>OX453056.1:11931608-12531608 GCA_949699795.1 Spicauda simplicius
TAAAAATTCTATATTCAAGGTAGTATGTATATGTAAACTGCCAGACAGGGGTTTGTGATACATGAAAAAGACACTATCTATTTAAGAATATAATAAGTTATAATAAGTTACTTATAATTTTTAAAAGATGGTTCATTAATAAATGTTTCATTGTTTTAGGTGTCAATTGGTTGGTAACCCATGTGATTCTCATAGCCAAATTTTCTTAGCGACAGTTTATTTACTGCATTGAATACTTTTATGGCTTTTTATTTATAGACCAGCAATATTTATTTAAAGAAGTTTTTCTTTTGCTGTAATATTTCTAAGATTACTCCCGAAAGTAGGCACTGCACGTGTTGATAAAAGTTATTAGTTATTTCACCACATATACATATAGAGCTCCAAAGGCTGAAAAATGTTGATTACACGTACACGCAGAGATGACTTGTGTCAGTACAATGAATTTTAACAAGGAAATGTACGATTTCCATATAACAAGATTATTTTATGTATTATTTTATGTGCTTAAGGCCACATTTGCTATGTGTCTGATTGTTGTATATTTCTTGTATCACTCGAATAGTCTATTTATATCTATTACCTAATTTAGACTTTCTTTAGGATAGGAAATCAAGCTGTTACCATAGCACAACGTTTAGCTTATATGACCATATTGGGCAGATCAGAGGCTTCGTAGTTTTCACGCAATGCCTCTGATCCCCTCAATTAAATCTGTTAGTGGCAACATCACTAAATACCGAAAGATTTGTTACTTTTTAAGGAGTTACAATACTTACTTAACACAGTGGTACTTCTTCGGTGGTGTGCGTCTCCACTGCTTCGAGAAGGTGTCGAACACAAGTGCAGCCGCCAGCACCATCAGTGTAAACCACACGGTCTCGTCGTATATGAAGTACCGAATGGGATATGTGATGTACGCAGCCAGCAGGGGCCACTTGAGCGAACCCTGCTCACGACCGATGTTGCCAACCGTCCATACACCTGTGCAAGAAAATGAAAACTCATTAAAATATTTTATCGGTACAATTATTCGTGACTGGATCTTTCATCGACAAATGTAGTTCTACTTCATAATGTTTTTCTACTAATTCGCACTTGAGCAGCGACCAGAGCATCTAACTCTCTCTTTCTGAGCGTAGACCCATGCCCAGCAGTAGAACAATAATGGATTGATGACAAAAACAGTTTTATGCTGTGTTTGGAATTGAAGGTCTGGTAAGAACTTCTGAGAAGGTCTGAGAAGTACTAATATAAGGCATTCGATCTCAGTCTTTCAGTTCTTAAGCATAGAGCACATCTAGGATAGACCCCTTTTTATTCTGGCTATCTTGTTGATGAACATGGAAATGGAAATACATATTAGTTAAGGGCTATGTATGTAGTAAATTAATTGTCGATTTAAATCCAAACTCACCAAGCGACGCTACCAGCGGTATCAGGAAGTTGAGGTATCTCAAGTTGATGTTCCAAACTTCGTTGGGTGGCACTGCCCACATCATCATTTGACCCCAAGTGTAGCCAACCATCAGCATTCCAGTGAAGCGATTCATAGAGAATGGAGGCTGAAGATATACATCACATACAAAAGATAATGAGAAAAAATCATGGTTTTACCATAATAATGCATCACAAGTGCAATACACAACAATAAAACTATACAATTATACATACATATCTATGTAAAAATAAGTGTTACATAAAATATAGTAAGAACAAGTTTTAAAGCATGCATACTAATGGATAGCAACACAGAACCATTATATTCCTATGCTGAATGCTTAGTTAGAACTAAAACATTTTCAATATATGGTTTGTAATAAGTGGGAAACAAATTATTTTACAAACATACTTTTAAAACTTGTTGAACTGTAATATCCCAATAAAATGTAAATATTACACTCTATACTTTGCACATGTTATTTTGTAAGTGTAGGTTTGAGATGAAAACATATCCACTAAAATATTTTTGTATAAAGATGTGATATACCTCATATATGAACTCATAGCTCATGTAAAACTTTTAAGTATGGAAACCATCTATTAACTTGAACATTTCCATCAATCATTATTATTTCAAACCGTACCCTTACCAAGTAACATTAGTAAACTATAGAAGAATATAGTAAGACATATATAAAATACCAACCAGTGCTCAGTAGCCGAAAACTGACATACACCACAATACAAATAAATTGATTAGAATAGTAGTCAAGCAAACAACTGAAACAATAAACACATGCACCAAAATTAGTTACAGTACCTGAGCAGATAAGGCCCCAACTCGTAGATATTCTTGAAATAAAAAAAGACAAGTTACTACAAATATTAATTTACAAGTGATTGGTTAATGATCTGTGAGTGCTAATTAGTTGAGTATCAGACAGTACTATATGCAGTTTAGTGATATAAAAATTCTAAAAAATATAAACCTGATGGAAAAATATTGTAATTTTTAAATCGAAAAATGAAAACACAAGCATGCTTAGGAAGTGCATTAGACAGTTTTATTTATTTACTGAATACAGAATGGACTACACTATGAACATACAATTAAATGTAATATTTTAAAATAATGTTAGTATATTTTTTGCCCGACATATAAAACCCAATGTTATTATTTATGTGCATAATAATTAATATCATACAAGTGTATAGTATATATTTTTTTGCCAAAACTTAACATTATAAAAACTGTGTCAGATTCATCTCAGTGCAAAACATGCATAATTAAAAAAAACAATGTTTGTATGTATAACTTGTTCTATCATCAGAGACTTTTAGACCTGTGGGTGGTAATTTCAATATTTTCATGACATTTTCCAGCCTCAGTAGTTAAATTAAGATCGAAGTAGTCATTTATAAATATCAATTGCATGTGTAACATATCTTTTGTTGTGTTTCATAATTTAAGATATTTATGAGACAATTAAATCAGCAAATACATTTAGAAATCTTGTCACTTTTCCTTTAACGTCTATAATATTAATGCTCATAAATTATGACAATTTTGTTGGCAGTCATCAAAATACTGTTTTATAAAACATAAGTATGCAGTTTGTAGTAATCATTAATCTAAATATGTAAGCATGTAATAGAATTATTCAAATGAAAAATGATTACATAGCAAGACCCTTTGTACAAGTTGTACATTTAGTTTAACATTTTTTGCTGTAAGAATAATTATTATGTTACTCTTCTTTACTTAAACAAACAACCATGGCCTAAATTAAAAGTATAGAACTTGATTTAAATAATGTTTCCATTAACAAGAAACAGAGATATTAGATACACTGTCCTAATTTACACAAAAGACAAATATAATGAAAATAAAATGCAGTGTTTGTACAACTGTACATGGATATGAGCCCTTCTTCTGGTACGACTTTATAGAACTGAAAGGATAACTTATACCTTAAGGCTGGTTAGAATGTAAAAAACATTACTATATGTTTCACCTAAAGATACATCTTAATTAAGTATTTCTATCTTTTTGTTTGCATTTTATACATTACTAGTTGAATCGCACAGCTTTGCCCGCGTTAACAAAAATCGATTTTCCTGTAGGAAAAAGATATTTTCCCACAGTAAAAAGTAGGCTATATGTTAATCCAGGGTATCAGCTAACTCCCTAACAAATTTTATGAATATCGCGCCAGCCGTTTAGACGTGAAGAAGTCACAAACATTGTGTATGTTTGTGACTTCTTCACATCTTCTCACAAACATTTGCCTTTATAATATTAGTATGATTACAACAAGTAGATTATTCGTGAAACTGCACCCGCTTTAACCACGTGTATCATTGTAATGAGTATCTCAGGTCAAAATTTTCAGCAATATGTGATCCGCGATGCATGAAAGAGTAACAATCACATAATATCCTCACAAACTTTCACAGTTAGAATATTAATAAGATTACTTTTGGTTGAGCCGTTATTTCGTAAATTATCGTTACCTAGAAGACAAATAACATAACTTCTACTAAAAATTTAGACAGAATAAGTGGTAAATGAAATAATGTTTAAATCTAAATACTTCTGAATACTTCAGTAGGTATCAACAATATAGAATTACAATAGTAGCAATATAATCTCATGCAAAACTATATACGAAAAGAAACATTATGTACCTGTGAGTGTATCTTAAGTTATCAGAACAGCTATAAAACATGCAATAAGCCAATTACCAAGTTCATTAAAATTAACATCAATTTGGTTATGAATCATTATTTGAGATTAATATTCCAATATAGAAAACATGATTTACAGATTTTGGAAAACAGCAAATATGTACATAACATTATTGATGAATTCTTAACCTAGTGACCTACATAGCATGTTCATACATGGACTTGGAATGTTGCTGATAACTTCTGTGGATATACTTGATAAATTGGTTTAAATGTAACGCTCTGTAGCTAATGAGAATTTTTTGAATGAACTTTATATTTAATTTCATGAAAGATATATTTTTTTTGTGACACCATTCTACCTACTCACCTTCTTGTTCCGTAACATTCTGTTCACTAACTCCTGTATGTACTTGGGGTCTTCGTTAGCGTCCCTCACATACCGAGGAATTCGAAACACCTCTCCGAGCCAGCCTATTCCGAAGCCCCCCAGTGTAGTCCACCATACAAACGCATGCCTATCTCTCCTCAAGTAAAAGTGATGGACGCCAAAAATTCCACCAAAAAGCCACAACACGTAAGCCCAAATTACTGATTTTTGGCTAGGCATACTCGTTCCTTTTGAAGGCATAATTCTGTAATAAGTTTTCATTTATTGTATGTCACGTAGACCATAATAATCTGCATGGAAAAAATAGATTGCTAAAAAATGAATTAGAATATTTTAAATACTACTCTCACATTTAGGAATCTCCCACTTCACGAATAAATCCAAATTAAGCGCTCCAATTTTTAAACTATTCAGAACTACTGACGTACCCGCTTCCTCTATTTTGCAGATGTGACAATTAAAAACTCACTGCAACACGTATGTTGCTTTGATTTGACATTGACAATTGCTCAAGTTTCGGATACACGTATATAAACCACAATATAATTTTATTTTAGTAACGTATAAGATTTCGTATTTTGTAGTTTATAGATTATTTTAATTTTATTTTATTATTAACAACTTTGTAGTATGCTTAGGAATTTTAGTATTAACATTAAAGTGCGCCGAACAACTACGTATTATAAAGGTGAGTGCACATCATTTGCTATGTTTGAGGATAATAAGCAATGATGAATATACTTTTTATCAAAAGAGTTTTCCAAGAGTAAAATCATATTACTGAATATTATTAAATCTGTTAATTTCATACATTCTTGCTATTAAAATAATTTTATGATACTTTTCGAGTCCTGTGCGATATAATTTAACTATACCCTCTTTCCCTTAAGGCGTGCATTGACTAAATTTTATTCCTAGTAATCACTATTCTCTGGTTTCTAAGAAATCGATACTCAGGCTACAAACGCTCGTCCCTGTAGTTCCAGGATCAGAATAGGGCTACGGCATCTCCTACCTGTCGTAAGAGGCGACTAAAAGGGGCTTCCGGGGTTGCAGACGGCTAGAGTGGGAGCTCGAACCGTTCGGTCAGGCAATCCCTGGAAGGACGGCGGTATATGTGGTCGCATACCGTCGTAAAGACTAGACGGAGCGGTAGGCCCAGCCGCCCATCTGGGAGGAGCCCGATGGGGTAACGCGCTCGGAGGATTCAGGTTGAAGTCGTTTCGAGATCCCGGAGTCCTCCATAATAGCGCCGAGGACGGCCACTGGGGGGGGGGGGGTTTAGTGCGGTAAAAATAGCTCAATTATGAGCAATGATGGTCAATTGCGATGTGACAAAATATCTAGCAGTCAATATGGCAACAGCAACAAGCATCAATTTGGCAAAATGTTTTGCAACCCCAATAATAAGCGATAAGGAGCAATTCCAAGAAACTAGACATTACTTTCATATATGAGTGATAAATTCTGTTGGAAAACTACGCTGGACCATAAGTTATGGCGAACGACATTTATGTGCAAGCATGGCCGTTTTAAAGTATTAACATGAGTCAAAATCTAAAAAGAATAAAAAGGACTAGGCATTTATGGATGTGAACGTCTTTAGCAAGAGAGAAGTACACTTGTTTATTTTGTAAATTAGATGATATTTATGAAACTTTACTAGAACGTCTCGAATTTCTTTTGAATACAGCAAGCCCATTAATTAAGAAACAAACGACCAATTTATGAGACACTAGAAGTCGCAGAATAAATAGGTGCATACGAGACAGAATACTGGATATTTGGCGTTTGTTAGCGACATTATTGGTTGCTTATCGATTTTGTTACGGGTTGGTCTTGGTATAGTTTGGCAAGCGTGTGGACGCGGCATTAAGGTTTAGAGGTTCATGATTTATTTCTTTTTAGTTACTTTTATTATTTACAAATAGCTTATTTATTTTTAAATAAATTAGAATAATACATGTATCCAAAATATATTATTTATCCTGCTCAAATGACATCATTAATAATTATTGTTCGTCCAATCAGAAAAGTTACATATGGTTTCATGGAAGTGACACAAAAATATATTATAAGTATTACGTAGTTAACTCCGTTTCAGTATTATGTATTTTGAAAAAGCTGTACTTTTATTAGGTCTTTCGTAGAAATGTATTGCCGGAAGTAGTTTTTGTGTCCGGAAACTCCTTCGAAATCCATCGCTAATCGAAGATTTTTTTTCGTGTAGTAGCATTGAAGAGCAAAAATACGTCAGTCAAACAAATGGTGTGAACGTAGTCATCATTCTTTTCTATCTTTCACTGCATATTTTTAAAATCATCTGCGTGCTACTACCTGTGTAATTAGTCGGGATGCTCAAAAAAATATTCTTCTGAAGAGATCATCGATCGCGTATCGTGCACCGTATACAAAACGACTGATTATGTTTTCGCGTAAAATGCACTAGTCGCCTTTGCGAGAAGTAGAAGCAACATCTATCGCATTTTCCACTATGAATTTTGACGACAGCGCAAACAGTAGCTATGGCACGTCCGAGACCATATACGGCTCCCACGAAGATTCTCATGTGGTTATGTCGGAGAAGGTGCAGTCGCTCGCGGGAAGTATTTACCAGGAATTCGAGCGGATGATCGCCCGCTACGACGAGGATGTGGTGAAGACGTTGATGCCATTGTTAGTGAACGTGTTGGAATGCTTGGATTCCGCGTACCAGACGAACCAGGAGCATGAGGTGGAGTTGGAGCTGCTGCGGGAAGACAACGAGCAACTGGTCACGCAGTACGAGCGCGAGAAGGCGGCCAGGAAGCACTCTGAACAGAAGGTGAGTTCAGTTTTTAACTTTATATTTCGGTTTGTTTGGACCTTGGCTGGATTTCCTTTGTTTTGCTGTACAAGGCCAGCCTAAATAAAGCATTCTCAGTAGTTCATTCATCTTTGAGTCTATAAAACGTTTAGTGTACTCTGATAGTTGTGCAATACTTTTGAGTGGTTAAGGTATTTCTTTTAAACATTTCAATGTGTCACCCATTCTGCTATTTAAATCTCAAGGTAAGCGAGTGGATATTCCATTAGAATTCTTATAAATATTTAAATCATCTCAGTTTTAGGGCTAGAGAAACATTGTTGCTTCACATTTGTTATCAAGTATTGCGAAGTGCTCTGCACTCATTAACATTATTTATGAAACTGCACAATCATTGACATAATGAATTATATGTTGACTTTCTTTGTATGCTATATGTATGTTTTATGTAATGATAAATTTTAAAACTTATCTGTATAATTTCCTTTAATTTACTATCTGTTAATTCTTAAAAATACCAATAAGAAATTTGTAATATTGAATTATTTGTTTAATACATAAGAAGTAATTTTACTTTTTATGCTAAATACTAATTATGTACAGAAATTAATGAATCACAGTAAAAAATAAATAATTCATTATTATGTGTAAGATATAAAAATGTTATCCATTCATATACATATATAACACGCAATAGAGTATCTTTTTTCCATATAATGTAATCTTGATTAGGTTATAGAGGTGTCCTTTAATACCGGTTAGTTTGGTAGTGTTTTTCATATGTTATTTACATAAATACATATGTTTAACAGTTGCTAGAAGCTGAAGACCACTATGAAGGTGAGAAAAAGGACCTGACTGCGAGGCTGGAGGCACTGGACAGCATAGTACGCATGTTGGAACTAAAACACAAGAACTCTTTGGATCATGCTAGCAGATTAGAAGAAAGAGAAAATGAACTCAAGAAGGTATGTTTTTGATATCAATATGTAACCATTCAAAGCCTCATCCAACAAATTTATTAGTATAAAGATTTATTGACTAATTGTTGTCATTAATACAAGATTAATGTAGTTCAACTTAAAGTAGTTAATAATAACTATGACTAAAGTAAAAAAGAGCAATCCATCCAACACATCATTGTTTAACAAGTAACAAGTTGTAGTTAGAGATGGCTTCTACATCAATAACATAACATAATCCACAAACAGGAATATGCGAAACTGCACGAACGCTACACAGAGCTCTTCAAGACGCACATGGACTACATGGAACGCACCAAGCTTCTACTCAGCACGGCCAGCGATCGAAGTGAAGTTCGCGGTAGGCTTGGCCTCAACCCTGTGGGCAGATCTAGTGGTAAACCGCTTCATTCTTTTTCTTGCTTACTTTCGTAAATGCCTCCAAAAGTAACTGTGTGATTAACAATAAAAATTATAACATTTTTGTGGATTACCCCTTTATACAGTTGATAAGTATTCTGGTGTATATAATAGGTAAGTATACCAATTGCAACATTTATACAGCTAACTGATCAATGTTTGTGTTAATTTGGTACTTTTACCTATTCATAACCATTGACCAATCCTATAGAACATCTTTAGGTAGAAATTTTAGTCCATAGTTTTATATCAGCAATTATTGCTCTAATCTTCCTGCTTTAAGGGATGAATCAAAATAACTTTCTGCTAAACACTCTTTCCACACATTTCTGCTACACCTGTAGTGAAAATTTAATTGTACAAATATTACTAACCAATTTCATTGTAAATATAAAGATGTAGTATTAATTGTAATTTTTGACATAATTATGTTGTTCATGTTGCTGATTGCAATGATTACCTAAAAAATAAGACATCGAGCAAAATGTGAATTTGACATCTTGTCAGTAGAAAAAATAGAATCCCTCTATTATTACGAGTTTTAGTTCACAATAAATTATTCAGCTTCATTCTTTAAGTCTGTTCTTTCCTACTTTAGGTCCAATTTCATTTGGTTTTGCATCACTGGAGGGCTCTGTTCACATGGTGGAGCAAACTGAAAGTATTCCTGGCAGCCCGGTCAGTCTCTCATCTTCGCCTTCCTCACCACCTATTGGTATTATCATTTATACTTGCATTCTCAAATTACTTTATTTAACAAGTGTCATACCTCATGTAGAAATGTATGGATTATATTAAAGTAAGATTATTTTATTAGGATCTGAGCTGGCAGCGGTAAGGACTGTTGAACGTGCACACCAGACAGATCCGATAAAGCAGCAAAGCCAGGTGAGTGTCTTTTTTATATATATTTTTTTTATATAAGATTGAAGTAACTAATAAGCATTCAGTCCATATGTAACATCCTATACTCATGGAAATTTGTACACAAGTATATGTAGCATGTATATAGAATTTATGTTATCTTATGTCAATCACAGATTAGTTGCCACTCCTGAGGACTGAGATGGTTGTCTTGTATGTAAATCTATTTTCATGCGCAATATAACAAACTCAGTAAAAAGGCATTACTGCTACAAGCTAGATATAAATATATCATCTTCAAGTATGGTTTATACTATTAAATCCATATTTATTTTAAAGCTACAATATCTAAGTATGTATATTTCCAGACTAGGTGCATTCAACCATAAATTAATGATTATTATTCTCAAATTACAATGATAATTCAATTAACTTAATGGTATTAGAATCTGTCATGATTTATGGAGGCAATGTCCTGTAATACCTATTTGTGATTTATATCAGTATTATGACAGGAGCTAATAAGGATAACATAGGGGTGCACCAATTTAGACTTTAGGAATATGATGCCTCTATAAACAATATCAGGTAGCAAACATCCTAATTGTGACTTGTTACCTATGTCCATGGGTGACAGTTGCACTAACTATCAGACGAACAACATCTCATTTGCTTCCTTAATTTTATACAAAGGATATTGTAACTTTGGTTGAATTAATTTCATGCAATAGAAATGTATTTTATTTTAAGGGAAGATTTCTGTCAATTAATGTAATTGTCACCCAGCAGTACCTATATAATTAAATTTCTCGAGGGCGCGACTGACGTCAATACTGTGTTATACATAATTTACCGCACTATTCTCGATAATTTTCTTGGAACTGAACTGTAGGCAGAAGGGGAGCGGTGCATGAAACAGTTTGGCCGCAATTTGTGTTCAATTCAGTACCTGCTGCAAAAACACGTGGCAGTTGCCGGCTACAATCAATCAATTGTGGTAATTGACCTCAAACACTACACCGGGTTTATCAGTAAACAAGAATTGCAATGTTACTTTGAAATGTTTTTTGTAACTCCCGGAAACTAGTCGTTGATATGGACTAGATAAGGAAACACTGTAGTTCTTAATCATATATTGTTGCATCAACTTAAAAATACCAATACAAGAACGAGTACTGAAGGAATCGCGTGTTTTCTCGGAATTGTTGATCTGTTACATCCGTCTTCACTGCACTCGCAGGATAATGAGTAGTGTATTCCGCTGAACTTGGATTGTTCGCATCCCAATGGCGTTTTGTATATGTACGCACACTCTCTTACTATGATAACGTCGTGCTCCGCTGTCAGGAAGTGTATTTGGGATAGAGAACGGCACACGGGCGTTAGAGAATCTTCTCCTTTGTTCACACAAGTCTTCAAGTAATCGTTGTTTAGATCGTTCGAATAACATCCCCGATCATGCAGCGTCGAACACTGGTAACATTTTATCGCTATATTTCCTCTCATGAAAATTAATAGAAATAATACAGCAATTGCTGAGATATTTAACGTTTTCATTTTGCTTGACATCCGTCGTATCACTTGACGTTAATCGTAATAAAATTAGGAAGGCATTCAGTCATTTTAATTTGACATGATTTTTTTTTCTTTAATTTATCGAAAGATAGGTAGGTCATTCGCTCCCAAATAAATTGGTATAGTGATGTTTTCTATATTGTCTTATACATGTCTCTATTTAAGCAATTAAGACGAGTCTTGGTGTTACGGTTATCATATAAATAGAAAATAGAATACATAGAAAACAGTTACCAATTGACAAAGTAACTTCTAGCTAAAAAACCGAAACGGTAACGTCTTATAGATACATCCTATTAGACGTTACCTGTTTTTAGGTACCTATTACTTAAAAATAATTCATATTTTTTATAGTAGGGGAGCCCAGGATGCTAAATGTGGAGTTACTCGAGCGTCGCGGAAACTTATTAGGTTTGGTAGATTAGATGATAAGAATAATAAGTGGTCCTATAATGTTTTCTCGTTAACTGGTGGGATAAGCGTCTACAGAGTTTCAAATTTTTAAAAAATAATCTATCATATGGAATTACTCGAATGCATCATGTTAGGGCAAAGTGAGGTTAATTACACCCTAAAATATGTCTAATTTGCTATTCTGACGATTTAAGTGTATCCTTGGGGGGTAGGAGGTTAACAAAGTTGCATAATAAGTACGACGTCTTGACTCACTCAAGCGCGCCAGATTAGGATAAGCGGAGGTGAATTAGAACCTGAGATGTGTCCAATTTGCTAATTTGACGATTTGAGCGTCATCTAAGGGGGTGGCAGGGTTACTAAGTTCCCCTGGCAGTGGCAGGGTTACTAAGTTCCCCTGGGAGTACCCACCTATGCTAAGGCCGCATACTGGCTGGAGGTACTTATCAATATATAAAGTATTTTACTTCATATCTGCCGCGCTCGAGTATGTCCCAAAATCCCCTCTTGGGCTCCCCTACTATTAAGGATTTTTGAAACGGAATACCAAGTTTTTGAGTTAAAAATCCCTGTCGTTGCTTTTAGCTCAAAACATGAATGATAGTTAAAGACTACAATTGTACGTTAAAACGAAGTAGACAATGAACTATCCGCCCAAAAGATAGATATAGTATCCAATGTTGATTTAATCCAATATAGCTCCTATGCGTAGCACCTACTAGTGTAGGGCGATTACCTATAAGTGTTTGTCTTGTTGATTTAATAAGATGTTCCCAAATTACAGTTTAGCATTGATTAGTAGTATGTAGGGCGAAAATAATGTTGGTTTCGGTAAACATAATAAATGTATGAAGGCTACTTAGAGTATTGTCATGACTGGTGAAGAATTGGAATTGGAGGCGAATTTGACCATCTTTTTATGAATAACATCATACCGACTTCCATGGTGTCATTTATGACGTCGTCAAGTTTAAAAGATAAGGCAATTTTAGTCTATAATTTCAGTCGTATGGTTTTGAGTCAAATATGACAGCCATGGGAGCGACGCAGGGTTATGTGGGACTTTTACCGCACTAAAACCCCCCCGGTGGCCGTCCTCGGCGGACTTTTAAAAGAGGACTCTGGGATCTCACAACGACCTCCACCTGAATCCTCCGAGCGCGTTGCCCCATCGGGCTCCTCCCAGATGGGCGGCTGGGCCCACCTAGTAGGTTTTAACCTTATACACCTGAGTCGTTTGTCCACATAACCACAAAATTATATTTAAATCTACATCAAAATAAGATTGCTGTTCATCTTGATGTATCATACATATCAACAAAAATTTCGTACATATAAATATTACGAATTGATACAGTTAATAATACGAGTCAATATTACTGATAATTATCGAAATATTAACGTTTCGTGACATCTTGCTTTATTTTAGGCGACGTCTCCAGTTGCGCCTCTGAATTCCAATACCGGCAAATCACAAACCAAGAGTGAGAAACGTAGCGCCAACACGCTTTACCAAGAGCTGGCCTTCCACGACACTGACGCCAGCATCGCCGAAGGAGAAGAGGGTGCTGATATCACAGGTACCCTATAAGTCTTGAACTCGTATAGGAACTTCACGCGTCCTCATATGTTGAGTGCCTACATGTTATCAATCATGACGTCATGATTTATGTTGCTTGTTAGAATTATAGTAGAATTTGATATGTTTTTGTACTGACATTACTAAAACGATACTTACGGGGCGTTACAAATGTACCGTTGATGGCCCCTGTACCTAGTTATATACAAGTTTTTATACACTTAACATACCAAACATAAAGTACACAATTTGAAATATGTAATCTATTGGTACCGTCAACATGTATATTCGTACCGCCCTCTCCGTTGTTCATGTCAGTCTGAAACAGTACACTGAAAATATTAAGTATTGTTACGTATTATTCGTGCTTGTATTATATCGAACGGCAAAATCAAAATTCTACGAGCAAATACAGAAAAATACTTAACAATCTAATCATTAAATCCACAGGGAGCTGGGTACATCCCGGAGAATATGCGTCATCAGGTAAGAGAGAAACAAGCACAGAATTTTGGATACTGTTTTCAAAACTATATCCATAAAAATACAGCGTTTCCATACGTTCTTAAGGAACAATTATTTAGTTTTTAACGTGTGTTAATTTGTATGAGAAATAATCCATAAATCTTACGTTAATTAATGGCAAAATTACAAAATAACGGACGAGAGAGTGCCGTTTAAAGAAGCGTTGTAGCTGTATAATATAATTTACGCCTTGCATGTAAATGGTCTCAGCATCGTCATTTGTACTTTTAATGTTCATATACATAATTCATTGTTATCTAACCACACATTCGCCTTTTGAAGCACTATATTATGAATTGTTAAAAACTTGCAGACCACATTATAATGATGTAAGTATGATCAAATATAGTTATGTAATTTAGTTTGTTGTTCTATTATATTTTTTTGGTACACTCGGTAGCAGAAAATGAGGCTCTCTGTATTGTTTAATATATTTGTGTTGACATCAACTTTAAGTTTCAGTTTTGTTAAAAAATCAGTATAGAATTGTTGCGATCGTTAAGTAGAAACGTAAGTATTTTTCCATTCTTAAGATTTTAACTGTAGTTAATTACCATTTCTTAATTATTCATTTTTTCTTCCGACTCTATATGATAGTAAAAAATATCTGTGCAGGTTGATAATGCTGTCTTGTTATCTCGCGATGGCGACTTTTACTAAATTGCGATGCTGAGATGTGTTAGAAAACATTTAGAATGGATCATTGAGCAATCGTCTAGGTTAATTTGCAGATAAATACCGAATAGGTTTAGGCCAAGGACTACAAGTATACCGATGAAGATGACGCTGTTTCTTCTTATTTCCTTCGTCGACGAGCCTGCATCGATCTACTTTCCTAATTGGTGTCAATTATATAGACCCCGTACGTTCGGAAATGCACTGTACTCTTTTTGCCTAGGAGTGGTTGTCATTCAGGGATCTTTTATTGTCCTTTATTTAGTCATTAGCAAAGCTATCAAATGATGTAAATTCTATACAGTTGTAATGCGCGCTGTTTTACTTGCCCTGATGTCGATATCAATTGTCGTCGACGGTCACTGTCGTGGCGGTGTCGTCTCGTCTTCTTTATATAATTGTTGTGTACGAGCGTAAGCGTACATGTGTGACAATAATAGTGACATCGCATCAACCCATTATTGGCCCACTGCTGGGCACGGGTCTTCTCCCAGAATGAGAGAGTTTAGGCCATAGTCCACCGCGCTGGCCAAGTGCGAATTGGTGGACTTCACACACCTCCGAGAACTTTTTTTTTTTATGAACTCTCGGGTGTGTAGGTTTCCTCACGATGTTTTCCTTCACCGAAAAGCAGTGATAATTAATTTCTAATACGCACATAAATCATTGGTGCGTGCCTGGGTTTGAACCTCGGACCTCCCGATCGAGAGGGCAAGTTTCAACCATTAGGCTATCACTGCTCAATAGTGACATACCTACACTTAATCATTTACTTTATAAATATGTCAGTGTCGTGTCGTCGGATCGGATGCCGTCCAACTAATGTGGTCCGGCCACCTGATAGCCCGAAACGTCGTCCCGTTACTTACTCCAACTAATTTGCAATGGTATGAGGTAATTTAAATCCCGTCATTGTAAATTCAATGTCAGCATCCATATTAAATACATCTTGTTTTTAATTTTTAAAGAAAACTATTCTTCATTTACAAGGAAATATATAATTTTGCAAATATGCTCTCATTTTCCGCCGCCGAGTACCTTACATTTCCCCGTGTGTTAAAATGTTGTCTGTAATATGTAACTTTTTTTGTAATATATAATGTTTTTGTATGTACTTATTGTTACTGTATTAACTCTATCGAAACTAATGCTATTTATTCTATTTTCATGCGTTCTAACTAAACGTTGCATCAACGCATTCCAGTTAACGATAACTATTTCGGTAAGTACCTTTTTTGTTTATATTTTATTGGTAAAGTATAATGTTTATATAAAAAATGATTGTTTTATCTGTATATTTTTCAAAGGAGATAAGATTTTTCCCATTTATTTATATTATGGCCAATAGGTTCATAAGTGACTCCAATAATTGTAATACCTCATTATTGACTCTCTAAACTGTAAACTGGGGGAGACCTGGAGCGTTCTCCACTGTAGTGTAAAATAGTGGTTTGTAAGTAACAAATCCTTGAAGGATGTATCTTTAAATAAGAAAATTAATTAAGTATTGAACACTTACATAATAAAACTAGTCCAACATCGTATATATGAAGTTGTGACATATGACAAAAAGAGATTATATTTTATAGTTTCATCTCGAATCTGGTCCAAATAGTAACAGTACCAGTTTCGACTATTTGACAGTTGTTAAGATGCGATGCATATCTATAAATTTATTATTCGTGTATTCAAAACAGCAATCACTAGTCAGCATCTTATGACCCATGGGTGACGGAAGTACGTCACTTTTAAATACGTATATATATCCTAATAATTTACATGTACATTTTATAAATTATGCCAATGACTACTTACTTAACTACTTATACAAATGTTTACGAGTTTAAATTGTGTTTAGGCATACAGTTTTAGTGTCCGTTCGTAATTCTATAAGTAAGCGAGTATAATTTTAGTATTGATGTTATAAAAACTAAATAATATCACCTCTACTAACTTATAGATTTATTTATATCACCTTTGAGTGACAAGCTACTATAAATAGACCATTTTATTTGCAGAACTAAAATCAGGTAGTAGATATTTTAAATTTATTCACACAATTATTTATCATGCATAAATCAGTGCATTAAGATAGGAAGTGTGTAATTAATTATCTGGGTCAAATACGAGATAATAAAGAATCGAGAACATGATTCATCGACGTTCAATGACTTGCCTGCAAATACAATTATCGATTCAAAACATCGCTCCGATTTTAATGAGGTTTTTTCATGTACTTTGAGAGTGATTGACGTTATTTTTACAGGTATGGGGAAGGAGGTTGAAAACCTTATCTTGGAGAACAATGAGCTCTTGGCTACTAAGTAAGTACCAATTTTTACGTTAGGCACGTGAAACGGATGTCACGTGATTCCGTATTGTCATTTATGCGTAACATTTCTGTAAATCGTAGATACTAGATAATCTTCTTTAAAATTCGAAAAATGCTTAAAACTAGACAATTAAAACTGTTATTTGGGTTGGATTTGGTTAAAGATTGGTATTTGGAATATTGGAATATTGGAATAGTTAAAATTATACGTTTAATTCAAGTCTCTAGTAGGTACGATATACAAACTCATAATAGATACCTCCTGGTGTTAGTCGGAAATTATTAGTATTTTTAGCTTTAGGATTACTGAAAATGTAAAATGTATTCTTTGACACGCGTATACTGAGAATTATATCCCAATTACAGGAACGCGCTGAACGTCGTAAAAGACGACTTGATAGTGAAAGTGGATGAGTTGACCGGGGAGCAAGAGATCCTGAGGGAGGAGGTGACCAACCTTAGCAACGCCCGGGAGAAGCTGCGAGAGCGCGTCACCCAGCTAGAAGAAGAATTGAGACACTTGAAGGTGAGCAATTAGGCATACTGTATTTATTTTATTTGATAAACGGACACCTAACGACATTTCACACATCCTCCACCTTGCGTCGTTCCCCAATGCTGGGGGTCGTGACGTCGATCATGAGATGACCTTCTTCTGTACGATGTTTTTCCATATATTTCTGTTCTCTGCGACGTGTACGGCCTCGGAAACGTTTATACTGAGAGTGTTGCGGATTTGGTCAGACTAACGCATAGGACTGCTCTCCCTTGGCCATTTCACACATAATATAATATTAAATAAACAATATTGAGCATTATTCCAGAGTAAAAATATCGTTTAAAAGAAAGCACAACTTACATATAAAGCAAACGTAACAGATATAATTGTTTGAACGTAGAATAACATAAACAATAGACATTTCATTCAACAAATACACTACTATTAAATTTATTCTTAATCAGTCTAATTACGTTGAATAGCGAATAAGTAGAAGTAGAAGCTCGCTATTATTTAGGTATTAGTAATTACGTTCACTTATTCCGCGAATTCAGATATCGTTAATGACCTTAAGCAGTAATCAAATTTACTTATACTGACTATATCCGTGAATAAGAAAAATAATCACTGCAAATACAAAAAATGAACATTTCTTTTGTCCCACGAATGAAAATGTTTTGTCGGTAAATTAAATTTTACATTGTATGTTTTCTAAATTAGTCAATATTTTATCTAAAAAATGAATATCCTATTAGATCCTTATGCCTCATAATTTATATTTAATTTAATTATTCTTTATTTAATTAAATTAAAAGTAATGGTTTTAACACTGTAAACTAACTGCAATATAAAATATTTATGTAAAGTGTGTGTGTGTCACTTATGTAGCTGTCGAAGAACTCATTGACAGAAAGTAATTACTAGAAATGATAACAGTGTAGCAAACATTTGTACTTATACATTACACTCACAAGAAATCTACTTATAGATACTAATACTTACTACACTTTAACTATTCACATCTATAATTAGATTGACTAAGTGAGTAGTATAAGTTTTTATTGTTCAAATAATGCAAAATTATAAATTGAGAAAGTATTTAAAACAAAATGTTATACTACGGATGCCTAAATGGTCTTAGATGTTTGGATGGCTACAAGGTTAACTGTAAAATAACATGAACCTTATTTCATGAATGCGAAAGTTTGTGAGGTTGTATGTGTGTTTGTTACTCTTTCATGCAAAAACTAATGTTGAGATTTCAGTGAAATTTGGCACACAGATAGTTAATGATCTAAATGAATATATAGGTATAACATTACCATGGTAGATGTGACCTAAGCGGGTGAAATTGTGAGACTAAGTTAATCTAGCTGACCCGGCAAACTTCGTTCCGCCTAAAGGTTAAAAATCTAAAATTATCAGTGTTCCTCCACGATATCCAATAAAAAATACTGCATTAACATCCCTAGCGTAGTTTTAAAGATCTAAGCGTACATAGGGACAGACAGCGGGAAGCGACTTTGTTTTATGCTAGGTAGTGATGATTGAACGACAATTTTCAATTCTTAAGTTGTTATTTAGTAAAAAGGTCGCTACCGACTTTAAGCTACATTTGGAGCTTGCTTCGGCTATGGATGTTTTTTTATTATTATGGAAGGATCAAACGTGAATGCTATCCTTTCAATTTTACTAGCCCAATATCAAATTGAAGTCATACCTTTGTCCATAGACACCTTGTCTACTCCTGAGAAGTAAAACTTGGACGTTCCCAAAGATACAAAGAGTTGCACTTAAGCGCACTATTTTCCACCTCTCCCATTGTGTTCATGTATGACCTAAAATCGAGTGCGTGTTGTTTCCAGGAGGCGGTTAGCTCTAACACCGGCGGTGAGAACGAGGACGAGGCGGACATACCGATGGCTCAGCGCAGGCGGTTCACCCGTGTGGAAATGGCCAGAGTTCTCATGGAAAGAAACCAGTATAAGGCAAGTATTATCATTGCTATTTACAGCGACTAAGTTATTAAGAAGCTTTTAATATCATCAACTACATACAATGGATTTGAGGCTGCTACGACATTGCTATCTTCGTAGATTTGTCACCTTACCGGTGGAATTTGGTTTTGATTTCCAGCGAGACAAATACATAATTATCATGACTGTAGATGTTCTGCATGCTGATATCTATGGAACCCACAACACAGGAAGAAATCCCAATGTAGGATTATGGGAGCAGTTCCCTTAGTGCGAAATTTTCTTCCTCAAGATTCCTCAAAACAATCATTGTTTAACTTTTTCACCCATAATTTGCAAGTTATGACCGATAACAAAAAAATAAAACTTATTAAGGACGTTTTGGGGTATTAGGGCTCGTACACAAACATGCGATGCGATATCGTGCGGCATAGCGTCTCCCAGAGTGACCATTTCTTCGATAACCATCAACCGTACCAAATGTATTTTCAAAAGTAGGCCGTGACAAGGATGGTAAAAAGAAGTGTGCACTTTTGTTATTGCTAGGTTAGGAAAAAGAAACAGAAGTTTTCGGGTTCATCCATTTATTACTATTATGATCCCGATTATGTTGATAATTATTTAAGAATGACCATATCTTCATTTAAAAAGCTTTTAAGTCCATACTGTCTCCAAGCGAACTAAAATGGCGTCAACAACTGTAACGAAACATCGTAGGAATGCGCGATGCGAATCAGTTCGCAAGTTCTTGAGATGCCTTGAGGGAGCTCGCAAATTTTTACGTCGCATCGCAGTTTTGTGTACAAGCTCTATTGGTAATAACGGTCAGTTATAAAGTACGTTACACGGTTAGGAGGGAGGGAGTCGTTGAAGTGTGTGGGAAGGGCTAGGGAGGGGTCCTAAATTTCGTGACGCCACATATAATTTCGCAAGTGCTTAATTTAATTTAAAATGTAAAATTGTAAGATTGCAAAATAAGTTACATCACACTAAGAAGGGGGTTGGTCACAAATGTGACCAGCTGTTACAAGCACAGGGGAGGGGTCGAAATATTCTGAAATTCTTGTAACCTAGCTTATGGATGGCTCCTAATTTTGGTGATGATGATACACAGGAACGTTTCATGGAACTGCAAGATGCTGTACGTTGGACGGAGATGATGCGCGCCAGCCGGGTGGACTCCACCATCGATAAGAAGAACAAACAAAGCATTTGGAAGTTTTTTAGCAATCTCTTCAGGTAAGATAATATAGACGTGGCAAAGCGAACTTCAAAAATACTTTTTTTATCCAATTTAAGTAACAAACGAGCATGCAGTCCACGTGGTAAGAGATCATCGCCGCCCATGGACACTTGTAAGCAACTTCATATAGAACTATCTGATGTCAATCATAGATGCATTGCTACTCCCGAGGACTAAGATGGTCGCCTCATATAAAAGGGTGCCGGCAACCACACATTTTACTTTACAATTTAAGTTAAATACATAAAAACAATTACACTAGTATTGGAATGGTTACATTAAGATTGTAGCAGACCATCTAATTTTAAAGTTTCCGGATGTGTTTTGATTTTTTTATTTTCAAATTTAAGGCAAGATTGCTCTCCAGCGTTGATATATAAATCGTGTATTTGTAACTCATTAAAACAGACATGTTAAGAGTGGTAGCATCATTTCGTGTTCAACACGAATATTCTGAATACCTGCATCGACACATAGTTATTCCACATTAGTCCAAACGAACATTTGATATTGTTCGACGATTGGTTTCTCTTTATTTTGGTCTTATTTGGGTGCATAGATATGAGATATATGATTACATCGGTTGGCTTCCGAGACTATCTTTGCCCTCAAACATGGCAACTCACCTGGATCAGTTCCGTTACTGATGATCATGGGCGGTAGTAACCACTTCTAGCAGTTAACTGTGTGATCGGTTGATTCATCTATTTTATAAAAAACAAAATATATATAAAGGCGGCTCGTTGTTATCCCTCGGTCTTGTTGTCGGTCGTGGTAATTAAGATTATTATTTTAAAAAAATATGTTTCAATAATGTATATGCTGTAAATGTAAATGGGACTCCTTTTTTATCTGACTGAAGTAGCTAACGAGAATGCAGTCCACCTGATGGTCACTTCCACCCATGGAGATCTGTAATCAACTTCATACAGAACATGGGTTCCATGTGAAGTCAATCACAGATGTGTTGCTACTCCCGAGGACTATGATGGTCGCCTCGCACACCTTTCTATCGAAACGCAAGAAATGCTTCACGCTAGAAATAGGTGTGGTGGTGGTACTTCCCCAGTCGAACTACACTAGTTCTATCACCTTCAGATGTCAGTTTGTCCTTGTTGCCTTTTCTTTGTTAGTGTTTATTGGACCACGATAGTATATCATAGTGTGGAAATATGATTACAGAGGTCATTTTACCATATCATTATTTACTTTCCATTATTATACTCTTTTATTGACATTTTATTCCCAACATTATTACGAAAACTTAAATAAATTCCACAGTGGTTTTGCAGTGCTTAAAAAAATATCACTATAGCTTTGGGTAGTTTAAAAACAATCCACATCAACTATCGGTTATAATGTTAATGTTTTGTTTAATTTTGGAATGGTTCTATTATGGTACTATTAAATATTACTGGTTTTATTATAATTCGCAACGCTACCTTAATTTGCGAATTTGAGCTATGCGTCAAAACTCATAATAAAAAGAAATAATTTATGTTGGTTTTGAAATCTTAAAAGTATAAAATGGTTATTTTTTTATCACAGAGTCAGAGTCCACTGATGTCTTGTCATCATTAGTCATTTGTAATAAGCAGAATTCGGCTAAGTTTACGTCGACCACGGATGCATTGTTACTTCTGCTTTTTTTATTAACTATGAAGTAGTTTTTAGAATTGACTGTTTCCACTGACGTGAGCAGAGTCACTGGTCATCTATAATCAACACTAAATATAATTATATAACCTTACGTCGGCCACAGATGCGTAGTTATTCTTGAAGACTAATTTGGCGGTGGTACGGCTACAGTGTAAATGCTAAAGATTCCACCATGGCGATGTGAAGGCCGGAAAAGTATAAGAATAACTAGTAAAATTAGTCTTATATTACATGAACTATAAGTAAGAAAAAAAGTAAAATTAAATCGAGCGAAAATTTGTAAACGCGTATATATGCATTGCTAGTTATAACAGTGTCCTATTATATACCATACTTATTGTTAACAACTCACTAAATAAAAAAAACAATCAAATATTTAACAAAATAGTTACAGTACATTAACGTCGTTTTTTGCTCCATATATCTTAATAATAATATGTACAATGTGACCTTTAAAATTTAAACTGGCTATGCAGCTAACGTTCGTAATGGGAAAACTGTGTCAAATATATTGCTGAGCATGTGAATACGCGAATATTTTTGCACCTTGCTATACTTGTACGCTGTGCACATTCTAACGTTTAGAATAAAGTGAATTCATTATTTGTGAGGGAATTCCTATTATGGCTCCATGTAGAAGCTACTTACTACTAGCTACTTTGCATTTCTGCTATTTCGGTTGGTAATAATTTTGATTATTTGCAAGCGAAATGTCAATTTTTTGCTTGGCTACAATTTATAGTCATTTGCTAATATTAGTTGCTTAACGAGATGCGTATATTATGCGCGATCATTGCTAGTATAATTTCTACGATTTACTACATACGCATTTATGATTCTTGAAAAATGAAGTTGGTCAAGGGAAAATACAGTGTGAAGTCTTAAGATTAGTAGCGTGATAAATTATAACTATAATTATAAAACGTTGACAAATTAAAAAAAAAAAACGAATGCGCAAAAGTATAATTGTAATTGTAAAAGTATAAAATTAATTATGCCCTTAATTTAAACACGGCGATCATAAGATTGATTGTGCTGTAGGGGCACCGAGAGATTATAGTTGTTGTCTTGGTTTTCCAGTATTATAGTTGGTTATACGTGGTATTAGTTTGGTTATAAGTGGTCCAGTATTATAACCAAAACCAACTTAGTTGTCTTAGATTCTTGTAAAACAGTCGACGCTTTGCTGTTTATTTTTGCTATCAATGGCGTAATGCCTGCTGGCTAAGTTTATTAAGTAGGCACATATGCGTTTTGTCAATAAAATGATCGCGTAAGCTATAGCAATATTATTTGAAATGCGAGTTTATTTCGATATAATTTCACATCATCATTCCAAGAGCTAAGAATAACAATTTAAATGACTGCAGATGCGCGAAATTAAAACTAGAAAATACAATGTTATTGTATACTTGCACATTTTTAAAAACTAGCTTTATAATGTCTTATTACAAAAGCAAATTAATTTGATTTCTGAATCTGATATAAATCGTAATAATGACATAATAATATATTGTTTCGGTCTGACTGCGCTCTGTTTTGTCTCATAGGTTGATGTAATAGATTGGTTGGGTGTATTACATTGTTGTTTAAATTTAGAACACGATACTTATATTCGACATATCGACCCTTATCACGTTTCAATTGTTCATCCTTTTTTTACTTGATACCGTTTTATGTATACTGCTACTGAATATAATCACTCTATGTTCGATATCATTTCTATAATCTTGATATCGTTCCTTAACACACAATATTATTATATACTCAACTATGCTCGGCATATTTTAACGTTTCCGTATGCAACAACCTAACCCTCACCTCGTTACAGCTCGTCGGAACGACCACAGCGCCCTTTATCCACGCCTCACCTGAAGGCCGTGGCGGCACCTCAGCCTGCGTTGAGGCACTCCCGGACTCAGGCGGACTTCCTTGAAACTCAACTCACTGACCACCATCACAGGCGTCACGAGAGAAGCGAGCAGTTCCGGCAGGTTAGTGGGGTTCTGTGCCCTCAGTACATTATTACGTTTCCTCAGGGTCAGTTTTACCAGGTGGTAGAAACATGTAGTTTGAAAAAGGAGATACGCTCACCACACTTATTTTTAGCGTGAAGCAGTTCTTCCGTTTCGAGTCAAGGATGTGGGTTCATAGCAAGCAACATATCGGGTTGGCTTCCGACAGAAACAATGTTCTATATGAATTTTCTAACAGTTGTGCATGGGCTGTATACTCGTATGCTACTTCATCGTATAAAAAAGAACGATTGTTTAATTTTTGCCGCATTATTGCGAAGCACAATGCAACTAATAGCCAAAACGAAGGCTAGCGTAGAATGTACAATGTATGAGTAATAATGTTAATACTTGATTTGGGGAGAATAACCTCGTACTAAGGGTTCTGTACGTTCGAAACAGTACTAATTTTGTGATTGATTTACGTATATACAATCATACTCTGAAAAGACAATCGGTTCTTTATCAAAATGGCGCCGTCTCACAGTTGAATTGAAGATTATTATTATTTAAATAAGTGCAATAACAAGTGAAGAATTTTTTCACAATAACGATAATTAAATAATTTCTGATAATATAATCAAATAAAATATTCTAATGGAATTTTTGCTTATACTTATAGGTGAAACTATTCTGAATTCAGTTTATGATCTAATTTGCGAAGTACAGATTTGTTATGGAATTCTTTTAACACGGCTTAAAATTAATTTTATTTCGGAGCTAGCAGTGCATTTTTTTATGTTACGGAGTAATCACCGCTGCTTACAAAGTCAAATAAAGACGTCTTGCTTACTCTGACGGCTGGTTTGAATTAAATTTATGTATATAATTATATATTACAAAAAATATTTTGAACTAGAACACACCAACTTCGTACTTTTATTGTACTGAATAAGATGTGATGTTATTGTATTCAAACCGCCAGGAGTCTAACAATTTTTTTCTCTGGAGTGCCCTGTTCTCTGGAATCCTTAATGCCAACACCACAGACTTTTTCATTTAGATGTTCCATCGTTCTTGTCGCTATAGATGGTTGTGAAAAAGAATAAATCGAACACATTAAACCGTCAAAATAATTTATACATTTACATATCCTATTCTGAGGTTGATGAGATTTATTTTATTATATTATAAAGGAGTATATTATCTAAAATTAATATATTTGAAAGTATTTACTTAATGTTTATGATATTAATTTATGTTATACCTAATCCTAAACCTAATTCCTTTTCCTTTTTTTCAGTTCAGTTCAAATCAATGAAGACAGCTTTAGAAATTAATAATGTTTATGTTATGAGAACAGTGATATTTTCTGACTATATGTGATAGTTAAATTTAACATTTTGTTATGTAAGTAGTAACTTTGAGATGGGTGTACTTATACCTAAAATACCTATTCAGCTATATTATATAAGTGAATTAGTTTTACTGATGCTCCGTTCACGTGGAGTAGTCATTGTTAATGTTTCTCTCTCTTGCACCCCTAACTAGTTGACTTATAACGCCATGAAGTTTTTTCTTTCGACTCGAATGGAAATGAAAACCATATTACTCACTCTAACGTGAAGAGTGTATTATACGTTATTTTTGCCATAGGTGGTTTTGATGCCAGTAATATCTTCTACTGTCATACTACTATCAGAATTTTTCTTGGCACATTAAATACACGCAAGCCGCTCAGGAAATTTCAACAGATTGATTCACGCACGATTCGTACAAGCATGCGGACCTAAGGGGCCGTTAAAGTTTTACACAAGCTCTATAGGGGCTGGGGAGTCATTCCTAGGTCTACGTCAGAAATAGTTGGGAGTACAACTCATTATTGTCCCACTGCTGGGCACGGGTATTTTCTCAGAATGAGAGAGTTTTAGGCCATAGTCCACCGCGCTGGCCAAGTGTGAATTGGTGGACTTCACACATCTCCGAGAACTTCTTTTAAAAAACTCTCTGGTGTGTAGGTTTCCTTACGATGTTTTCCTTCACCGAAAAGCAGTAATACTGAATTTCTAATACGCACATAAATCAGTGGTTGTTTGGGTTCGAACTGGGTTTAAACCTTCCGATTGAGAAGGCAAGGTTCAACCATTAGGCTATCACTGTTTTAATAGCAATAGTTATTTACTTCATTTCATATATAGCGATCCACATATTGTCTAGTAATATTTGAACATTACATTGTTGACGTAAAGATGGGGGAGGCTTTCCTTAGTTGTGGCGATAGGGGTGGGGGGAGGGAAATTGCAATAAATCCGCTTACGTAATACTTGAGCGGTCCTTAAGCTTGCGTGAAAGTATAAAGATTAAACTCGTAAAACCATAGCCAAGATGATATACCTACGTATTAAAAAAAAATACAAACCTGCCGATCTCAATATGAATACACATTAAATACAAATGGACAAACAAAGAAAATTTGTTATATAATATGTAAGAAAAAGATATCTTTTGTAAACGTGTGCAATAAATTTGATATAATTTTATACGTACTTACTTGGTTGTATTTTTATTTATAAATCCAACGATAAGCCCTAATCCTATCCCATTCAAATAAAATGGTTGAATATTATTTAGCATGTGTTTATATTTTTTAAAGAATTACGTCCAAATGCGTTCTAACGACTACAAATACATATATAGGCTAATTGTATTTTATGGAAAAAGTTTTTAAATCATATAATATTTATGTATTTTATGGATTTCCCTTTCTTTAAAGTCTTAATGGAAATAATTTAATATTTAGAGCATATTGCTTATGAACGGCTCACTAGTGATTGCATTGCGTTATGGTTACTCTTATTACATTTTTCTTTTACTTGTACGAATTAAGGAGATCCGAATCGTTCTATTATTGTTCTACTGTTACGCACTTATTGTAAAAATCTATTTTTGTGCGATTTAGCAGACTTTATACACCTTTAAATTTTGTCAAGGCGTTGTCATTAAATAAGTGTTTATTTGTACAATAATATAACAATAATGTTACCCAAAAGACAACTTTGGTGGACTATAAACGATGCATGTGGTTATTGATAAACGCTGGTCTTATCGATAAACGCTGAAGGATACTTAGAATAATTAATGATTTTGTTCATGATTTGATAATTATAAGATTGGGTAATTGAATAACTACGGGAACTTTATTGAGTAATTTGTACTAGTACTGTTCTCGAAAGGGAAATCTTATAAAAGTACCCGACGTCGTGGGAGCGACGCAGGGTTATGTGGGATTATTACCGCACAAACCTCTCCCGCCTCCCCGGAGGCCGTCCTCGACGCTACAAAGAGGACTCCGGGGCCAGAGGAACGCAACTTCTGAGCGCGGTGCCCCATCAAGCTGCTCCCAGATGGGCGGCTGGGCCCACCGCTCCGTCTAGTCTTTACGACGATATACGACTACACATACCGCCGTCCTTCCCGGGATTGCCTGACCGAACGGTTCGAGCTCCCACTCTAGCCGCCCGCAACCCTGGAAGCCCCTTTTAGTCGCCTCTTACGACAGGCAGGGGATACCGTAGCCCTATTCTAATCCCGAAACTACAGGGGCAATTTTTAATAGCACTATGTGTATAATTAATGCCTCATTTAGTAAGGAGTCAGTGGCACAGCGTTATTGCATTACGTGTATTCTAATCAATTTTTTCATATTATAAAAATACTCATCTGAATGTTTCTCGGAATTGAGAAATTTCGGTTATTAATGCTTATTTATAAAAATAAAAACATGTTCCTTGTTTCGTTGGGTCCAAGTGACCCAATATTGATTCAGTGACGTGTTATATATTGACATAAAATATCGTAAGCCTTATATCGATATTATTTACCTTGTAAATACGCGTACCAATTATGATAATATTAGTTTAGTATAAAATGTCTACATACCTTTTAATATACCAAAGTTAAAAATAACACCTAAATCAGCTTTATACTGTTGTTATTACCATTATTACCATACACTGCATATTAGTTTTTAATGCTTATTCCCGTCGAATAATAAAATGTATGTTAGAATAAATTACGTATTGGTTTGAATATCTTTGAACGGATTTTTTTGTCCGTAGGTTCGTGCACATGTACGTAAAGAGGACGGACGTACCCAAGCCTACGGGTGGAGCTTGCCTGGGAAGAGCGGGCAAGGGCCGAAGGGACCCAGCCCTTGCATCTCGTTATCATCTGGTGGTGTCCCGGTCCCTGTTCCGGTGTTCTGCCGGTAAATGCATTAAGTATTAATAGAGGAAGGACGCTTGATAATTGTCACTGAAAGACCTACAGAGAGTACTTGTTTGTATGTATAATGATACAAAGCCCGGATGTTATGGATATGAAATTTCGGATAAGGATAAGAATACGGATCTAGGCTGATGTTATACCGGTTGGATGGATATGAAATTATTCCGAATTATCCGATACTTTCAGATAGTTTCGGTTACGCATATTAGTATTTATGAATTTAAAAATCACAAAAAGTTATATTTTTTGTATATCTATATTACCATTTGCTATTACAATCAGTCGTGTCAGTTATTATTAAAGCTACCTAATCAATATTAAGTGTCATCTAATAAAACATGTTTCACTCAGGTTCCTCTATCGGAAATGATCTCAAACTTTTATAACGGTTTCGGTTACGGATAGATTTTTATTTTGGACATCCAATTCGGTTACGGAGCTCCTTATCATCCCTGATACAAATAAGTATAGAATGCAATGTATATTATTAATGTAAATGTCGTGTGTAGAAATTCGAACCACAAAGGATTATAGGACCATTTAAATATATTTTTAAATAGATATAAATATACATGAATATCTTGTTAACCAGACCAATTGCTGAGGCGGAACCTCGCATGACGCTTCTGTGTGCGGCCGGAGTGAACCTGAACGGTGGAAGAACTCCGGACGGCGGCTGTATGATTGGGGAGAGCGTGTTCTACGCGAAGGACGAGGATAAGGCAGAAAACACCATGTGTTTGGGTAAGAAAATAACTCGAGAGTATCAGAGAGATTAGTGTTTGGGTAAAGACAACGGGTTGAGCCCAGAATATTATCACTTTACACTGGTAAGAACGTAGCTTAAAATATCTGAGAGTTTAGTATCTGAATGACGAAGGCTAAACTCGGTTCGTAGTAACTTTACAGAACGTACATTAATAAATTAATATCACGTGGCGCTAGCTAATATCGTTGTTTATTGTTAAATAGTGCAAATATTAATGTCTGTCTTATGAGGCTACAATCGTTTATTTTGAATTAGTAGTAAAAAAAAAAAAAATTGTGCAGCGTACGAGATGAGCAAAGCGCAGTCAATGCACTCCCCAGAAGTGGAGCAGATCTGCAGGCAGCTACAGTCTACGCATCTCGTAGAACAAATGGAAAAGAACCTGTCTTCGCTCGTATGGATTTGCTCTAGTACGCAGAATAAAGGCGTGGTCATGGTAAGACTCAGTTTTTGAACAGACAGATTTATTTTTAACCTAAAGTTCTCTTGACAACCTCTGCTCTTAGATATTATATGTTGATAAGAAGGTTTTCATGCTCGTTTGTATCTCCCATGTTATAGAAAAGAAAATACGTCCTTTGATATTTACCATTTGTGACCAGATCATCGACGCGAACAACCCAGCGGAGGTCATCGAATCCTTCTCCGTCAGTGACAAGCACATCCTATGCGTGGCGTCCGTGCCCGGAGCGGTGGACGAGGACTACCGCGAATACGAAGAGAGAATGTCCACCGACAACGAGACCAAACGCCACTCGGTAAGATTTGATAGGCTAATTCGGTTTGGGATCTCGAAACGTTCGGTAGGCGACCCCGGGAAGGTCGGCGGCATGTGTGGTCGCATACCGTCATAAAGACCTTGTTTGATTCCCAAGTTAGGATATAATATGATTAAAAAATGAATAAATGTAGTTTTTAATAATATCTGCCTTATAATTCCTTTAAGATTTTTCTCTAATCATTGTAGTTTCAAATTTCGCGTTTTACTATAGATCATTATGACCATAATCTATGATAGTGGTCGGTACATAAGTGGCTGCAATTATCGGGCTGATAAAAGACCGCATGTGTACCATCGTTAACATACTATTCTACCTATTTCACCCATTTCTAGTGTGAAACATTTCTTGCGTTTCGATGGAAGGGTGTGGTTGCCGGCACACTTTTATATGAGGGGACTATATTAGTCGTCGGTAGTAGCAACGCGTCTGTGACCTCAGAACCCATGTACTGTTTGTTGAAAGTTGTTTACAAATGTCCATATGCACTGACCACTTACCATCAGGTGCTACTTCAGATAAAAAAATCATAATAACATATCTCGTTTTATTTTAACAGCAATCGTTATTCTGCGTGGGAAAGAGCGATTCTGTGGAGAGCCAGACGAATGGGCTGCCCATCGCTAGCGGTGGTAACGGAGAGAATGGCGACAAGGAAGTTGTCATTGGAAGTACTAGACTGGTAAGTTACGTACGTAAGTACTAGACTGGTTGGGGTACAACCCATTATTGTCCCACTGCTGGGCACGGGTCTTCTCTCATAATGAGAGAGTTTTTAGGCCATAGCCCACCGCTCTGGCCAAGTGCGAATTGGTGGACTGGTTAGTTAGTGCGAACTTCCACGCGCTATACATTAAGAAGGCGTAGATATAATTATGTTGTTATATACGCACGTAAGAAGGTAGACGTTTGTGGTGTGAATAATTAAATATTAGAATGCATTCAAATATTTTTTTAAGAAAATGTTCAACAGATCAATAAGGTTATACTAATAAATATAAATTTTAATATAAATTATTTTACATGAAAGTAACATTGTAGTAACGCTCAAGGTGGTAGAACCAGTGTAGTTAGATCGGGGAAGTACCACCGCCACACCTTTTTCTGTTCACGTTAGCCTCCTTAGAGGTCTTGCACCAACGCCACCTTCGAATAACTTTAAAAGTTCGAATAATAAAAAAATGTGTTTGTTTTTGTTACCGCAAATTGCGATGACGACAGCGGGAGGACTTGAAAATTATATATTTCTTATACTATTTAATTAATTGAATCAAAATTATGCTATTTAATTGATTAAATAAAAACTACAATTACATATTATTCTAATAAGATAATACAGTACAGTTCTGCTAGCTTATGTTGAAAAGCAGTTATCGAAATTAAATTACTTAGGAAAGTTTGTAATGACTAATAATCTAGGGCACACGCGTACTGACGTTGCAGATTGGCGTCAGCGATCCTCTATTAAGCTAGGGCTGTTACACACATATAATTACTTATTAAATTTCTAAACGTTTAAGTGGTAGAACAGTGCAGTTCGACCCGGGAGATACGACCGTCGCACTTATTTTAGCGTAAGATGAATGAAATAAAATGAAATGTCTTTATTTTGCATAGGCCTACGGAAGCACTTACAAATTGTAAACATATATATTTTTTACACTACCACCGGATCGTACACGAACTTAACTGAGTTGACTTGTTTTTTTTTGCTATTTTGTTTTTACGTGTTTTTTTTTTGCATTTTACATTATTTTTTACATTCTTGCGTTTCGGTGGAAGAATATGGTTGCCGGCTCGCTTTTATGAGAGGCGACTATCTTAGTCCCCAGGAATAGCAACGCATTTATAATTGACTTCGTATAGAGTTGACGAAGTTCGGTAGATGTTGTTTACAGATGTCCATGAGTGGCCTTCCAGTACAACAACGAAAAAAGGGAATAATTAGTCTCTGAATAATAATATAACGTTAAACTGCTGTACGTTGGTTATAAATTGTTTCGACTAGTATTCTTTTTCTGGATTTACAATTTAGGCAAGCGTTCCGAGATTATAATCTAGCTTACTGCTTTCATCACATACAAAACGTAGTTTTAAAATGCTAAAATTGCCCACGGAACTACGTCGGGTTTCCCATTTACGAACGAGCGGTGTTTGTGTGAATGACAAATATTGGTTTATAGTCGAATGTGTGTCCGTCGTGTGTTTGATTTTTCCGACACGATTTCACGGAATGGTACTTTTAGTGAGTGAATATTTGCCGTCCAGGTTTTAGGTGTTTTGTATTTTTATTACCAAGATTAATTGACGTAACACAGAAAACAAACATTAAAATAGATTATGTCTTAATTCGTATGCCTGTGTAATGTCAAATTTAATGGTGTCTAGTGTTATTGTAAAATAATTTAGTACTTTTAAAGGTGGTTTGGTAGTTCCATTATAGAGGTACCACCATGACTGCCATTTTTGCCTTATAACAGTGTTCTGATTTGAAGAGCAAAAGCAAAATATGTGGCAAAGGATATACGCTTAAACGAGGCACTTCAACTTAGTCCTCCGTGGTAGCAACGCATCTATAGCCGTGCTCTATGGGAAGTTATGTATCTGTGTGCTTGTTTGATAGGCCTACACTATAGAAGTATTTGCAAAGTGGTAGAACGAATATAGTTAGACAAGGAAGGTACCACCACTACGCCTATTTCTAGCGTGAAACAGTACCTGCGTTCGTGTGGAAGGATGTGGTAGTCTGTTCAAATTTATATGCGACGAATAATTTGACGACCCGCTTGGCGGAGCGGCTACCATACCGGTCTGTAGCGTAATGGGTCCCGGGTTCGATTCCCGGCCAGACAGGTATCTGAATGATGAGTTTAGATTCATGTTCTGGGTCTGGGTGATTGTGTGTTCGTCTTGTGTGTCCATGGTACCCACGATACAGGAGAAAATCCAAGTGTGGGGCTATGAGCGTAGAAAGCGTATTAAAGCGTATATCTTAGGTCCCGGGTGTAGCAAAGCATCTGTAATTGAGTTTCGATAGCACCCTTGCTCTATATAAAGTTTCTAACAGATGTCCATGGACGGCAGTGACCACATAACATCAGGTGCACTGCATGCCCATTTGTAAAAAAAGTATTTCGTATCTATTTATCGGTACAGATAGTAAAATACGAAAGCACTACATATAAACATTTTTATTCAGGTACAAGCAACATTACTGACACCACCAAGCACTCCGGTGAAAGAGTCTCCTCCGCCGACCAGCGAGGCGCCCAAGGAGTCCATCAACGAAGTGGACGAAGAGAGTACTCCCGCGGAGAGCCCACCGCTTAGCTCCACCCCTGTTAATGGTAAATATTTAGTCATCTACTCAATTTGGTCCCATTGCTGGGTACGAGTCTTCTCTGACAATTATATTTTATTAAATAATAATAATAATAACGACTTTATTGCCTCAAACATACAATATACAGTTATAAGTGTTTATTTACATATTAAACCAAAAAAATGTTTTTGTATATAATGAAATAGGCACATAGAATTGTAGAGACAAAAGGAGGTGGCTCAGCGTTTGCCAACACAAAATCGGGACTCCGTGCAGCGCGGTTTTTCAGCCATATACTTGCCCTAAGATGTTATGCGGGAGTAGTTTCCGCGTTAGGTCACGGCTCTGGCCAAGCGAAAATTAGTAGACCTCACACACCTTTGAGAACTTGTAAAAGAAACTCGTTCGAGTCGGTTTTATCGCTATGTTTCCCTTCACCGTAAAGCAGTAATAATTAATTTGTAATACGCACATCATTTGTATAATATAAATCAGTTGTGCATACATGGTATTCAAACTTCAGACCCTCGATTGTAAAGGTAACAGGCTAAGTTTCAACCATTAGGCAACCTTAACATAATAGTCTTAAATATAGTACACCTTAGTACTTTGTTATTATCACTTTAGTGCGATATAATGGAATGCAAAAATGTATCGGGATATTTCGAATATGGATCAGAAATGTGTTAGATTTATGCAAACAAATCAACGTGCGCACTAACGGGCTGACTGCCAAAATAAACACAAACAAAAATACGTGCGAATTACGGTGCAGCTAAAAATCAGAGATAGCATAAGCGCCTATATTTTAGTGTGTAATCGTACTATGTAATCTATATATTAATATATGGAGCAAAAACTTGTGGTGCATTTTTAAGTAAAATGCTGCGGACGGATTAGTATAAAATTTTGTACGGTTATAATGGACGTAGAGAAGGAGTGCAAAAGGTTAATATTTTTTCCAATAATGCATATATCATACATAAAATCAACTAAAAACACATTACACACACTACTGACCATTTGTCACAAACATATACATATTACACGAAATAGAACATTCAATGTCTTACTATGAAAACACATAACGTCAAAAATGTCAAATGTCTTTGTAACATACCTATATATATATATATAAATTGTTTCTTTCATACTTTTGCATTAAAATCAAGGACGCAAGAGGCGTATATTATAACTAATATTTTTACAAAGTGTAGGGTATATTACTGTGTATCAAACATTTTTGTCTTTATACATATATATGATTTGTTTTATATCTTAATATATATAAATTACGTGTCACTTTATTTGTCCGCAATGGACTCTTAAACCTCTGAACCGATTATAATCAAATTTACACAACGTGTGCATTTTGATCCAACTTGAAAGATAGGATAGTTTATATCTTAATTTATAGGTTTAATTGCAAATATTTTTTTTTGCTTCAGCTGTTAGCTTTATATAATTAACTTTTTACAAATACGAAATAATACAATTTAAAATATGTTTATGTAACTTTTCTTTAACCACAGCAACGCGTGGACGGGTCTGCTAGTTATTAATAGATTATTACCTCTTTTCCGCCAACTTCGGTAACGTTAACCCCGGTAATCCGGTACATAAACTACCTATGTGCCGAATTTCACCCAAATCCAACCAATAATTTTGTGTGAAAGAGTTAAAAATACACACACGCGCTCACATATTTTCGCATGTATAATATTAATAGCAAATTGAGATTGGTTTGCAGTGTAATTTTTCATATTCTGTGCAACGTTGCCGTAAATTTTATAATATTACTTATATATTTACGTCGCCGTTGTACCAAATAAGCGCTATGTCACAGCTAGTGTTAAGTTTTTAAAAAAATTCATAGTGGCAGAAGTAGAGCAACAACGCGCCTCTCCCGAACCGGGCGTAGATGCGTTCGCCCAGGAACAATGCAACGCGGAGAGCCGAGCTGACGTCGCCCAGGATCGCAAGATGTCCACCGTGATGGCGACCATGTGGCTGGGGACCAAGAGTGGCAACCTGTACGTCCACTCCGCCATGGGCAACTACAGCAAGTGCTTGGCGAGGTGAGTTTGAGTGACGCAAGGTAAATCAACTAGAGACGAGAAGAATTTAGAGAGAAAGACGTGAACAATATTATAATTGTAATAAACCTCGCCACTTACAGTAATGATTTGGTTGTATGTAGATTAAATGTCTTTTAAAATCCTTAGTTCTTTTAATCATTATTTCATATAGCCTTCTTAATACAGTTTTTATCTTGTAAGTGCGAAAGTGAATGTTTGCCATAAATGTTTGAGTTGGCATCAAAGTAAAAACTGTAACTCAGTATTTGTTTATTTTTTTAACTCGACCATATTTAACACTTGTTAACCCTACATGTTACGGAATACACAGTGACAAAGTAATATTTATCTTCACTTTCTAGCTAGCACTTTTTTTGTACATTATTTTATAAATAAATAATTTGCATGCATTAACTCGTAGGGTGAAGCTGAACGACGCGATTCTCTCCATCGTAGCGTGCGCGTCCCGTTGTATCGTCGCTCTTGCGGACGGTACGGTGGCGATATTCGCAAGAGCTGCGGATGGCCAGTGGGACTTCACACAGTACTGGCTGTTGACCCTCGGGGATCCTAAATGCTCAGGTAAGAGTTATTGCACTTGGAAGGACACCTATTTACTCTCTTCCATTGATGAGCACTCGTCTAGTTTAGACCAGTGACAGCCTAATGGTTGAAACTTGCCCTCTCGATCGGGAGGTCCGAGGTTCAAACCCAGGCACGCACCACTGATTTGTGTGCGTATTAGACATTAATTATCAATGCTTTTCGGTGAAGGATAACATCGTGAGGAAACCTACACACTCGAGAGTTCTTAAAAAAATAATCTCGGAGGTGTGTGAAGCACTTGGCCAGCGCGGTGGGATATGGCCTATAACTCTCTCATTCCGAGAGAAGGCCCAGCAGTAGGACAATAATGGGTTGACGATGAGTCTAGTTTCAGGTTACCGGAAGGTTTAGGTCAAAACTCACCGATCTAAGTGCGGATTGATAGATTTCACACACCTTTAAGCTTTTTGTTAAATAATCGTACTTATAGGATTCGTCATAATTTTATGCGACGTTCCATAGTTTAACAAATTTGGATCGAGGTCACAATTACTAATGATATTGTTATCGTTGTGACGACCTATAACAATAAAGCTTTGAAAATAGTTGCGATTTAATTTTTGTGTACGTTCAATACGCACGTCCTGTAAGACTTTACAAGTGGACTGGCTAATTTGTAGCTGTATACAGATACTAATTTGATGATTCTCAATAAACCAGATCCTTTTAAATAGACTTATATGAGGAGGGTTTTCTTAATTGGATATATAGAACATGTTAGTTATAAATAAAACTAAATAAAACGAACCGAGAGAATGGATTGAATCCATGCATTGAAAACGGGTTTCAAGAACGTTTTTTTGTATTCAAACTCTATACGGTTGTGAAGTGGCGGTGTATCTGAAAACATTTTTATTAGTCCAATTGAAACGATTTTTATAACGAAATGTTTTTATACAGTGCGTTGTCTAAGTGCGGTCGGGTGTACGGTGTGGTGTGGTTATCGGAACAAAGTACACGTCATCGATCCGCGGTCGCGGACGCTTCTGCATACCCTCGAAGCCCATCCACGTCAGGAGAGCCAAGTGCGTCAGATGGCCTGTGATGGTGATGGTGTCTGGGTAAGTTATTTATCTATAAGTGTAAATGTAGAACTATGTACAAGGGTGTCTTTTTAATTATATTAAACATTATTGTTTGGGTACATGAATGCTTAGGACATCGACTAGTCCTTATTGTTAGGAGTAATTCAACATTTTAAAGTTACAATTGTATTTAACTATTTATCTATAAGTATAATTACAGTAGCGAGTATACAGCATTTCAATATTAATATTTACCCTGTGGGTACCGTTACATTGAAATGCGCATTAGTGTTCGGGAAATCGTCCACTTGTTATCGTTGTGAGTGTTTCAACACATTGTAAGATTATGTATGGTATTTCCCTTACGATTGTAGATTCTAAATTATTTTCAACAGGTATCTATAAAGATGGATTCAACGCTTCGCTTATACCACGCGCACACCTACAAGCACCTGATCGACGTGGACATCGAGCCGTACGTCAGCAAGATGCTGGGTACCGGGAAGCTGGGTTTCTCCCTAGTGAGGATCACAGCGCTGCTCATCAGCTCTGGGCGCTTGTGGATTGGAACCAGTAACGGCGTGGTGATATCTGTCCCGCTGTCCGAAGGCTCTAGCAGGGACTCCACTGGTGGCTCCTTGCCGCCCATCACGTCACGCTCTAACGTGCCCGGTGAGATGATTATTTTGTGATATAATATCAGTTAACTTATAGGTTATAGGAAATTGAAATTAAAAAAATAAAATTAATGAACCATTTAATTACGACCTGTGTGGTGTTTATATTTATTTCTATAGTGATGTAATGTTGTGTTTCATTGAAAGGGAACTGAATACTGGTTTACTTGCGTATACGATCCAATTCGCACCTCAGTGGCATTTGTGATCCGTTTTGGGCAGAATCCCTGTTTTTTTTATTAAGTTTGTTTCAAATCTTAATATGCGGCAGTGACTATTTACCATCTGGTGAATGCACGCTCGATTTTTATTTCAATTTTATCTTGCTAGACCAGTTTGGATTGAATGTTAAATCGATAGATGTAATAACTCTTATTTATTTAATTTATTTTCGTCTCTATTGTCGAAAATTGTACAATACGTTCTTCAGTCTTCATTTCATTTTTTGTAGCTACTTACGAGCTTTAGTGTTGTTACACATATACTTAAAAATCTTATTTTTTTTTTAAATCATTAAATATTCACCAATTTATACCAATAGCGAACAACTTTATACAAAAACCAGGTCACGCATCGCTCGTACGCGCCCGTTCAGCGAGTCCAACGGGCGCGATCCCATGGTGTTCGATGGCGCACGCCCAGCTCAGCTTCCACGGACACCGCGACGCCGTGACCTTCTTCGTCGCTGTTCCCGGCGCGGCCGGCTCTCCCCGAAGCCCGGACTCTCCCACACACAGCCCCACACCGCCGCCGATGCTCGTCATCTCGGGCGGCGAGGGCTACATCGACTTTAGAATAGGTGAGTGACGAATGCTTCGTGACGTTATGGCGAATAACTTGCCGTATGACGAATAAGTAAACGCTGCACACGAGCAGAAGCAACATAAAAAAACTTGGGAACTATAACTGAAAACAAAAGTATATACGTAAACCGATAGTCCTTTTGCAATACAGATGTATAATTTTTACGTATACTCGCGAACAAGCCATCGAATAATTTGCTAAATAATGACGAGTATGTAAACGCCGCACGCAAACACAGACATCCCACGATTCTTGGTAAATAAGACCGCTAAAATACTGAATATACCTGAAGGTTTTTACATTCTCTTATTCACGCCTTTTAATTTGTACTCGGCGAATATCTAAATGTTGCATGGACATCACTGACCATAATTTTACCGTAAAAGTGGTAGCATGTAGTGGTTAGACTTCGGAAGAACCACCGCCACAGGAATAACTGCTATTACAAAATTAAACAAATGTTCAGTTCAAGATTGAAAACAAGAAACGATTGTACAAGACATTCCCACTTAGTTCACGAAGTAGTAAACGTGGGCATTCACGTTACAACGGTCGCACGGACTGTCGCAACGACAGTTCATGTTGAAAATTTCAACGACGACTCTAGTTCGTGCGACAGTCCGTGCGACCGTCGTAAAGTGAATGCCCACCTTAACGCATCCGTGGCCAACTTTGGGTAGATCTACAAACTTGTCAGGTAAGACCAGTGTAGTTTACCAGAAAGGTACCATCGCTAAACCTATTTCTAGCAAGAATTTTGGGTATATTTTAACACAAGTAACATGCGTTACTTGGTAGCTTTCAATAACTGGGCATTACGATGCAGGTCCTCTCGAAGGTTTAATTCTACCCAATAATCCTAGTAAATTCTAAGACTAAAGAAATGATATTTTTTAACATTTATCTAAAAACGCAAACTACATATTCAAATTAATATCTGTTGAGATGATAGTAACGAAAACCGAATATATTCCATGAACATCAAACATTTTCGATGCAGTATAAGTGAATTAAATGTAAACATTTCACCAACGATATATATATCAGCTCATAGACAGATTGCCAATAATCTACGTCGGTTTCTGTCATCCGTAAGCTTTTCCGGGTGTTAAGATATTCGCCTCTGGGCAGTAATATCGCGCCTCGATTGGTGTATCCATATATGCGTGTGTCCCTCCAATATCGGTTTTGATTTGAATTTATGGAAATAGCTAACTAAATTTTGAGGATGATACATATTTTATGATAAACATTATGTCTATCCCATAAATAAATCTTTTAGGCAAAAGGAGCACAGGTCGCCCCCCACCAAGTGGACCGATGACCTGAAGAGGACAACGGGAAACCGTTGGATTCAGAAGGCACAGGACCGGTTGAATTGGCGTCATTTAGGGGAGGCCTATGTCCAGCAGTGGACCTCGAAAGGGCTGATGGATGGATGGATGAATACAAATCTTACACATATGTCCATTGTCCATGCCAAATTAATCTTCCTTTCAGCCGTACTACTGTGACTGAGTAACAAAAATTCATTTTTTCAAACTTCGCATTTATAATAGTAAGAATTGGCTGTAATGTTAAATCTTGTACGTTTTAAAACCAGTTACCAATAAATTAAAATAATCAGTTTACCAATTAATATTTTGAATCATTACTCAAAATTATAATAATCATATCGATTTTAAATATATTGTTTATGCTGCACACTGCATCTAAGATGTTTACACTCAAAAACAAGACATAGACAAGCTGAAAACGTTCATACTATATCTAATCGTCATGCTTATAATATGCTCGCACATTTAATAAACAATAAAAATTATGTTGAATTAACGAAATGTATTCCATATTTATATACGCAACGTTTCTACAATTACAAGGTTTATTCGATGTGCGTGCACAATTTGATCCTTAAAAATCATTCTGTGGTACTAAATACAGATAATAAAATACATTCAAACAAGCAATATGCACGTTATCGACTATTACGTTTATTATTATTACGTTTCTTAGAAGAAAATGACTGAAAAGCTTGTGCTTCTATAGTTTTGTAGTTGTCGTAGTGGTGTTATGCTTATACGCTTATAGATTTGATAGTTAGTGGTATCGCTTGGGTTTCGTATACAGGGGATTTTAGATATTACATTGTTCAGTTTGAAACTACAGTCTTAAATATAATTCAAGTGCAAAATGTAAACATGGGTATTGCCATTTCAAAACAATAACGTTATTAACGTAGTTTATCGAAAGTGCTAAAATAATGATTTCGAATTATATCCGTATCTTGAAACATATACATTAAAATATTTTACAAGTTTTGAACTTAAACGTAAAGTTAAAAAATATTTAAAATCAATCAGCAGCTTGAAACGCAAGTGCGAAGTTTTGCGCAATAGCCTAATACTAAAATTTATTTTTAATAGTTTTTCTTAAGCGTCCAGTGGCGTAGCGCGGACCAATGTAGACGTGGGCAAACTCCTATCAGCGAGGCCCCTTTGCATGATTCCATTGGATTGGATTGTGCTCTGGAAATTGTCTCCTCCTCCAAAGAGGCCTCGCGAGGCCCTTTTAAGTGTGAATCCGTGAGCGATAGCCCACTGCGCTCACGCCTTGCTACGTCTGACATGTATTGTTTTGATGTGTTCATGTTATGTGTATAAAATTTTAAGTCATTATTCTAGCAATTAACAAATCATAACAATGCGGTTATTATTTTTAAATGGCAACCCCTTTGCATACATTTTTAATTTCGAAATCCATTTCAGACTGTCGGTTGATGATATTTATGAAGCAATTTACGTCGGGGCAACATCGTGCGACATTGTACTATGGCACTGTGCATCATGCCACTTTGGCGTACATTATCGTTTCAACGTAACGTGACGTGACAGCTTTGTGGTTAAATTTTCTACGAGGAACCAGTTGTAGTTAGTGTCGGACATATAATCGATGGATCATGCGGCAAAATGTTGGTCAATGTATTGTTTAGAAAATTTACTTGCATAATAACTATGGCACTTGATGCTTTTAATAAATCAATTTCGGTGTAACACATGACAGTTTGAAATCGACGAGCAAATTTTAATTAACGTAATTGAATTTAAGATAAGGCATTCGGCATCGAAAAAATAAATTTACTAGCGTTTAAACGTCTTATCTCTGTACAGTTTTTAAATAAAACCGGATTTAAAAAATCAAACGCAGGCCGTTTGTTTTTTTTTTAACCGACATATATGGTTTCTTTATATCGTTAATAACTAGAGAAAGTAAAATACATTAAATAAAAGGCTTTTGATATGATGGTTTTTATCTCGTTTTGTTGACGGTCACATTGCTGCATGGTTTTACATCCGACAAGCTGTTTCGTTCATGTGATCAAACACATAACAAAGTTAGTTGCACAGTGTTGTTTTATAGTGAATACAACGACAAAAAAATCAAGAAATGCATAGCTACATGTAGTGTGGCTTGTAAACACTAATTTCGCCCTCATTATTAAGTATAATTATTGTACCGTTTAAATATTTCGAAGAAGTAATGAACTTTGGTGTCACATTTTGAAGCGTAGTACTACTTTTCCTATGATCTTTATCAACTATCATTTCTGTTCTTAAATCACTTGTAAGTATAGCTGATTCTTCTTATCGTAGAACAGGAAGTGGAAGGCCTTTATTGGTACAACATTAATATTTCCTTTTCAAAAATCTGTGCCTATTGTTTGGGTTGAATTTTGGCTAAACGTTATAAGATTAAGGAATGTGAATAAGGAACACACATTTAGACATTGAAAACTTCGAGTGGTCGAGCCCTCATTATTATTTTTTCCATTTTTTTCTCATTAGAAGAGCATGCTGATGACATTCAAGATACTGCCTCCCACCTCATTGTTTGGCAGATTGTAAGCGAATCCTGAACGTACCTGATAGAATATAGACAAACGTAATATATAAGAAGCGGTACGTTGAGTTTGAATTTTAGTACAATGAGCATGTCGCTTGGGGATCGTAACACATTACGTCGAAGCTAACACGCAGGGTGTACACTAAACGCATGTAGCAGTCACACGGGCAAGTTACAGCTTAAAGGCCTATTTACATACATAGATCGTTGCAGCACGGCAACGCGTGAGGCGACAAATTGTATGTAAATTTAGTAAGCGTCGATACGCGTTGGCGCTGAACGCTAAATATAAAATGATTCCGCTCGCAATGCACTTAGCACGCTCGCTGTAAATAAGCCTTACTCCTTCAACAGTCATTACGCTTTGAATGTTGAACGCAACCATTAATTTTACATATGATTTTTAAAGTAGTCATTAACATAGATTGAATTACATTATAACTAATTTAAGAAGAAAAAATGAAAGTTCGGACAATAATGTTAGATTGATGATTGAGGTTTGATTTGTTTGATGAACTTGAAATGTGATATCTAATTTTAGCTAACGTGTGTATTGCTAATACTGTGTATGATATTTTGATGTGTCACGGTGTCAATAATTCAGGTCCACGAATACCGTAAGAGTACTCCACTCAAAACGTTCATCAATGTCCAGTCCCTGTCTGATACCATTACAAAGTTATCGATACCTGCAAGCGAGTTAACATTTGATTGATTAAGTTAGCTACAAGTTGGATGGAACTAGATAGTTCAACTTTGATAGCTACTCCTTGTTACTTGTTAGTGAGCAATCTCACTTGATGCGCTGTCGTTTTAGATGCTCCCAACAGAAGCAAACTTGTGTATTTTAGTTTTACATTTTTATTCGTTTACTATGTAAATATCGAATGTTATATACATTTGAAATTGTTTTGTTTTCTTTATATTATGTCGATGTTAAAATTATTTCTGTCTATTAAATGCTGATATAACACTTAAGACGTAAAAGGAACACTTGTCGCTATGTTTTCATTTCTATACATGGCTAGAAATTTATATAATTGGGTGCAGGATGTATTATTATTTATCATTTTTATGTACCAAGTGATTGTACTACCATCATTTGTAATGTTTCTGCGGTCATATATTGTACATGGTGATGTTTTGCATGATTTATAGAATTATTTCATTGCGATTTTCGATTTGCACCGTTCAGGCATTATATATGAGTGGGGTAAGTCACTTGGTTTGTGTGTGGAAAGGTGAGCTGATGGTATATACTTTCGACAGCGGATTCAGAGATGGAAGACAGCGTGATGGTGGCCGAGGACGGGTCGTCGAGTGGGCACAGTTCGCTGGCTGAGCGTGCCTCCAAGAGCCACCTGATAGTGTGGCAGGTGGCCACCGCCTAACGCAGGGCCAGCCGGGCGCGTCTCGACTCAGAGTCAGATTACGTTTACGTGTGCACGTCGACTAAGCCGGCGACGCTCTTCAACGTGTAAGTCGTCTGTGAATAGGATGCCAACACTGGGGGTGTAACGTTCTCTTCCTGAATTAACGATTCGTCGTAGAGACTCGAAGACCTCATTCGAAGCCAGTGTACACCCCCAGTATATTGACATAAAAGGATTTCGTGGATTCCAGGTCATCGTAGACACACCTGTATATATCTACAGACATTGAACGTGTCGGGCACGGACCGTGACAGGAAAAATTATATTCTTCTACGCAATATTCTAGACAGACACGGTCCGTGTTTCTGCGACCGTGTTACGATAGATATGACAACGGTACTACACATTGTATAGAGAATATAAATTTGTCATCCACGGCCCGTGTCTGACACATTCGATGTCTGTAGATATAAACGGGGCCTAATTCTTCAATCTTAGACTTTGGTAGGATTATCAAATTAAGAATTGATTTATGTTACCCCAGTGTTGGTCCCTCAAATCCATTATTACCTATTCACTGGTTAGTGTTTTAGGCATATTTATAAAACGAACGAATAACTCGTGTGATGCCTGGAACACTTACCGTAGTTACATCTCACCGAGTTATGTGTGTGTTCATCATACTTACGTTCACATATCAAACGACGCACGTCATACATTAAACGTTTCTGATTCTCGTGGAATAGAGAGTGCACGGCTCTTCATGGACTTTGAACACTTTATTGAAATTCATGTTATCGCTATTATGTGTGCTTACTTTTAGATAAATACCAGCGCTTCATGTTTTGGACATTTTTTGTATTCGTTTATTCACTTTGATCGTCCTTTTATGGGCGGAAACTAATTAAATGACTCGATGGCAACCTATGTTTAAAAACTTATTCACTCATAATGTTTTAAGTTCTCTGGTTGCGATCCAGCTGTATAATTAAGTCGCGGGTCGGTGTACAAAGTGTATTAGGTATCTATTTAACCTTTAACCGGCCCTAGTTATAAGCTTAATCTCATTTAGAAATAATGTACAAGATATAACCACCAAATAATTCAGTTTTGTAGTTTTAGATGATAGATAATATTAATTTAATATTGGAGATTTATGATGGTAGCAAACAAAACTTATGTGGTCGCGTTTAATGGCCGCCGTCTGTGAGCCTTGGTTGACATCTGCATCACAATTTGTGTAACTTTAATATTGTTTAGACATTAGTTGTAATCTTTCGCGAGTGTGTACAATATTCTAATGATATGAATACTAATATTCTAATGCGAAATGTGATAATATATAGCACTCGTTGAAGATCAGTGTTGTGTTTTAGTTTTTACGCTGTTTACTTTGTGTACGATATGACTGTGTCGCCCGTATGGTTGCATCACATTACACGTTTTAAATATAAAATTTTAAAGTGTATTTCGTCTTATCAGGTTTTGAATCGAATTGGAGGTGAGAAATATGTATAAATGCTAGTATGGGTAGGTCGAAATTTAGTAAAAGTTTCACTGTTTGGTTGCTTTGAGGACCTTGGGACCTATTATTAAATGCATAATAAATACAACGAAAATAATAACTAGACTAAATTCTAATATATGAATAGCTAAATCGATCTCAATGCGAACTGCGGCAAGACGTGGCGATACAGTATTGAACATTATTTTTACATTTATCTATGTAATGGTGCAAAAGTAAATTAAGAATGTCCATTTACCAATCTTATTTATTACGAATGTATGATGTGTTTTACTTCAATGCCTATAGTATGTATGTACTTATAGGTGACGTGCTATAATTTAAAGTGTTTAATATTACCTTTATCGAGATATACTATGGAATCAATAATTTATTTTAGTGTTGCGATAAATATTATTTTATTAGTTAATAATACTTATAGAGGACGCCGGTATTGGGAACGTGGTAGTTGTATAGTATATTGTAATCGGATTTATAGTTACTGCTAGCGCTTTACACGGCTGTGTGACGTACGCCGGCCTTCGCGTACTTCCTGCTACCAGCGTCCACTGTAAACCCTAGTCAAACGAGGTAGATGTATAATAATAGCTAAGCTTGTACCGTTCCCCTTACAAATCGTCTCCATTAGCAAATAGTAGTGATGCGAAAGATTTGCCTTAATATACACGGCGTGAGTTTTGTTGCGGGCATTAATGGGATAGTGAAGTAAGAGAAACCATACGCGTTATGTGACTGATGAAATAGAAATCGACGCGTGTGTAGAATGTTTGTCTTCTCATATTGACGTTACGATGCGAAACAATTTTAATTAATTATAATATCGTTTTTACAGTAAAAATCTTCGATGTGATTGTATAAGCGTGCAATGTTAAATATATTTTTATGTCATCTGTCTAGGTTCGGTGTAATATTCGTTTTATTTTTTGTACTTATCATTTAAATGCTATAGTTTATACAAAACTTTATTATATTTTATTTAAATGGTGGTATGCACCTTTTATTTTTTATGCATTGTACGGAACAGATGAAGGAGACGTATTACGTATCTATTGACAATTTTATGGTAATATTTAAAAGATATATCAATAAATAAATCAAATCTCTATAAAGTGATTGTGGTTACCCCTTCCAATAATATCGTTACCCTTTATTATATATTCCAATCCATTTGATAGATAACCAGTAATGTAACAAGTGATTAGTGGATAAAGATTTTCTTGTTTGTATTACGCAATCAAATAAACGAATGCTATCAATTGAAAGTTTGTTTTATTGTTTATGTAATGACGTCAACCCTTATTCCTACCTTTATATTTACCTGTATATATATGTTATTTAATGCTTTTTAATACTTCATTATAAAAAGTGTGTAATTCAGTTGAATGTCATGTCGTATGAAATGAAATTCGCCGACTTACAGATTTTTCCGGTTGTTATAATTGGCAGTCAATCTGTCGGTCTAAGTTGGTAAGAAAAATGCGTTCATGTAGCTTAATATAAATCAATCTCGTTAATATATGTAGCTACATTATATCTAACGCATATAAATTGCCGAAGGAGGGTAGTTTTATATTTTTTTATCTAGATATCGAGGATATATTTATAGGCAGTCTATAGAATCAATATACTGTAATGTCCAATGTAAAACTAATTTATATGTTTCAATGTGTAACAGATGCCCGCGATATGTGATTTTTGTACAGTTAAAACAATGTGCTAAGGAACACATCACCGCAGTCTAAAAGTCCTTAATTATGGCTCTGTCTACTGGGATTGAATTGAATAAACCTTAAAAGTTTTCCGCTGAGGGCCATTATTTTCAAAATGAGTAAGAGATGCGAACGATATCAAAAGAACTTTAACAAAGAGGATGGTTTCAAGTTAGCGCGATATTGGAATTTAGTGGTTAGTTTATGTATATTACAAATTGTGCAGTTTATGCGTGAGTGTAAGTGTTGTGTCGTGATACGGAACCTATAAAAGAACTAAACGTAGTGTAGATAGGTTAACCTATCATTAGTGCTTGTCAACGGTTTCGCCAGGAACCCGCAGTTTCACCGTGACCACGATCTTCGGAACTGGGTCGGAATATCGGCAAATGGAATACAAAAACCGTAAGTACACATTATACATTAAAATTTATCATTTCCTTGATAATATTAGTGATATATTTAATTAATAAGAAGGGGTAGAAAGAAAACAAATGGTTATTACAGTACAGTTTATTTTTATGAAGAATAAAAATAATATTACGACAAATTAATACATGGGCAGCTTGCAACTCTAATACACTCGATTTGTAAATAATTACTTACTCGTAACAACTAAACACAGCTTCTGTGAATTCAACATAAAGACATACATATATCCTATGCATATGGTAATTGCAAATACTTCAATGAAAATCTTTTCTCCTTTAAAATTATGACTAAATTAAGCGGACCGTAGATGGAACTATCTTAAACTCTTGATTACATGAATCTTAGCTTTTTGATGTCCGGTAATGGACGCAGGTCTTCTTTAATTAGCGCTTCCCATAAATTATTACCCACCTGCACGCATAGTAGGAGTTTGTAATGTCTCAAAACAATCATTGTTTGCGATTTCGGCCAGACATTGCAATGTAGATACATTGGAAGTTCACGTTTTCGTCACCAATAAATATTTTTGTACTCTACAAAAACATTACGTAAACAATGATTGTCTTCAGGAAACGTCATAAACTCGCAATTTAAAATAAGCAAGTTACTTACATGTATATATGTATAAGTAAGTTGGGTTACAAAAGTAAGTTGAGCCATAACGACTACTGTTACTGTACTTCGACACTTATATCGAAATAGAAAAGTTAGATAAAGAGTAGGTACAGTCCTAAGGATTGTCAAAAGGAATTCGATTTCAACAATAATGACGATCTGTAAAGAATTTATCACATTGAGTTTATTAAATTTGTTTAAGTACCAAGAGCTTGCCATATAAACTAACGGGGTTTATTATTCTGTTATTATTCCGTTTACTAAGACGCCTATTAAAATTCAAATAACCTATTTTTAACAGACCTCAAAAAGGAGAAGGTTCTCAATTCGGTCGGTATATATTTTTTTATGTATGTACGAGGATTACTCCGCCGTTAGTGGACCGATTTTAATTATACTTTATCTGTTCATTATTATTTATTCGTTATTGTGCATATAACGCCTAATTTCTATACATGTTCAGTTCTTAAATGAAATTGAGCTGAATTTTTAAGACTAATGCAATCTACTTCAGGAAAGTTTTAAATTTAGAAGTATTTTTTGAAACCACCTCTTACCGTATTTTGAAGTAATAATAAAAGTAAATTATTTTTTTATTGTTTTAAAAAAATATTTTTTTTATTTCGGTTTTTATAACAATTTTCCAAAACTTTCGAAAGTGGTATTTTCCGCCACATAAAGCCAATAGGTCAATGTCTGGGTGAAGAGTGAAGTATTTGAAATTTACACAATATGCAAAGGATTACAAAATAATATTATGAACATTTGTGCATTAAATACCTACATTTTACAATATGTTCTAATACGATTAAATTAAATTAGAGTCGCAATACTTGGGGATTACTTATTAAAACGACTCGCAACACTAATCCTGCCTGAAACTAGAAAACGATTACATTGCCACGATTGGCGTTTATTCCTTATATCTAAGTGGTTAAACACATTAATTCATAAATAGGTAAAAATATTTTTCCTCCCACGCGCTGTTACATACTGGTATTCGACGTTTGGGAACTTAATAATTATTTCAATTTCATCGAACTTAATTTATAAACAAAAACAAGTAACAATAGAAAATAAGCCAAAGTTGAACATAAACAAGTGCTTAACATAACATCAGATATATCTATCAAAAAACTAATTATGTTGTAATACGTTTAAATTATTATATAATCAATAATTAATTAGTATTTCGAAACTTATTTTAAAACGATTCTATTTATCTGGTGTAATAAGCACGATAAGTATTAGCTGCATTTAAATATTTATTATGTAAATATTTAAAATGAGCAGGTAATACGTAAGTACAACAAGTTCCTCAAAACTCGAATTAATCCAAGGGTTAACTAATACACCAGCTGAACTCATACTATTATTCTATTACGTACATTTATTATGTACCTACTATTATTATTACAATTATTATTGCGATTTTTGCAAATTTTATGACATTATCGAGTAAGAAATCAAGGGAAATAATTTGTTTTACTTCTCAAATTGTAGCATTTACTTTCATTTACATTTCGACATAATGTATAGGTCCTAAATGATAGCAAACATTCACATTTGAAAAGTTCATACTCTACTGCGTACTAGAGCTTAGTCTTAACTAATTGGTGTTATAGTGACACATTTTGATTTCCGTATTTTATTACATTAAACGTCTGATTACAAATTCAGTACATTAACTATTTCGCAAAGATTTAAAGTTAATACATTAGGTACATGCTACGTATTTAAAAATCTGTAGATATATGAAAGAGTCCACTAGCTAATGATTAGCTGCTAATCAATTATAATAGTTAAAGGCTGCTTGGAAGTATTGATTGGTTTGAAGACATATTTCTTAAAGTTAAATTAATGGTCTTGTTTATTCAGGGTTACGTATGTATACAAAACCCATTGTTGTAATGCAAATTGTGAAGACTTAAGTTTTCATGAGCGTATAAATCTCAACCATTTTAAAGAACAAAGTCTGTTTAATAAAGAAGTAGCTATCATATATAACTACAAAATAATCGAAAATAATTTCGAAAAGTATGTATTAGGAGCTTTACGAACGAAATCGATAGAAAAAAGAGTAGTACGTAAATTATATGATATAGAAAAGTATAATGCCTACTACATCACTGACTAGGATACGTAGGTAAACCAAATTTTATTAAATAATTTTTACTTGTTAAAATATTAAGTCTGAACACAAATGTAGGTATGTAGTATAATCGATGCTTTAAAGTCTAAAAAACTTACAGGAAGTAATATACGACAGATATTTAAAATATGGAGTAGTTTTACAATTTATTTGAATCATTATAGGCTGAATGAAAGTATATGATGATTTGGAGATCTTTGCTTAAATTTTAAATTTATCCTATTTTATAATGTTCGATTACGATGTTGTGAATTAGCTTTCTATACTTATAACTTTTTTGACAAAGTAGTCAGGGCCACTACAAAGATATCGTTTTCGTTGCTAAAATAAAATCCGCGATTTTTTAAACATTGGCTGATTGCAATTATATCATGGGAAGGGGAAAGTCTAATAAATAATTTACCAATACATAAAAATGTTGGTTTAAATCCGAAAACGTACTAATTCACAATAGGAAGACCAGACATTTGTAAAGAAATGAGAATTATGGGAGACTTATGAGATGTTCTATAATAAAAGTGTTCTAGATTTACGTGAATAAATGAGATGGATAGACTATTTATGAATGAACTTAAAATATATTAAATGAGTTATAGATAGGATGAGGACCGCTAGCGTTAATTGCCTTACATTACATATAGTTACAATGTTATAATATTATATATCATTATTTAATTCATGCCAAGTTATCTAACTTTGTAGGTACTTTGGTATATAATAATTGAATAATAGGAAGGAATGATTGAATTAAAAAATTGACTTTCTACGCATAATTAATTGGGCATATTACACGTTTAGTATACGTATTACGTTTACTTACTTAATCGTTACTTTTTCTAACATTTCCAAAATTATAATGTCAAATTTTATCTAAAACTATGAAAACCTGAAAACATGACACAAAGGGTGATGAAGCCTTAAATGCGTTTTATTTGGTCTCAATTTTTTATAAATAGATACCACGTCAGATTATTAAATGTCATTCATGCCTTTCTCAATAATCTTAATCGACAATTAGAAATGTTTAGTATCGTCGCACAATATATTGATATTTACGCTACAATCGTTAAGAAACGGTAGTTTGGAGATCTTATATATCAACAGGCCCCTAGAACTAAATCGTATATGAAAAATTACCAATTTACAGTATGAAGTTGTTGATTGCAATAGTTAATTTAATAGCTATTTAGAAACTTATTAAATAAGTTCCTAAATAGCTATTACAATGATTTCCATGGATCGTCTTTTTGCCGTTAGTAATCAATGTTTGTATGTCCTCAAAACATAGGATTTTTCATATAGGAGTTTGTTCTAGGGGCCCGTCGATATGTATACTAATAAGATTAAGATAACCTCTTGTAAATTATACTTCCGTATACCCTTAAATATTTTTTTGTACAATGTTGCTGAAAAGTTTAAGAAGGGCAGGAATCAAATCGCATCAAAAAGCGCTCGCGTAAATTCAATCCTGGTGAAATTCAATGTATTAATTCATCTTATTTTATTGTAATGAAAAACATTCTAAGGCAAATTGATTATATGCCCTCATATCTTAGCATATTAACTCACCATACTTCCTACACACTCTCACACACTACAATGCATCACATGTGTAATAATCACCTCTCTTTCTACTTCTAATGGTCTACATATGTTTACAAAATGTCTTTTGACCACTAAATGACTAGATTGTCTAATCTCTACTTATGACTAGATTAATTTAGTGAAATAAACTTTAAAGAAAATAAATATAAAAGTTATACGTCTACTTCGTAAATACTGGCGAATGGAAAAGCATAAAAGGTGACTTATTTACAAATTGTATATAGAGCAGATGGTTTCAATGTTCGTGACGCTATGATAAAAAAATACTATCGATAACCAAAATTAATTCGATTATTAAATGACTCGCCTGTTTCTTCGTCAAACTTTCACGCGTTAAGGTTTAAACCTATATTTTAATTTGACAAGTCGGATTTTTTTAATGTATGTGCGCTTTAGAAATATTCAACGAAGAGCTATGAATATAGTGAATATAGGTACATGGTATCACAAAATGTATGTGTTATATCCTGTCTTATGTATTATATTATTAGTGTATCATCTGAGACTAAACATTAAGAAATAAGTACATTAGGTGGCAGGATCTAAAAATGTTATGTTATAGTAGAAATTAGTCAATACATACTTATTCGTAATATTTTGTAAAGATTAACTAATAATACGAGTAACTTACAGGTATATACTAGCGTTTTACACAACTATAAATATGTCTTTCGTGGATGTTAATTAATATTGCGAGTAAATATTATTTATTCGTTGTTAACTTCGATATTATTGCTTTAGTTTCTTTATTGCTTTTACCGCTATAATTTAAAATATTTTTTACAATATTGCTAGTCGAGTATAATGACAGCCTATATGACTTATTATTCCGTCGGTCAATTGTTTGTTAGACGTTACAAAATAGACTTGAGAAGTTAAATATGAGATAGGTTGAATTTTCAGTAAACCAAGTAGTGTATCGATTTAAAATTGTATTATGATGTATTTATTGTTAAGGTAAATTTGCCGAACGATGTGTAATGGATAAATTTACTTTATCCAAGCTTGTTCTGCTCAGATAAAGCGCCATCTTGTCTGTCCATGATACTAGATATTCGCAGGTTCTGTCTGTTATTTTCGGCTGCATACAGTCATGTTTTGAAATTCGAAGGAAATAGAACTGATATCGGATATTCCAAGTAGTGTTTAAATATTTTAGTAGTTTCAAACCGAAATCCAGGAATGTACAGTAGGTTATAGGGAACCAACAATTAAATTATTATACATTCACGAGGATCCACGATGTCTACTTATCTACGATAAAGGCATCGGTTATTTTTGTTACAAAATTCTAAGCCGTAAACGTCAAATCATGTGTTAGTACTGTTTAAAAATATAGTATATCACTTCAATGCAGTCTACTTATTAGCCACGTGTACTGTAACGACTATACATCATTCAATCATCACTGTTATACGTACTAGTTATCCCTTATGAATATTGCTTTTCGTTGATTATTGCTATTTTACCACTAATTACTATAAATAATCGACTAGTTTAAGTATATATTACTCTAAAGTATGTATTTATTGCTTATGTATTGCTATCTTGGACAATTTAAGTTAATAATATCACTGAAAGATTGCTTTTAGTTAGACGATATAGCGTTCACATTCATTTGTGCTACGTACTCGTCATAGAACACATTAGCTTAACTTGGGCGCACCTAATGCATCATGGGCAGTACTACTGTGACCACATCAGCTGTTGGTAAGTTGCAATACAATGTTTCGCAGGATTGCAAGTTCACAACCTAGATGTGTGACGGTACCGATGTTTTATTGTTCAATAGTTGCGGTGCCACGACGTTATTCGTGTGGAGAAAGTGAAGTACAAATTGTATTATTATTATTTATCGAGCATATAGCAAACGAGCATGCAGTTCGCCTGATGTTAAGTAGTCACTGCCGCCAATGGACATCTCTAAGCAAGTTCGTATGGAACATAAATTCTATCCGGAGTCAATCCTATAATCGGTGCTACTCCGGGGGACTAAGATTGTCGCCTCATATAAAAGTGAGTTGGCAACCTGGTATTAGATAAATAATTGTCGATGTTATCTTTGAAGGTCTACAGGAGGATGTAGGCCTCTCTAATTGGCATCTCTCCAAATCTATTCTGTTCATACTGAATGCATTTTTTGCTGCCTTCTCCGGGTCATTGGTTCACATGGTCAAGGACCAACCAGTGTTACTTTAGTCTCAACGAGATGTCCTCTTCAAGACCTTCTTCCCCAACATCGCCATTTCTGCTTAAATATTATATTTATATATAATAAGGAATTATCCTTATTTTAGTTTTAAAAAATTCTGCAGCGCGTCGTAACACCGCAATGTCTATTTTTCAAATCTTTTTTCCGCAATTTTTATTTTATACAAATACATTTACAATATTGAGACAGATTTAGAAATCGCTTGGACGTTATTTTGAATCTTTCTTTTAGAGTAGGTATAACTGATATTTTATTGTTATATTAATTTTTAGTTTAAATTCTTTATACTTTGTGAATACCGTTATATTTAAAAAAAATCTTGTCACGGTTAATTAAAATAAGTTTATACGAAAAAAAAAACAAAATATAATATGTAGCATTATGATATTTTTGATAATAACTTAATTTAGTTAAATTTCGAATATTTCAGTAAAGTAACTATACTATACACATTCAGATCTCTTAAGGTAGCATTAGCGGTTACTATAATATTGTTATAACCGATTTATTCCTTGCAATGCATGGAAGATCGTGTAAATTCAAAACTTTGGTACTAACTTTCTTTTAAATTTTTCAACTGTCACATTGCATAGAGGACTGTCGGAGCCGACCAGTGCCTTGCATAAATATTGTAAACTAACTTGTAATATAACTTTACATACAAATAAAACATCGGTACGTATTTCTATAGATTATTTGCCTGTGTAAATGACCTTTGACGATTACTTAGATTGGAGTAAGAATAATTGTAATTACGTACTAATATGGATATAATATAAATGTACCTAAATATGAATCGCGTCCATGCTAAAATAATGATTAAGTATATGTATATGTTATCATGTATTTTGTGATACTAACAAGTCTAAAGTGGACTCGCTATGTTATGTCTACATATTTTGTATCGTCGCTATATAAATATAGGTAAATCTACTTACGACTACAAAAATTGTAAAGAAGGAAATTTGGTACACAGGGAAATATTTACATTTAAATGTAGGTATATATTTTTGTATATAAGTTGGTTTCGTTACTATTAATAGTTAAACGTTACTTATCTCCATAGTCACTACAATTACAATAACGTTAATATAAATACTCGAATAAAATATTTTGTTTTAGATTTTTGAAAGAAGCTGGTACCATGACGATTCTAAGAAACTACTAAGGACTGAATAGTTAGATATTTTTAAAGAATAGATCATAGGGATTATGCATAGGAGTATACGATAAAGTCTACATACACTACAGAGAAGGGCTAGAAATCTAAAAAGGTCTAGAAGGTTTTAAAGGATGAAGTAGCAAATAATACAAAGTTAAACACTACGTTAACTTACCGAATACAATTTTGATAAATAAAACCATATCACAATATAAAATAAATTACTTAATATTCGATGTCAGATTCGTTCATTATGTTGTCGATAGTACTCGAAAGCACCAAAAATATCTAAAAATCTACAAAATCTTATTAAACAATAAATATTATCTACGTTATCCCTATAGTAGTATTGCTTATCAAGTTACTTTATATTGCTTTTAACGCGCAACCATCGCCTGGTAAAGCCTGTTAAAATAAAAGTAATGATCACGAAACGAGGAAAAAGGTACACTACGAAATAATCGAGAAAGGTGTAATAAATGTGGCACACTACGTCTATGACAAATAGGATTAAGGAATATAACTAGTATGGAGGAAAGTGCCTCTCAGTCCCAGAACGTTCTACGTCTACAACGCTAATTGACAGGAAAATAATGGCTTTTAGTAGTTTTTTCGCATTTTAGTATTTCCCAAACAAATTGAATCTCTGAGGTGCTTCAACAATATACACATTTCAAATCTAACAAAGCAACCTCTCATCCAATAAGGACCTGTTAGGTAGTTTCTAGCGCAAAACTCCGTTAAAAATACAGGAACTTTGTATTTTAAAATCAGGGGACTCGTAATTGAGTAATTGACAGGATTAAAAGTAAATTCTTCGATACAAAATTGACTCGCGAGGCACTATCTAATGAACTAGGAATGGTAGAGTCGGCTGCACCAAGCGGACGACATCTAAGCGTTATTCTAGCTACGTCTCTATTGCTATGGAGCTCGCCGCTTCGTCCCTTCGGGAGACAGATGCGCGGTTTGCAGTAAAGCCGACTCTACGATCAGGTGATCTACGAGAGCTACAGAACGCTACGGGGATAGAAGTAGGATAAAGTCTGCTGCGTCTACTCGACAGTGCGACTTACTAATGTCTACGTTATTATTGCTTTTCGAATACCCATTTTCATCGAGCACCTCGTGCTTGCCTCCTTAAATTAGTGTTAATACTACCTTAGTCTATGTTAGTTTATTGCCAGTTATGTTCGACTTGTCTCTAATAACACACGCTCAAACTAAAGGCATGCTCGCTGAGTGATGCGGCACACCCCGTCCCTTGGCCGATATGGCGCGTCCGCCGCCCACCCGGTAATATTCGCTTACACTTTGTATAATATTGCACTAATATACATAACTAATATACATAATAATACATAACTTTCTTCTTCAGACTGTACTTTACTTTAATTTTTCAAACTTTGATTATATATAAAATTTATGTAGATATTGATAGAGTAATTTTACGTTGTACTGATGTAACTATATAGTTTCATGATAATTTCAATATAGTTTTTATTGGCGTATAGAGTAAAAACTTTTTAGGTAAGTTAATGTAAATAAATTGTTGATTTTGTAAGTTATAGATAAGTGAATTTTAAGTGAGCTAAGTGTTCACCTCTAGAAAGTTTTGTCATGGAATTTGCCAAACTTACATGCAACTACGGCAGTCGCATGAAGCGTCGAAACTTAAAAATAGTTCCGGGTAGCATAAGTTTGGACAGTTTGCATTAACACAAGTGGAGCATGGCCTGCGGCGAGCAGCAGCCGAGGGGCGGCGTGGGACGGGTGCGGCGCGCGGTCGCCGCTAAGGCACTGTCGCGGGGCGGCCGGCGCTGGCGGGCGCGGCGGCGTGTGCGGAGCTTCGGACGGAAAGTTTTGGCAAGTTCCTCACCGAGACGGACGACGCGGCGCGCCCGGGCGCTCCGCCTCCGTCCACTGACGAGCTCGGCGCTCGGCTCTCGCATCTCGACGCTAAACTTACACCGTAAATCTCTAACCTACTTTGCGGTTGTAAAAATCACCTACAAAAGATATTAGTTTCATTCGTATTTCGTTACTTCTATGTATATAAGGGTATATTTTATCGACGAGTATATACATACTTTAATATTACGTTATTAGGACGTCTGTCGCTACGGCCTATAGCCGCAGCAGTCGCGGCGCTACGGGGTCGTACTTTATTCGTTGTTTGCGAAACGTTGCTCGATTTCGTCGCGATGCGGTCCGATGCGGCGCGAGACGCAGGGGGCCGCAATCGCGCTCTTATTTTTAAACTTGTAAATGTATAATATTAGACTAACAAGCTAAATTCATATTAATACTTTACGTTAACAATTAAACCATGAGTTATTGGTTACGGTCCCTCATTGCAACAGTGCCGATGCGCACTTAACCGGTTGCAGAAGCGGGTGCTTCGGATTCCGAGGAATCGTCCTCGCGAACGCACGCCGACTCCTGATGTTTATTGAGGTAGCTCTTAAGGGCGAACGTTTTATGACAACGTAGACATTCGAAATTCTTGTCAGAGGAGTGTGTCTGCATGTGTGCTCGCAGATTTGATCGATCAGCAAAAGCTTTCCCACAATGTGCGCATCCATAGGGTTTCTCGCCGGTGTGCGAGCGCAGATGTCCTTGCAGTAGCCACGGCCGCGAAAATAATTTTCCGCATACGCCGCACACGTGTGACAGCTGGTGAGTCAATACGTGCATTGCAAGAGCTGGCATCGATACGTACGCTTTTCCGCATTCACCACATCGCTTAGCGGCAACGGAATCCAAGCTACGATGCGTCTGCTTATGTCGTGACAAGTTGGATGATGTGGCATAACGCTTGCCGCATTCGCTACATGTGTACTTTGACTTGGGCTCCGGCTGCGGCGCGCTCTCTACCGGGGCGTTAGCGTAGTTTCTACGCTTGGAACGTCCGTCACTTACGAAGAAGGCGTCGTATGTATAGGCGACTGTTTCGCGTGGCTTTTCAGCAGGTTGGTCCTGAGGAGGAGGTTGCTCCGGTTGGGGCGGCGGCGGCGGCGGCTCGGGTGCGGGAGGTTCGACTCGAGGTGGAGTGGTCAAGTAAACGGCGTGTTGACTAAGGTCGAGGATGGCGTGGGCCGCATTCAGGTCTTCTTCAGGTCGTTGAAGGTACGCACGATCGCCGAGGCAGTAGGGGCGATAGATATCCTTCTTTTTGGGTGGCAAAGATAGGAGGGTGCCAGTACTGGTGTAGCACATAGATAGAGACTTGCCGCTCGCCGGTGGCGGAGGGGGGGAGACAGGCGAAGACTGGAGCTGCACTTGAAGGAAGGGTTGTTCAGTGGAATCAGAGGCGGAGAGCTGCAGAAGGGCATAAGAGAGAGGCTGAGGCGCCGGCTGAGAGGCGGTGCCCGCGGCCGGGCTCACCTCGCTCGGCAGTTGCGCGGTGAACTGCGTGGAAGGCTGCTCCTCTGTGTATCCTGTACAAACAAAAAAGTTTACAATTATTATTTTGTTTAATGGCCATATTCGTTCAGATAAATGATTGAAGCTGATCGGTTTTCATGAAATAGTTAATAATTGTTTTATCTACTAAATTAATATATTTACTTAAAAATAAATATATATTAATCTCCTTTATTATCAAACTTATTTCTAAGATGCAGGCATTTGTGTTACTGTGCAGTTTTGTTGTAACTAAGATAAAAGTAGATACACAAAGGTAACGACTTTTCGAGTTACATTGAGTAAAAGGTGCTGAAAACGTGCACGTGGTAACGCAAAGGGCATTCACAAGCTGAGAGCTGAGCGCACCATTTCGTATCAATAGAGAGTGCGAGGTTCCCGCTGCGCCCGCAGTCGGCAGCGAGGGAGCCCAGTTTACAAGAGCTATTCCGGGATCGTTAATAACTTGCAGAAGCAACCTGTGGAGTCTCCTCACTGTAACCTGTAGAGCCACATTGCTTTCAATTCTTGTCCATTCAAAATAAATGTCATCAAGTACGATGCTTTCAAAAGTTTGCGTCAGTCAACGGCGGCAAAGAAGTTTATCTCACAGCACAATATAGTTTTACATTAAATAGATAGGTAGATTAACATTAAGTAGTAGCAGTATCACTAGCATACTAAACGCCACTTGATGGTAAGTCGTCTCTGCCGCCTATGGACATCTGTACCAAATTCATGTAGAACACATTTCTATCTGATGTCAATAAGAGATGCATTGTCGCTCTCAATGACTTAGAGTATCGCCTCGTATAAAAGTAAACCACACCTTTTTAATGAAACTGCTTTATTTAGGTACTCCCTTGATATCTTACCATAATGTAATTTATCCGTTAAAATAAGAAAACTTATTATTCGCGCTTTAGGTGGAAGAGGAAGAACCGAGGCAGAAATAATTTGGTTACACTTTTTTCGCAGCTTTTCTTTTATATAGTTGGCATGAAAGTGTCATCAAATTAAATACGTACCTACTATTAATGTCATCAAAGTAAATATTATTTATTAAGTCCAATGTGATTGAAAGACTGATAGAAATTGAACTATTTGATTGAATTCGTGCACAAATAAACATTGCGACATTTATCATAATTATGAATAAACGCGTTGTTATCGAAAATCAGGATATGCTTGTACTCGCGCGTTAGTATATTTACGTATTTTAATGTATAGGCACATTGTTGAATTAATGAACACAAACAATACTTTGCTAGCTATGTTGGTACGCACGCAGAACGCTAAAGGCCGTTTCAGACTAGCGTATTGTTCTGCGCGTATACGGCGTATCGTTTCAGCATACTTGCTTACACGCGCTTAAGAATACGCGCTTCAAAAATCCGGACGCGCCAAAACTGCCACATTTCGGCATGTTCGTTCGAACCGGTAGTAAGGTCGTGTTAGTATCAACCAAGATTGTGACTAAGAAACATTGCTATTTACGTTACTTCTTCGCCGTTGACTAAGGAGACGAAAAAGGTGCTGGGTGGTATCGATGCTTGCATCAAGACAAAACCGTTCACTTTAATACACTATCCAGAAATGCGAAGTGACTCTAAACGATTCAAAAATGCATTTTTGATGTGTTATTAAATATATTAAAATCAAAGTTAGAGGCGCCGGGGAGGTGTTGCTCGCGGCTCACGCTTGTACGACCTTAGAAGCGCGTGAACGCTCGTACGAGTCGATCGTGTGCCAAAAGGACCGCCTATACGTGCCTACATGCGCTTCCAAAGACGAGTTTATACGCTGTAAAAAAGGTAGTCTGAAACCGCTCTAACATTGCGGTCTGTAGGAGCGGCCTAATTGATTTATCAGCTCAGTGACGTACCACCAGTCTACCGTCCGCGTATTTTATAAAACATACATTTTACTACATGATTTATGTTAGCTTCACTTGTGATTGAGTAGTTAAGTAACTACATAATCGAATGCTAAGATAAATAGCGATCAGAGTGTAGTCAGTCAATCTGATGGCAAGTGATCACTGCCACCCATGCATATCTCCAAGCTTAATTTATGTGACAGGAGTTCTATATGAAGTCAATCAGAGATTCATTTGTCGCTTCAAATAAAAGTAAGCCAGCAACTGAGCAACTACGACCTGTTTTACGGTACAAACCTCATATTAAATGCTGCATACATTCAGATGCATTCTAAAACTGTACACCTATTTCAGACTGTAAATTCTAAACGTATTTTCAACCTGGAAACTAGTTCAAACTACCGCTATTTTCACAGGTTCGTTTTCTAAATATAATAGGAAGTCAATGACACTAAATCTCATATAGATAGCCCGAGAATACAGTTAAGATAACCTACTTCGCTAACCTGTCCGTTAGCAACTCGTAAGACGAAAATATACTCCGTCGTATAACGCCACTACATATTTAACTATAAAGCGGATCATCACTATGTAATCATCATCTTATCCTAATTATGCGTAAATTTACCCTTACATAGGTAGTTGTATTCGTGTTCATTTTGCATGCGCACGTATCTTATCTGGCAAAGAGTGGATACTCCACGATTTTACACATATAGGTACCACCTACTAAATTTAAATGTGGGTTACGTGCCTTATTCAAACGTGGCTTGGCTGGCTCTGAGAACTAAGTTGGAAAACCTTGTCCTGACAAAGATGCCTTGGATATCTATATATTTATACTTGAAGCAAAAACTTGGGATTGGGATTCCTTTATAAGAAACTTGCCACGTACGGAGAAATATGAAATTTAGCACGGTTATAGTTTATATAGAGCAGGGGTGCAGGATGCTAGTTTAGGTGATCACGCCATTCAAACTAAAATCCAACGGCTCATAACATTGCTGTTATTAGGCAGAAATAGGTTTGATGCTGGTGATTCCGAAGAGCCTTAAAAATATTGTAAGGAAAACTCATGACTTTTTAATTCCCGCAAAATAACGCCTGATATTATTACCTACCTATAATCTATTCTTTATTCTCGATCTAAGAACGTGAATAAAGAATAGATTCTCGATAAAGTTTAAAAAGTACTATACGAGTTTAAACATATTTATAACATAACAACGTTTACTGTATCTCATAAGCTGTGAACAAAAACTTAGATGCTTAGTGTCAGAAAATATCGAATGAAGCACACGACATAAATAAACAAAGCCAGCTAACATAAGCTCGCAGCTAAAGGAGCTTACCGCGGAAAGAGGAAAGTAAATGAAACTTGCCACGACTTGGGATTAGTTAGCGAAAATGAGGTAAGCTCGGAGGCGAGAGACACTAATGTTTAATTTTGAAAAAAGTAAAGGCAACCGGATATTGTGACCGACTGTTTGAGTTTCCGTACGTGTGACTAAACTAAGTCACTTCGCAGCTTTGCGTGTATAATTAAATAAAGTTGGTGTCTCGCTGCAATTTTAAATATATAATATTTACTGAGTTGATATAAAGTTTGTAGATTTTTTTTAATGTTTGTAATGATAAATAGACGATAATTTATACGTCTAAGAATAATGAATTTAATTTTGCTGGATTGGGGACTTTAACCTTCTAAAACGCGATGGTTAGGGAGCACGTGAGAATAACTAATTTGCAGATAAAAACATCCGCATAAAAAAGGACGTACGTATGAAATATTAATATTTTCAGTGTCTGATAGCGTATATTATTTTAAGCTCCATCATCGGTTTCTCCTAACCAATGCAGTATAACGTTCACCATTAATCGGGTTTTCTGTACAGTTTTAAACTACGATCAACTGCTAAAATCGGCTTAACGCTTAGCTTTTCCAAAAAATCTACGCTAACATACGGATGAGAGGAAGATAATTTTTAAATTAGAATACTGAGTTCATGGATACTTACTAATTCATGGATATGGTTAATGGTTTAAACGATCTTTGAAAGACGAGTATTCGCGTCTTTCAAAGATCGTTAAAGATTAAAAAATCTGTTAAAAAAGTAGACTATGGTCTTAGATCCTTATATCTTCTAACACAACAGCGGTACAACTTTGTGGGATAAGTTACGATTGAAGCGATTATGGAGTTACCGTCTAGTCATATATTGAATTACTAAAAGTGTGATCCAAAGTTTATTAATAAGTTTTTTTTTTGATAGAATTGCGTAAATCTGAATAATCAGCGTAATCTAAAATTTGAAATAGATTACGTAAATCGTTAATAATCCATTTGAATCTACTATTTAATGTTGCACTTTATACGGGCAAATAAACACGCATCTGGTCTTTTCTATTGCCATAACTTTTGAGACGATAATTAGCACAAAAGTCTTACCAAAACTGACGCCCAAGGACTAAATTAGAATACTGTAAAAGTAAGGCTACATAATAGCAATTCTATTAAAAAATAATAAAAACAAAGTACAAATAAGTGTAACGGTGTTGCACAGTGAAACGATAAAACCAACCTTTCAGTCTTAAATGTCAAACTAAGCTTTCGATTTAGTACGATCGCAATATGGCAACATAAAAAAAACCGTTGATATTTTGCTGTAAGCTGAATGAAAAATATCACTTGTCAAAATAGCTCAATTCCCAATAGCGAGTAAAACGTCGGACGTTCAATTTTAATTAATCGAATGTTGGCGCGAGGAATCGAATTTTGCCGGTTTGTTCGACGCTCGCGTGAAGCTAACAAGTGTCAAATCGATTTCCGAGGGAACAATTGCTGAGCTGCGTCATTACCGTTCCTTTATAGAATAACTAAGTACCCAACAACTCACACAACTAGTTATCACGCACACCGGTCCCACTGCGGTGAATGTTCCGCTACGAATTTAGGGTTCTCATTATATTAATGTTTTAATTATGCCATTACTCAGCTCAAATTAACATCGTTATATTTGTCAAAACTTATGTTAGTTCAACTAAATATTTGGAGTTAACTCGATAGCTGTTTACGATAGCTTTAATTGGAAACAATCGAGTGACTATTCCAATTACCTTTGTAATATTTTCATTATATTATTAAGGTAATGAATTTAAGTAGCGTAAAATCATTTATCCGCTCATGTCACTTTACTTAATAGGTGTCTATTGCGTTAACGAAACGTTCCATTTTAAACCAATTTATTTTTACGTAGCTGGATGGAAATAGTCTCTTTTAATTAGTCGTTTATGGCGATAGAGGGTTGCAAAATAGAAATGCAACACGTTCAGCGTCGCAGGTGGCTTATTACTAAGAAAACCAATTAATTAAGCTCAATAGAAACTGAGCTCGGTTTTCTTTCATTGCCTTTCTATTTTATTTAGTGTTAAAGAACTTAATAAATCAAGCGTTTGTGTTTGTATATATATAAAGCAAAAATGTATCATTTTGAATAAATATCGATGAAAAAATGGCGCGAAAAAAGTGAACTCTTTTTAGGTACATTAAAGAAGTAGAAAGAACTGAATAACGAATCAATACGTGTCGTACGATAAATCATTCCGCGTCATACAAAAAACGTCTTGCGTGTCTCAGCCCTTTAATTTTCGACGACAATGGAAGCAGAGTCAGCGACACATATTGCGGTGTGAGGCTTGTTAGCGAGCACCCGAATTGCGGTCACGCCGGGCCTGCTACCCGCCTACCTGCCTACCCTGCTACCACCTCAAACACTTGTGCCTACAGATTACCCCTCTAATGGTAAACCTTTAATTATATTCCGGACGCGCCTCCTTGCGACGCGATGGAGTGCTTGGTTATGTCAGTTTTGTACACGGTAACTATGTATTTCAGTGAAGATGTAGCCTTTTTGGTATCTGTCTTTATTTAATAGTCCCGTCTAAATCAGTACGGGGCGCTAAATATTATAAAGGGCTTAAAAAATTTAAAAGATCATACGAAGCTTTTACAGAATATAATATTAACTGATTAATAGCAATGTTTCTATGGAAAACTGAATAGAAAACCATACACCATGCGGGCACCGTACGCGGAAATTGACACATAAAACGGCACACGGTTAAAAGCATTTTAACCACTAACTCTTGCTCTAAACCTTTTATTTCATTTTGTCTGCTTCACAAAGGGATATTGAACACATAGAGATATTGTCTTTTATCCGGTCGCAAAATACCATCCACAGTAAAAACGCATAGAAATACCGACCACTATATCGTTCAACGACCACCTAAAATATTTTCCTACTGGATTATGAACAATGGAAAAGATCAGTGGTTTTCAAACTTTTCATGACACGATCACGTCGGGAGAAATATTTTATGTTTTTGCCGATTCTAATTTGTATTTTACTATGTTATTTATAGGGTTTATAACGAGGTAACGTTACGGAAACGTAAATTGAATGTTCTACAAATGTATCCACTTCAGTCTCTTTGTCTTTAGGCTCGTTTGGGTCACTATGTTGTAAAAATTCAAGTACTTTTATTTTATCCATCCTTTCTGATAACCTAACCTCAGGTAGGACGTTGATCATATCTGGGAATGATCACAGAGAGCGACAGATGCCACATAACAAGATGGGCTGCATGATATATATAACAAAAAACCCCAGGCAGTCGACCAATACTTTGAAAAACATAGGAATGGGGAGACTCTTCACCGGGAACTTTAATTGCGTTGATGTTTGAATTTGCATGGAATTCGTTAAATATTCCTATCTCACGTGTGTACTCCCTGAATGAATGTAAGAGCAAATGCCGGTGAATGTCTCTGTGGATCCTGCATTAATTTGTCTATTGGCATTCTCGTCTGCATTATTATTCGAAGCTTTGTACGACGCTGCATTTCATACTACATTCATTTTGCTCGTGGCAGACTGTTTGTTGGAATGTTAGCGCCATCACCTACTTAGATATGAATGATTTCACTATTACCTTAATTAATTTATAATATTGAATTCTAATACTTACCAATATTACAAATTACTAAGCTTGTAAAGATGTACATTCGTGTTTGTTACTCTTTCACGCATAAATTACCCATCGAATTACGATAAGATTTGACACAAAAATAGTTTACGAGCGAGATTAACACATATATTCTGTTACTTAATTCCGTGGTAGATGTAACCGAAGCGTAAAAAAGGTTGTACACTAATTGTAATGTGACTGTTGTCATAAGATTGTATAATCCTATCCACATATTAGTAATACCATCCAAGAAACCCAATTTAGAACCGCAAAATCATAATTAGTTGTATAGAATTTCTTAACGCAAAAAATAGAGGTAATCGCTCATTGAACCCAGAACGTAATTAGACGCGGCGCCGCTGTACGCACACCTTAATTCTTTTTTCGTTGGCTCTCGAAAAGGTCAGGCTAATGCGCCTTCAGGCTTTAACCGTAATAGTCGTTTTTATCGAGCCCGACCTGATGAAAAATGGAGAAAAGTTTTGGTAAAAAGAACGCAAAATTTCAAATGATAGCAGCCTCTCGTCGCATTGTCTGTTCAGCTCGAAACTTTCTCTGATATTTTTCTCCATTCTTTATTTTCTTGTTCATTGCGGACAGTATGACGGCTCTGATTCTTCTTATAGTTGGAAATGCAATACAAATGCTTTTATATAAAATCATTTCATAAAATTAAGAAGAAGCAACAGTCTGGCAGTTATTTTACATTTATTTGTTCATTCGCAAGAAATTTTCATTACAACATCAACTGAATACAAAATTAATGTCTATTCTCATTAAAGTGTATTCTACCGGTATAGAAGAGAAAGTAATATTGATCTTTATTTATATTAAAATTGTAAAACGCGTTTCTTCACTTCTAATATTATCCTGTCATATTTCACTGATTTTTAACACGGGTATCTATTGTAATTTTACATCTTATCAAACTTTTAAAAAATCTTTAGAACATATTTATGAAATAAAATATGTAGGTCAGTTGTTATTTCTCCATTATCATATTTATCATTATGTCATAAATGTACCTACCATAAAAAACATTTTAATAATAAATTAGTAATCGTTTAAATCAATCAATCATTCCAACATTATCTTATTTCATTATTTAGAAGATTTTAAAATAAATTGTCATTTTTTGAAACAGTTTCTTTTCTCAACCTAAAATCACATCATTAGGGTGTTGCTACAAAACACGTTCGAGAATAAAAGCTCTAGAGATGAGTGCCTGCCCCATATCGATTGCAGTCGTCTCATTCGAATATAGGGGTTGATAACCTTCACGGCACATGGCGAGGCCATGCCAAACATTACACGATATTTGCGAAATAGAAGTTATCTAACTGGCAATTTGAGAGGATATATGGAGGCGCTGGACAATGCACTGAACTCTCGAGCTACCCGCATTACGCCTCCCTTGTTGATGTTTCGAATTAACATACATTAACCTGACTCACAATATCTCATTGTTGAGTAACTTGCGATTGTATACACTGAGCGGCCTAAAAGAGACTTTAAATAATGTTACGTAAACGTAGTGGTACTCATGTTTATTCTGCTTATCAACGTCCAGGGTATATTAACTTCTCAAATAACTTGCGAGACAAAATAAAAAATTCGTGAAAGTATAGGACAATAAAATCGACCATTACCGTAATGGTCGATCATGGATAAACTACATTGATTATTTGCATTGTTTAAATTTATATGAATTAAAAAGTGCGCCATGTTTGTGGATACTTAAATCACAATAAAATTTTCCGCGAAAAACCGCGTCGCTTCAATTTATTTACATAAAACTAGACGTAATGAAATGGAAATTACTTTACATCGCCTCAGTTTTATTGAGTAGCAGTATTTCCGAGAATGCCAGCAAGACCTTGATAGCACGAGGTGGTGGCACACTAGCCAGCACGTGATGTAGTAATGCGCAATTACCTCCGTTGTTTTCAGCCCGCAACTAATTTAAATTGCAGAAATTTCAATTAATCTAATATTGCATCATAACTTGTTCAATACATATTCAATACATTCACGCTGTGCGCATAAATTGAAAGCGGTTTCAAAACGTATTGTGAATTTTAGCTAATTTCTCGCGCAACTAATGCCATCATTAAATGACGATTGGAAAATATCTGCAATGGAGGTGCGAACGTAATGCGATGGACATTGGGAAACCTGTGAGCGGAAAATAGTTAGCCGCATAGATTTCAAAACGGCATCTCTATTAACGAGACTAATCTCGATAAACTGTCACTGGCGTCAAACGGAGGAAAAAGTAAATGGAATAATGGCAAGCCACCCTCATTTAAGGCGTTCTAGTACAAAACAAACCTAACAAAATCAACGCTTAGCGTGCCAACTGTGTGCCGCAGATACAATAGCAAAAACAAACCCGGACAGTGGGATGAGCGGAGGGGTACGCCGCATTGCACCAGTTGAATCTCGACCCCTAGACACCCCAGGGGCGCCCCCGTCTCCCCGTCGCCCCTGGGGCCAAGGGGTACTTGTTGACGCACGTTCACATGGGATCGGGATGCTTACTGGATTGATTATGAAGAAAACACGAATCAATGCGGTCATAGCTTGAAGAAATAATTGGAGAATTTAGTTCTATAATCCCCAATAAATTCTTCGTAATAATACGGTTTTCCTGTACCTTCGGCTAAATAAGTAAGTAATATTTCACATTAAATAGGAAATATGTTACAAAGTATTTTTTTACTCAAGGCAAGTCCTTCCATCACATAACTGACTAAATTTATAACAATGCAGACTATTTACTTTTGTAACTAAGTAATAAACATGCTAATCATAATCAGAATATAACAGTGCGTTAACAATTTGTGCACCGCGCTATGAGTTTAATTTTCGGTACATGGACGGTGATTTGTAATGAGGGGAGGTTGTTAAAACGTAGGTATAGAATACATGTCACTTTAAATGGGATGATGCCTACGGCATGTCCGCTTGTAAACTTAATGTTTCACCCCGTGTGCAGACCGACCAGCTGTGTCGGAGCCTGTCTGCTCTCACGATCACATATTTTCAAGCCTTTCATATATAAACTATATTTGTATAACACCCTTTGTATACACCAGATACAATAAATCAAATAACAAAGTAACATTTTTTTATGAGGACAATATTTTATTGTTTTATTGCATATTCTGTTTTGTGTCTTGAAGTATTTTGTGCAAACTAGAAGCTGATAGGTAAATGTTTATGAATAGTAAATAATTTCCTTAGTCGATACCTTATATCACATTGTTTATAAGTTTTAAAGTAATTAACATTACGCAACAATTATTATAGTATTTCTGAGTTCAGAATGAATAACAGCATTTACCAGTTATTAAATCGTTTTAGAGAGCGATCGAAAGCTTAATAGTGTGAAATGATATCGAAGTGCTAAATGATTTCAAATCATTACCCCAAAATACTACCTACGTACTTGATGAAATTTAAAAAAAAAAGTAAATTTAATTAAAACCCTATTTCGTTGGCTCGGCGGTGTTTGCACTCTCAATTAATAAATAGCATAGGGGAAAATGAAGGGCCGTTGAAAGGCTATTGGACAAAAAACACCAAGCGAGATGCATAGAGATACCTACATACATCCATAACTAGTACTCTATTCATGCCAAACGCAGGGCATAAAAGAGGGATATATTTAAGTCTTTTTCATTAACAAAAATTCACCCTCTTCGCATCTATCCAAACTTCAATTGGGATTGCAATATGTAGGTACAATAAGGTAGTATTAGCGTCAAAATATATGCGATTAAAATTGGTACGTTGCAATGATTTTGAAATATTTATTTATAGTTAATAGCTAAAATAATAACTTGCTTAGGCCGTGAAAACTCTGCATTTTGATAAATTACGACAATACGCCGGTAACCACTGCAATAATTTTATTCTCTCGTGTGCAATACTGAACATATACCTACTGTTAATAAATAAAAATCATTTATAAAAAACTACGATATAGACATTGATAGCCTAATGGTTGAAACTTGCCCTCTCGATCGGGAGGTCCGAGGTTCAAACCCAGGCACGCACCACTGATTTATGTGCGTATTATAAATTAATTATCACTGCTTTTCGGTGAAGGAAAACATCGTGAGGAAACCTAAATACCCAAGAGTTCTTAAAAAAAAAAGTTCTCGGAGGTGTGTGAAGTCCACCAATTCGCACTTGGCCAGCGCGGTGGACTATGGCCTAAATTCTCTCATTCTGAGAGAAGACCCGTGCCCAGCAGTGGGACAATAATGGGTTGATGGGGGGACGATATATACATTATTGGGCTAAAATGTATAATTTTAAAGATCCTACTCATTTTAGAGCGAAATAAAATTGTATCGACAGTGCATAAGGCTATTTGACAAGCTGTTATTCTGTATTTATGGAGTATTTTATACAACGTTATTATTACCTTTTTATTCAACGACTATACAGTTTTTTCAATGATCAGATTAGTCCACGTGAAGAATTAACAGTTTGGCAAACTTTGTTTATGTTTAACCCATTGTTAAAGATAAACAAAGTTTGCCATAACACACACACATTTGAGACATCTAACTTTATATTGGGATAATAGAAGTTCTGTCTAGTCTATTATAATGTGTTCTACGTTATTAAAATTATGAAGAATGAAGTCATAAAGCTCTTTATGATTCGACTCCAGAGGTGCAACCGCCACACCTACTTGTCTTATAACAATGCTGTATAGCAATTATACTGTATAGGACTTGTACAATGCGATTAAAGTTAATGCTCAGGGGTGAAAATGTGTATTTGTAGTACTCATTCCAGTGTTGGGCTAAATTATAAATGTTTTTTATCTCATGGAAACGAGCATACAGTCTACCTGATGGTAAGTGGTCACTGCCACCCATGGACATCGGTGAGCAGCTTCAAATATAACATGGGTTCTATCTGAACTCAACCACAGATGTGTTGTTCCTCCCGAGGACTAAGATGGTTCCCTCATATAAAAATGTGCCGACAACCACACCCTTCCACCGAAATGCAAGAAATGCTTCACGTTGGAAATAGGTGTGGCGGTGGTACTTCCTCGGGCGAAATACACTGGTTCTACCACCTATCCATAAATATCATTTGCCACTTACCATCAGGTAGACTGTATTCTCATTAATTAAAATATATAACAACAAAACATATGTGAGAAATAAAAAGCAATGTAATTTCCAACTTTAATCAAGTTTAAGCGTTTAATCGTAATCAAATTAAGATTTTATGCATTTATTTCTATTTGTGGCGAAGGAATATAATCCAATTAGAATGAAATGTCAAGATGCCGCGAGATAAGCAGCGACCCATCTCAGTATACTTGATGATAAGATAGCAGCAACTTTTGCGGTACGAATAAAAGGAAATTGTTTTTGTATTTGCAGTAGCTTGCTTTATATTTTACTATTGTAAGTCTTAAGTTTATTGTTTTCTATGAGATTGAAATAGCATGCGATAAAGTATGTCTGATGGTAAGTGGCTGCCGCCTTAGGACGTCTGTAGAACAGAGGTCATAGTGAAGTCAATCGCAATTGAAAATTAAAGTGCCCTATATGTAAAACAGCTGGCATCCACACCCATCCAGTGAAATGCACTGATTTATACTAGAAATACTTCGTCGTTACAAACTGCAAAGGTACTGCTTTACACCTTTTACTACTCAAAAAATAAGTTAAGGCGTGTGATTTTGCTATTTGATTATTTAAAATAAATACAATCCAAGCGGCTTGTGTACTGTGTTTCATGGAAAGATACAATACTTCACAAAAACCATTACAAGCTACTTTTTATGTTAAAATATATTACAAACGAAAGTCTAACCGTTAGTCCCAATACTTTCCCACATACTCTACGAAACTTGTATAGAAGTATGCCTCTAGTTTTTGTAGGTCATCAAACGGAAAACAAAAGGGGCTCAGAGTAATATATTTCGCTACATAAGCATAGTTGTATATACTGAACCATATCGGATACATGGATTTATTTCATAGTTTATTAACAACGGGTACTTATGAAAACCTTGTTGGTAAAGGTCATTACTTTAGTATCGTGAAATTTTCGAGTTTTCATTATTAATGAGTGGTACCCTTTAGTTAATAGCTGATTTGATGTACGTACGATTTACAAACCTTATTGCTCCTCGTAATATGAAATAATTGATCGCGATCCGTTGAGGGGTCGCCTAGCGTCCATAATTAGTCGCGAAGCTTGAGTAAAAAAAAAGAAAAAAACACATAAACTAATTCTAAATTGTATTTCTACTTAAGGACCTTAATGAAAGGTGTTTTATTCAATAAATGATGCATTTACAATAATGGTTACTAAATTTCAAATAAGAAATGGGACTGTACATGTTCCAAATTTATCACGTAATTAAATATAGGTGGTGGAACGACTGTGATTCAACCGGTAAGATACAACCGCCACACCTACTTCTATCGCGAAGCAGTTCTTACGTTTTAGTGGAAGTGTGTGTTTGCTGGCTCATTTCATTTGAGACGACCGTCTTAGTCTTCCGAACTAGCATCATATCTGTGATTAATTTTCAAATAGAAATCCTGTTATTGCTTATAAATGATACACAGCAGTGACTTGCCGCTTCAATTGTTTACAATCATGAGTTACCAAATATTTACATGTTGTTACATTGACATTTTTACATGTTATGGTGGTTATACCATAAAAAAAGATTGAAATACCCTATTATAAATGTTCAAAGCATCTCAAATTCTCAAATATACCCTCTGCGTAGAGCCGTCGTAGTAGAACAAACGACAAATGTGTACTTCCGACGTAGCGCTCGTAGCGCCCGTAGCGCGTAGAAACCTCTACGCATATGTTTATAGTTAGGTACAAAACGGAATGAGGGAGACAAGTTAGCAACATCTGTTCGGTACAATAATATTTGGGACTCAAGGAAAATTGTCTGCGGACTACATTATCGTTTCGTTCGTGTTCAACTTAACGGAGCGTGGCTCATCTTATATTGAAAATATACGGTTTTATTATAAATTACTAGCATATTCCTGCGGCTTTGCCTTCGGTGACGTTTAAAACGGTAATGAGTATCCTCATGTGATGAATGATGATGTCTTAATTTATATCATAAACATCTATGCGCCAAATTTCACAGAAATCCGATTAGTACCTTCTGGGCAAAAGAGTATCAAACACACACCTACAATCTAACATACTTTTGTTTTTATGATATTATATTATTATACGCTACTTATTGAATCTATGTAGATTAGACTGAATGCCTCAAAGTTTATTCAAATGGAAATTTAATTGCATGTCTCTCGCGACAAGTTCGCTTAATTCACCCACATTTGTTCGCAAATTAAGTGTGCTTTAAAATCAATATACAATGGAATATGTATATTTATTTTTTTAGTTTTAGTTAGTTTTTAGTTTTTTATTTAGTTTTTCTTGCTCGATTCAAATAGCCCTTATGTTCTGTACTATGAGTACAATGGAAATGCATAGAAGATAATTCTAAGTTCAATATGGTGGAATAAGTTCGTTCTAATATTGTCATCCAAACGAAACGTATATGATATATTTCAGCTCAATCGTTTGAGTTTAACTAGTACTACAATACGTATATTACTAGTACTACAATAAAATTACGTATTAACAAACTAACAAGAGAAACAAAACAAAAACTTATAAAGTCTACAGTAGATATAGTTATATCAATGTTAACTTAAAGAGTCGATATGTAAAGTCTTAAATATCGGCTTTTTAAGTTAATGGTCCCCATTTTAATGTAAAGCAATCATGATACAACATAAAACAATCTCGACGTATTAATGGAAAGAGAGATAAGAGGATGTTGCGAGGAGCTTACCGTGTAGCAATAAATATTAGTAAGAGCTATAAAACGTTAGTCCGATGCGCTTAAAGCGATCCGAGTGCTCAAACGGTCTCCGACCAAATCTCATTTGGAATTTAAGTCGGGTAGCTAAAAGCGTGCACTTGTCTTCGACACAGTTACAGGCCGTAATGTCGATACTGATATTTGAAAAAGTGAAATGATACTCACTTCTGACGCTAAAATATCATAATAATAATATAAATAATCGCAGCACCAAAACTACTGATGCTAAAAAATAAAACTTGGTAAACAGGTTTTTATAATGAAGACCACCAATATTTTTAAAAATTTTACACCCCAAAAAGATAAAAAGTTTGTTTTAAAATATACTAATCTTAAAACAAGCATACTGCTTAACTACGGATGTTCGAATTTCTACTTCATCGTAATATTTTATTTTGTCATTAGATCATATTGCATTCACGAGCAACACCTAGTAGATAAATAAGTAGTAAATTTTTGTCTCCCTGTTCATAGTACACATAATTTACCTCATGGCTTTTTAGTATTTTATATGGTAGGTACTTAATTATTATAATTTTTATAGCATGCCCTATTAACTATATATCTTTTATTTATCTGAGCAGATCATGAACTGTCCGTTCAAAAACTTAAAATTAAGTTTTTTTGCGACTAAAAACAGGCTACATATTTATTCTCAAAATATGTAGTGCACTCATAAAGGTAAAGTACTGAGCAAGCTTGTACTTCCCGAGAGTACGACCACGATTCGAATGCAATGTGTTTTAGTTAAGCCACACTTTATATTAAATAATGAACTTTGCGAACGGCGGACCATTAACGAAGTACTTTTTACAATGGGAACGAATCAATTAGCAAACCGTTTTACCCAAAATATTGAACGCGGACACTGGTTTAAACTTTCCCGTGCTTTGTTCCGACCCGCGCTATACGTGAAACTAAAACCAAGTTATTAATTAATGTTCTACCAATTAGCATTTTTATACGATAGAGAACATGATTCGTTATAACTATTTGATTTGATAATTATGATGATAACAGTTAAAATTCTGAAGAAATTACTTGTTCTATATGTCGGAGAGTGGAACGTCAAATCTTAATGGATTTGTGCGCATTCGGATACGTTAGGGCCGACAGTCAGGAGAAGCTGACATCGCAACGTCAATTGAAATGAATAACGAAAAAAAGAACAGATTGCGGTCAGCGAGCACCATTGGAGACATAAAATTACGGTTTACACAAGTGTGGAGAGCCTACGTCCGACTTCGCCGCGTTCCAAATGAAATCCACTATGAGTGATGAAGAAGCACGCCCAAAATATCCCACTTTCTCTTCGTTATATATAAAACAAACTTTATCCAAAAATAAAAATATTAAAGTCTTATGATACTCAGCTTACCCTAAATTGCGAGTGCTATGAACATACATATAAAAACACAAATACGCACACCAAATACAAATTATTTCATAATTTAGATTTCTGTCTGAGGAGAAATTGAACCCGGAACACGCTGCGCGTCAAACCGGTATAGCATGTACATGTACATTATGGTAATAGCTACACCACTTGAATCGTCATAAAACAATTAATGTATTAATCCTATTGTCGATCGACCAAACAAAACCGTACTACTTGATGTATATTATTTATTACCTATGTCAAAATTCATACACATTTCTATAGATATCTTAAAGTTAACAGCCCGATATTAGTGTTTTGAGATAATGTTTAAACAATAGTATCATTTCTCATACACAAAAATATGGATGTGTGTTCCTTGATAGCTTTTGTATTATTTTATAATATACAAGTAGCAAACCATACCGTTCAGTTGATGGTAAGTGAGGTCAACCACAGACACGCAACCTCCTAATAAGTTGGAATGCGTTGCATAAATAGCCCTCTTTTCTATCTTTTTCATTCGTTGTTTTACTATCGCTATATCTCCAGGATTAATTCTTATTATCCGTGGCGCCGGCGTATCGTTAAGGGCACTCAATAGTAGTAAATTTTCAAGAGTATCCCATACTTTGGCGTAAGATATTCGTAGCAGTGAGTATTGTTATTCATAAAATATATTTATATAAAGAGACTAGCTCTTACACGCGGCTTCGCCCGCACAGACAAAGGAAATTAACAATAGCATTTGATAGCGTGATTCAGAACTTGCAAATGAATTTTACTAACGCTATCTATTAACAACGTCTGGAACCAGTAAATATGTATCAACTAACAAAACATCGATATTCTCATGGGAGTTAGAGAGCGCGGTAAAAAGTAGCCTACGTCACTCTCCGCCGTATTAATTATCTTCCAACATATAAATCATATCATATAGAAGCTATGTGGCGAAGCTATGTGAAAGAGGAACAAACAAACACACACACACTTTCACATTTGTAATATTAGTATGGAAGTATGGTACGCTAGTATTGTTATAGTAATCCCTATTGTTTGTTTATATCGTATTTAGCTACATAATTATGTTGCATGCTTTTGCTCATCGTAAATGGATTTAGACCCTAATCAACTATGTTTAAGTTAGTGCAAGTTGGTTGACTTCATGTACTTTTGCGTGTTTATATAAAAACTTTTAAACATATAAGTTTCCATAAATATTTCAACCGCTGTTAAAATAAGTGATAAATAATAATTTGAAATAGTCACATGATTTCATAAAATTTTCCGGCTCCTGCCCTATATTGTCATATACCTAGACAGATAGATAAACATACAAATCTGAAACCGCGATGCTATCACAATATTAAGTGAGTGGTCAGGTAAAGATTTCTTGACTAATAAAATTAAATTTTAACTATATAAAATTGATAAAGTTACGAATTTAATAGCAAAACTATGTCGATACACAATTTAACATCATAAAGTGACTGATTGCGAGTATTTACAAATAGTTTAATACATAAACCCTTACATACTTAATACAAAACTAAACTCTAATATACAAGAGATTAGAGCTGAAGAACCATATTACTTTAATAAATGCTCGCTACATCCATAATGAAGCACTTAGTCTTAGTTCACAGGGGAAAAGCAAACGTTTGTGTTTTATGCGGAGTTCTTCCTGTGAATTTACATTAGAATAGTTTCGTTATTACGTATGCAGTTTCTTACTAGCAAGCGAGACACCTTAACGGAGACACTTGTAAACTTTCCCGAAGTTGAGAACGACTGGAATTGAACAACGGTACAGAACAATGTCTTCTAGGTTTGACATATATTTTTATTTGTTATATAAATTTTATGTCTTTGGAAGGATTTATTTCTTTCCGAAAAGTAGCGTACAAACATAGACACTGATGGCAAATGGCAAATTCCCTCCAATGACTTCTATTATTAACTTTTTATGTAATTGAACTTTTAACTGAGGTTGTTCACAGATATAAGTTAGAAAATAAGTGGCCGCTTTGTAGCCCTCTGCTATCTTCAATAGTTAAATTTTGACTAAAACTGTACACTCGATTGGAATAATTAATGTAGTTCGTAATGAAAGGAAATTGATCATTAAATAGACAAAGTACATACTAATGATGCTGTTTGTAGCGAGCCAGTGGGGTCGAAACACTAATTGGCATTAAATTCGAAAACGGATTTGGAGTAATTTGCAATCGGATACACGAATGTTGTTTTCTAAAATAAGTTATTGGAATACATGTACTCCATTTATTTTCGTAATAATTATTCTATATGTAAGTGTATGTCATTTCATTGTTATAGTTTCATATGTTGAAGAAAAAGATTCAAAACTCTTTATTGTGCTGTTTTCGTGTGTGTTTACTTAAAATAGTTGATATACATATATAAAAAGACGAGATAAATCTAAAAGAAAGTTCAAACTATATATACCTATATAACACGACGTCCACGTGTAATAGTTGAATTTTTTATACTAAACCGCGGCATTAAAGAGAGAATCCGTTAAGGGTTATGAAAACAAGAAGCCAGCTGTACGCGGCCTTACTAAAACACAAAGCGATTTAAAAATATGTAAATAACACGGAGCGCGTTGAAAATCCGCAATAAATAAATGCAAAAGCGAGAGCTGAGGTCCAAATCACACTTGCGACAACATAGCATAATTTCAAAGAGCATATTTCAAAAAGCTCTTTGCGACTAAAATTTGATTCCGCGAATGAAAAAAGATAAGTACTGGAATGATGCAATACCTAAAATACAGACATTGGCTGCACAATGATATAAAAGGATTAACACATCACTAAGCTTTGATCAGGCGAGTGTCCCTCAAAGGATTATACATCTGAATGCATCATTTGTTATTAGTAAGAAGCAAAGATACAATATCGTCCTTAAAGGATACATTTTCAATGTCCAAGTTATTAGAATCTTTAACAGAAGACCTTTTATCATCCGAAGCACCAATTTCATCTTCACATGCAATAAATGCAATGCAAGGCGTGTTAGATTTCTAAAACATGAACTCAAATTGGAAAAAATATAAAATAGAAATTTACGAAATCAATTCAGCGACGATGTGAAGAAAAAATAGCGGATTTTAAACAACACGTCATCTCATTTTACTCTACGTGTACGCGAGCATTAAAAGAGAAACATGGTAAAGCTTCTTAATAAATTAATGCATCGAAGCTCAGTTCCGACCCTCGCCTGCAAAAAATATTTGAAAATGCATTTTTACATGATTATGGGAAGCTACAATTCAATCGTTAAAGACTAAATACATTTTACCTTTTAATTAACGTTGGCTAAGCTCTTTGACGTTTTTTGACTTTGACTTCCTACTTTTATCTTTGTTCTTAGCGTCTTATTTATATAAAATGTAGTTTTAACTAAATGTAATAACAAGCTTTTACACATTTCTATTAATTTATCTATATTATACTACAAGGATGTGGAAATATTTTGTTATTCCTAAATGGAATATATTTTCAAGTTAATAATTCAACTATTTTTGCCTTTCTTTGCCATTTGTTGAAATGAAATGTCTTCATTTTGTATAGGCCTACGGGGGCACTTACAAATTGTCAGTTAAACTTTTTTTCTTACACTACCACCGGATCGGAATACGACCTCAACTGAGAAGATCCGGCAAGAAACTCAGTGGGTTTTTTTTTTCTTATTTATATCCATTTCAATATCAATATCATGTTCAATGTTGTATCCAGGACCGGGTGGGTGCGTTGAATAATTTCAACACTTTAAAAATATCTATCTAATTTAATGGGTAACTTATGAATGTATAGTAATTTTATATACAACCATCGTCTAGCATCAAATACATTACATACAGGAATCACATAAGTTAATTGCAATTTATCCGCCGAATTCTGAAGCTTTGCGAATTTTATGAGAACAGGATAAAACGAGAGGATAACACAGAAGAGAATGAGTTAACGGTTAAATCGTTTTATAGGTCTACCATTGCGTAACTAAATTCCAGCCCATTTTACACTGGACAGTCGAGAAGAAATTTCATTCAGACGGGTATAAAAGCCTACTTTGAAACAAAGAATGCTACGTATTCTAAGCCCACCGAGGTATTCGGAAAGGCCGCACGGAGCCAGCAAAATTCTCCTATTTTCAAAAACGTAACCGTTTTTAGAGACGGGACGGTTACTGTAAGGGATTTTATTGTCGTTTGAAAGTACTTACCTAGTAATAGTTACATAAAGTTGAGTACATTGTAGTGTAATCCCGTTAGGTTGTATGGATCACCATTAGTTTGTATCAATAAAGCGAATATAATTATATATGTCATTTCTTAAAAAAATATCTAAACTAAATTTACATTATGATTTAGACGAAATATAATTACATTTTTGCTCTGAAATCTCAGGTTTTGTATCTGTCTAAAGAGCTGAATAGGAACTAAATTTTACCTATCTTTCTATATATTTGCGTATAAAAGGAGGGATTGGGGGTTCGGATTTGTCCCTAAGCATAGAAGAAAAATAAGATTCTTCAAACGGGAGAACTTCTTTTGAGATCACTACCGTCCTACACCTATAACACGCTACAACCTCGCTTCTATATGCAATATTAACATCACAAAAGCGAAAATCGGAAACACTTGTAAATTAAAGTGACTGCAATTTGCTTGTTAATCAAACTTTGCCTTCCAAGATGACTGCAACAGCTTCGGAGCTAAACAATTTCTGTTCCTTTAGAAATTAGACCGTAACTTTAACATTTAGTAGTTTGCGGCCGTCTGATCTCAAACTCAAACTGCTTTGGTTTGCACAATGGTTGGTCTAATCTTCAAATTGGCACCACTATTATGTCACCTCTAATTCGGCCTTTGTCGATCGCCGGGTGACTAATTACTCGCTTATTTGTCTGAATGCAACCGTCGCTTCGGTTGAAATTGCACAGCTTTTGTCATTTTCCAACGAATTTAAACGTAATCTCTTACAAACGTTTCCGGTTATATATTTAGCGACTGCGAATTGTGCAAGGATACGATTGTCGTTTACAGTACGTGTACCTATACCTATCACTTGAAGAATGATTATTTTAGAATATGAAATAGAAATTGAACAACCAATTTATTCTGATCAAGCGTTCTGGCGCTTAGGTATATGTTAATATGATCTTACCTTGTTTGTGTTGGAATGCAGGCGAGGAGCCAACTGAATGGATCCGCCATATTTTTAATGCCTACTAATACTCGCAGATTTTTTTATTTAACAAGCATGCAGTCCACCTGATGATAAGTGGTCTCTGCCGCCCATGGACATCTGTAAGCAACTTCATATAGAACATGGGTTCTACCTCAAACTTAAATGACATTTCCGGGTTAAAACTCAAATGACATTTCCGGTCAACGTAAGCTTATTTCTTAAGTTTCATAACCAGAATAGAACGATAGCCCTGCCAATCGTAAAAGCCGATGACAAAGCTTCTAGCATTGCCAGTGGTAAGAGTAGAAGCTGGAACCACTTAGTCAGCAATTCCGAAAAGGGGTAACACGTATGCATGGCTGCATATCGTCGAAAGCACCCAAAGATGTGGAAGAACCTATTTATTTTCCCAGTCAGTGGCGTAGCGTGAACTAATATAGACGTGGGCAAATCAGCGAGGCCCTGAGGTTTCTATCGTTCACAAGATCTATCCAATAAATCAATAAATCAATCTTACAAACATACTTTCACGCAACATACCTCATGATAGTAAAAAAGTATAAATATGCGATGGGAGAATATTGAACAGCATATAGATTTGAATCAAAGTTTTATTTTTTCCTAAAGTTAAGTTTTTCGGCCTTTTATCGTAATGAAATCCTCTAGTATAGATTTGGAATTAATTTTTGCAGCTAAATCTGCATATATAAACGGATATTTCGAGTCTGGTATCGCATTTAAAGAGGCCTCGTGGCCCTTAAAGTGCGAGGCCGTGGGCAAAGGCTCACGTCGAACACGCCTATCTACGCCTTTTTTCCAGTGCCCGAAAGGTACAACGCGCTCACGGTTGCGTTCCGTTGGAAATCCCAAAGTTCTCTACCTGGCAGTTCCAAATTGAGAAGGAATTCATATTCATTAATAAATTTCATACATCATCATTTCATAACCTTCATCTCCTAGTCATAAATGCATATTTACTAAAACATTGAGTCAAGTGCAATTTATAATAAGAGCCGTTATATGTATATTATTCGGGTGTCTTATTTATTATTCCACATTAAAGCCGGGAGAAACGAGGCGTACTGTAATTTAAACGGGTACTTTACAGGTAATATTGCAAGCAATTTAGTGTCTGGAAGTGACAAACTCGAAACTATTAAATTCAAATTAACTATTAAATGTGTAGTTCAAATTTGTCTATCAGAGTGCGAACTTTGTTGCAGAACATTAACTGAACGGCTTCTTGTTTTAGTCTCGACCGAAACTTTGCTCTGTTGAGTTACACGGCAATTTTCGATAAATAATAATAAAATACTTGAATACGACTTGTAACTATTATAATAAAAGTAATTCCTTGACAAGGTATATTTTATTATTGTTCTTTAAAATGTCAAACGTTAAGAGAACAAACATGTAAACCTTCGATTTTACTGAAACTAATTATCAACCAGTTTTTATGTAAATGTTACTCATTATTCTAAAAAAAAGTTCTATTATAATTAAATTTCAACAATAATGAAATAATTCAAGTTATTTTGTATGTGTTGGTTTAATATTGGTATGCAGATATAAAAAAGCTGTCGACTCCCCTCAAAGGTCCATCAAACTTTTCAAATACATAATTTAGTAATATGGTAGGTACTATCTTTCCCATTTTGAATGGTTTAAAAATCGAGCTAAACGTTTCTGAAACGTTTAAACGTTCGCAAGCATTTGGAACAGCATTCACAATCGCTGTCTAAAATAAATATCGTTAGAACTAGGTTGAATGCATGAATTATTGAATGACTTTCCACAAACATATGGTAAGGCTGCATTGCTAAAATTGAAGTTAGCCGAATACAAAGTCAATATGGAAGCGCTTCGCTGATCCTGCAAACTTGTCCGAGCAGGGCATGTTGTGAAAGGCTTAGCCAACTATCACACGAGCGATTTTTTATCGTAGCCGCGTTTTAGTCGCAATGTCGCGATGAACCGTAGCGTCTTAAGCGAAGCTATGTCATTTCTGTTGCAGCACGAGGTCTTAATTTTCTGTCGCGACGAAAAAGATCACAATAAAGCCGCAGCTGTAAAGTTACGTTTTCACGAGCAAAGTTGTGTATTTACCATTTATGTATTGTATAATTATTTTGAGTGCAAGTGCATAAGGATCTTGTACGAAACTGTATTAAGGAAAAGAAAGTTAGGCTTTATTTTCGTGAATCAACTGTCATAAAAGAGATGTTTTTTTAAAATAGCCCTAATAAAATATCCAATTTACACCTACTACAGAGAATACTCTTAGGTACAACTACTGGTAACTAGGCAAAGTGGTTGAAATGTCACGTTGTATTAGCCACTTTGACGCGCGAATCGTTTGTTTGAAAATTCTCTTATTCCGTTCCGCAGCCTCTGACACTTTCTTTGCAGATTTATTTCTCTGTTGCGACTTTTATTTTCGTAAAACTTTCCTTATAATTGATGTAGGTGCGGAATTGACTCAAAGTGAGGAAAAGCCCGAATTTACAAGTGTAATCCAGGATTCAAATTTAACTTTATCGTAGATAGATATGTTTTCTTGGCAACAAACTCCATTTCTCGGATTGAATAATGACAACCACTTTTGCAATCCTCGGGGTTTTAGATTTATAACTATTTTAATTTAGTATACTAATTCAATTACAGAAATATTATAAATGTAGTACTAACTTTTTTACACAAACAAATTGACTATGTAGTACACATACATATATATCACTCCCTGAAACTGATGACAGTGTTAAACATATAATCTTAAATGGCTGTCTTTAATAAAACACTACCGCTTATTAATCACTATGATTAGAAGATACGTCTGAAACTACTCTTATTTATTATTTACTAGTTGACCCGGCGAACTTCGTTCCGCCTAAAAGTCAAAAATCTAAAATTATTAGTGTTTCTTCACTTTATTATGCATATATTGTACACAAAAACCTTCCTCTTTAATCACTATATCTATTGAAAAAACTGCATTAAAATCTAATTTTACAATTTTAAAGATCTACGTTTACATAGAGACAGACAGCGAGAATCGACTTTGTTTTATACTATGTAGTGAAGTCCCTTAGAGATTAATTATAAGCCGTATTAATAGACTGTCACTAGTGATTTAGGTAAATATTTATTTATTACCCAATTACTCGCCGACGTGTTATCATTAATATTTGAAATTAGGATGGCAAATTTCGTTATCGCTTATAAACCATTATTCGGTTCATTAGAGTAGAACACGATAACCTGTCATCCACCCGCCTTGTTTAGACACCTTGAATATTAATATTTAAGCGCTTTTTGATAAATATAATAACTAAACTGCCAATTGAGTTGACGGCTATTAACTAGACATCGACTATGGTTTAATATTGCATACAGTCTTCGAAAAAATGTAAGGTATCGTTTATTTATTCAATTATTTTCGTAAAACCACCGTAAGTACCACAGCCACACCTATTTCTAGCGTGAAGCATTTCTTGGGTTTCGATAGAAGGGTGTGGTTGCCGGCACACTTTCACATGAGGCGACCATCATAGTCCTCGGGAGTAGCAACGCATCTGTGGTTGACTTCAGATGGAACCCATGTTCTGTATGAAGTTGATTACAGATGTCCATGGGCGGCAGTGGCCACTTAACATCAGGTGGACTGCATGCTCGTTTGCTTCTTCAGTCAAATAAAAAAAAAACAATCGTTGCAACCTCTCAGTTGAAAAATACGAGTAATTCTGGCCATATAGTGACTCGCGGTATTAAACAAGTAAGTAGATATTTCTATAGGCAAAAATCGCGAGTGTTAGTAAGAGCTCTCCAAGTTTAATACAATAAATAGTTGGTTTTAATTGCAAATACCCCTACAATACATTATTTTGCCTTTATACGATCAAACCACTGCAAATTACCATACAAATATTAACATGTTACAAAAAATGTAATAACACTGCATAGCACCATTAAATCAATGGCGTATGTGACGTCATATCCTTTGCGACCTTGTCCTTATGCACATTTCGCGTGAGAACACCGAACCTGAAATAGCCTTGGACTAAATGGGTAAAAGCCAAAAACTAATAAACACCTATCCGTAAAACAAAACAGTAAATACTTTCTGCTAGTGTTGCCCATATAATCAATTAATTTTGATCCAAAATAATCGATGTTTCTTTTGACGGTAAATCGATATCGGACTGTAGAAAATTGAGCTTTCAATTATATTTGTTGTAATCAACATAATGTAACAACTTAATTTTTTTTCCGTTAATATATTGCAAAAGAACAAAATAAGATAAATCGAACATCGTATATAGGGACATTATAGATTTCGATTTTTCTTTCACCGGTTCAAACTGTAATTTGGATCGATTTAAAATATGGTTTTTTTTTGCAACTACTGACACCCTTACTATCCGCTATGTATCATTGCCCCAAGAGAGTATAGACTATCTACGCGGAAGAAACTTTAGTTGACAATTTAAACTTTTAATAAAAGAAACTCCGACAACAACTGTTTCAAGTAAAACGAGTGTTTTACAACAACAATAGCGATTTAAAAAATAAAAATCAGACAAGTCCGAGTGCCAACATAAACGATATGTAACATTTTTTTATCATCCTATTTACCTACCATATTACCTATAATATATGTATATGTATCAATTTTTATATCGTATCGAAAGTTGTACATATATGCATTCCTTGCATACAAAATAGGAGCACGTTCCGCTTGTATGCGAGGCTTTTTGATAAAAATAATTCCGCTCCTGAAATAAATTTTATCTCATTCATTTGAAAGTTTAATTGAAGATCTGCTACCGACATCTATAAAGGATAAATGAAATCTGGAATGAAAATCTATATTCCGAGAACATAAAATGAATAATTAAATCAAGAAACTGAAGCCTTTTTAAACTAAATGAGTCCTAATAGTCTGGTATTGGAAATTGTAGGAACAGACGTAGTTTCAATATCTACTTCCCGAAGAAAATGCCATTAAAATAACTGTCGCAAATTATTCATTTACTGAATGCGCTCTTTGTTCTCAGTTAATGCACACGTTCTATAGATAAAGCGGTGGCCAGCGAAAATGGTAAATGTGAAAACCAGACAGACATTTATTTGCTACTGAAAATTATGCCTGAAATATCATCTAAGCGACAGGTTGCGCTGATTCCAGCGTTGTGGCATTCGCTGTGGGAAACGCTCGCAGACCCATTTGTTTTACTGCAGCGTTGGAGATTAATTAAATTATTCTGTAATCTCATAACAGTTTTCGTTTTCAACTGTTGATTGTTATAAAACTATTTTAAAACAGTTATTGCACAGTTTGGATGCCGGTTTCAATTGTTTATTTCTACCCTTTTTTAGTATTGACGTAGCAAACGAGCATGCTGTCCAACTGATGTTAAGTAATGTTTGAGTGTTTTCTCATTTAAAAGTTTTTATGGATCACATAAAGAAAAATCTTTTATATTTTTTTCGTAATTTGAATTTTTGAGTTTAATCCATTTGTTAAAGTGTGATCATAAAACTGAAGTTATTAAGGGCCATTGTATTAAAGGAAATATTTTTATAAACTTTACTATTATTAACAGCGCAGAGAACTACAGATTCATACCAACATCTATATTATTATAAAGTTCCCAAGTCTATACTTATCTATCTCGTGTAGAGTGAAATACAGGTGGATAATATATTTAAGTATTATAACTACATCCAAGCAAATATGTTTTTAAGTGAGTAAAGCCACCTTTTTACAATTTAACGGGTAGTTTATTATAATAACTTTTAAGGGTGGCTTAGAGTGGGGATTACGTGTAAATTGGATATTAACTGCCTACTTATTTATGTATCACACTGGGTGTCTTTCCCGGACAGTTTAATGTAAAATTAATTGCATAGCTGCTATCGTCATGGCACATTAAGCAACTAGGTTGAAGCCTAACTATAACACATAGCCGACATCATATGTTTATGAAAGATACAACATTTATCAGATTTTTTTCCTACGCGAAACGAAAAAATAATAAAGAACATTACTTTAAGACTTGATATCACAGAGGACGAAAATTTAAAGGAAGGAATGAAAGTTATTATATATATATATTTATTTTTTTCCTAAACAAACTTAAAACAAGCGACATAATTATACATTAATTTCAGTCACAAAAGCTTTATTTCAGAAGTATTTTATGATACTTAATAATAAGCTGTTCAATTCTATTTTATAATAGGAGTTTTGAATTCGTATTTTCCCTGTGGCACCTAAACTATGTTATAATCCAAAGTAATGAGAGGGTATCTGCTCCGTTCGTTAGGATTATCCGATACTTTAGACATATTACACGGAAGGAGGGTGTTTCCATGGTACGACTCATCGTGAAAGGTAGGGTTAAGCACCCCTCCGATAGCCGGACACCCCTAACGAACGGCCAAGCCTTTGTGCGGCACAGGAGCAAAATCGCAACCTACACCCTACCGTGCGTCATGCATTAGCACGAAACATTTACGAAATTCATTTTAGCGGACTTTGATCTCATTGGAGTGGACTGAGCGTAATGTTTTTGTTTATACTTAGGTAGGTACGATTATACTTAAGTGAGTTGTTGATTAATTTAATTATCGTAGTGTTTTTTTAGAAGTTTTTTTTTTTATAGTTAGACCTAACGATAAGGCTGATGGGCCACCTGATGGAAAGCAATTATTAGAAGAAGTTTATTAGGTAATACCTAAACCAAGCAATGGTGGTATCTTAATCTGGTGATTGGTGGTGGTGGTTAATTTATAACTATAGAGAAAAACAAGGTGTTGCACCTTGTTTTTCTTTATAGTTATAAATTGTGCCCTGATATCGGCTATTAAAGACAATTCAATATCTAATTATACAGTCAACACCATCAACATCACATCACAACCACATCACAACCACCAACCACATAGCACATAAAGTAGAATTGATTACATTTTATAAATTTAAAAAGAGTGAAAAAATGATATCACATATTCATCAGAATTCAATCAAAAATTCATTCCGATAAAGTAGTATTAAAATTTAATCGAGAAGTTACATTGTACAAATCTTTATATTTCAAAAAATGGAACCTCACGTCGAGCATAAATCATTCCACAATCACAGTCAAATCAAATTGGATTTTTGGCCGGTAATAGGGAAGCTGTTATTGGCACCGCTTAATAATGATCGACTTGTTACCGATGATAGGACATCATTACGCTATCACGATCAGTTGTCATGTGCGGTCATCAAGTCGTCATAACCAAGTTTCCTATAATAGAGAATGAAGCATATCAATCATGTATGACCAGCAATTACCCTGGCTAGTTAGAACGAGGCCCATAAATTTTATTTGGAAAATCACTTTCTCTCTAACGACTCTCACCTGCGTTCCCCTGCACGTTTCGCGTTGAAATATATATTCGACAAATCTGCATAATAATACAAAACAGCTATATGTACCGTCGCGATACACGGCGGGATCACTCTAAAAACGTACAACACGAAGCAACATTGCTTTTTAACATACTGATAATTTACTGAATGTCTCTCTTACTTTACGATACTAGTTAATGTCTGTTTAAGTCGGCAAAGTATGTAAAACGGGCTAGTTAGTTAGCTAAAATACCTTCCAAGTGCAGAACATAAAAGCATAAATTTTAGCTTAACCTTGATACGAAATTGTTTGCGGAAATGCCGTAAATTTTGTGGACCTCCCAAAGTTTGGTCTTCTCTGGACTACGCCGCAAAGTGTATTAAAACTAATAGCCGTATACGAAAACAGCACTGCTAGTTAACTGGTTACATCCAGGGTCTTTCTAGCAAGTTGGAAATCGATAAACTCTTTTAACTCCGAATATATAGAGGATCAAATAATGGGCAATTTTGTCGCTTTTTTTGGTCCAGAACTGTTGCTATTTAAAATGCAACAGCGTTGAAAGTTTTTTTCAGTATTTGTTAATAATATTATAAAAGCGGCAGTTCATAAGAATGCACAGATTTTTGCAAATCTTTCAGGCAAATATTGATTTCATTGAGATTAAATTTGACTTATTGTAGCCTGTATTAAGACATAGAATACTCTTTGCCGTGAACTGGGGAATGGCAAAATGCTAGTATTTCATAAATCACGTGTATTGATAAGTACCTACTAATTTAATTTATAATCCATTTGGCTAATAATACTTCAATCGTATTCAGTTAGTCCGAAAATCGCTGTAAAATACCTCGCATTTTTAAGTCGCTCTGTATTGCGGAAAGCAATAAAACGTAGCAATTTCCCCCGTTCAATCGCTATCCTATTTTTCTCTCGCTGGATTGCGTGGATTTAAAATAATCCCGTAATTTTCTTATTCAATGAATACAATAATAAACGTGTTAAATTGTAATAATTTACTTTTCATATTGTAAATGTTAATAATACTATATTCGCTTATGATATTACTAATACTATTGTTACGATACTACTTACTAATTGACATTGCATATATAGTTATATACAATGATAATTATATACAATTAATTACTAAAAGAGAGGAATCAAGGCGATAATTTTTCAACTTCAATTTTACCACCTTATATTAATTATAATTCAACACGGTTACAGCAGTAGAATATAAAAAAATGTACTTCCAGTTGGTATTCCCAAAGGTATTTTTTTTATATAAAAATGTTTTTGTTTATATGCTGAGAGATAGGAGGGCGGAGAGTAACGTAGGCTACTTTTTACCGCGCTCTCTCATTCTCATGAGAATATCGATGTTTTGTTAGTTGATACATAATTAGTAGTTCCAGACGTTAATAGACGGCAAGAGTTAAATACACTTGCAAGTTCTGAATCGCGCTAAGAAATGCTACTGTTAATTCCCTATGACCGTGCAGGCTTAGCCGCGGGTAAAAGCTAGTTCAATAATAAACGAGTACTAGTCTATCTTTTAAATAATTTTTTAATTTATTTAGTACCTAAAACCTACTAATGTTATTACTGTTAGTCGATATAATTATGTGAATTCGACCTCCCTTAATGACCCTCCGGGTTTATTAAGCACCCTCATTTTTGAAGAATTTGATGGCGTACACGAGGATATAATACTGTAAATTAATTGTAACTTATTTTAACGGTGAAAATATTGCCAGGTAATACAGAATGTTGTATTTAAACTTGCGTCAAGTACTCTGATTGATTTTCGTAGCAGACGCATATATATTAAAACATATCCGTCTATCTAGTAGTTCCTGTTGGTATGTGAATCGCACGATGTGAAAATTCCTGCAACTGGTTATTTTTTATAAGATAAAGGTACCAAACGAACATGGTGTCCACCTTTGGTCTCTGCCTCCCTTGAATATATGTGAGCAGCTTCATTAACAGGGTTTCTATCTAGTAGAGGAAGTCAATCTCATTAAAAGCGAACCTTATATAAAAGAGAGTGACAACCATACTTTAAATTAAACGCAAGAACCATGAGTATGTCCAGTCAGAACCTACCTAAGAGTTGCCATTTGTGTGTCGACAATTATACTGAGAGTCTGCTTCACCTTCGCCGTCCCAGGCCCCTGAGGAGCTTAGTATGTCATTGCTTACAACGTGACAGTAGTGGTTGACGAGGATATGATAGACGAGAGCAATATAATGTACGCCTTAGTGCAGACCTCATCTTAAATCTCAAGAATATAACATAATAAAACCACATTAAAAAAGCTATACAATGCTACTAAGCACGGTTGACGCGATTATGGGACATGATTCTTTTAAAACTAAAAATACAACTCTTAAAAAGCGTCGGGAGTAAACAATGGCTTACCCCAAACCTAACGCCCCCACCACTTTGAGACGGGCTGTCAATCCAATGCATTGTGGGCCGTAAGGCTCCCTTTGAGAGGGCATAAAGCTACTCTCCACTATGCCAGAAATCACACTCAACGTGCGCCGATGCCTTCACTTTTGAAGTTATACTTTTTGCGTGCTTGAAAAACAATTACAATATATTTAGTATACGGTAAAGTTGCAGATGGCGATGCAGCCAAATATATTAGTATAGTCGATTGGTCGAATGCTTGATTGAAATTTATTTAAATGCATAAGAATATTTCAATGTCAATAAAAATACTACCAATTAGGACTTGTCCAGCGCGGTTGACTATGGCCTAAAACTCTGTTATGTGAGAAGACCCGTGCCCAGTGCAAAATAAATATAAATACAGGCTAGGGCAAAACTATTCAGTACTTTTATCGCTTTTGTTTTGCAGTCCATATATTTTGGTTTGGTTGCTATTGTTTGCATTAATGTTTTCCATTAAAAGTGCCTATTATTTTCCAATTTTCAAATGTCAAAATCACTGATCTAAAACTATAGTATTTTTATTAATATTACCAAAGAAGTTTAACTTCTTACGTGATAAATACACAGAGAGACATTTTTAAACACTTACCTATAGTTCAGCGTGCGTTTAATATTTACCAAGGAAAGTAGAGCACAAGGCTGCGAAAGATTGAAGACGTAAGTAGAAAATAAAGCATTCGACCTTCCTCTGATTGATTGCTACGCATTTCTCCTGAACACCACTTAAATATATCAGCAAACCTAAAATATAGTTCATAGAGGTTGGAGATGTTTTTTTTGTATATTTAATCCAAAGAACATATAAAAAGTATCCCAGGACAGCATATGTCTATCTTTTATGGTTATCACACAATAACGCGTGCAACTCCCGATAGCTTAGCAGTTCGAAGCTTTCTGTTACATTTGTCTCCTCTTAAGTTTATAACACTCTCAGTCATCCCTAATTTTAAAAAGTTAACATTAATTAGGCGGAACAAAGTTCGCCGGGTTAACTAGTTTATAATAAAGATAGTATGATAAAGTATAAATAAAAGTAAACCGCACTAAAAGTTAAACATAAATCAAACAAATACTGTGAATATCACCATAAGAGCGCGAAAATTCATTTAATAATTTATTTATCACGCGGTTCATAATTTACGACCGCTTAAATAATATAATATTCCTTTTAAAATATACTCCAAAATGTTTCGGTAAATATAATCCTCTTTTCGACGCAACACGTTCCGTTTGTCGTCCCACATTTATATATTCAGTATTAATTTGTATTCGGTAAATAAAAATACGTTGCTTCAAAAAATTACTTAAGAGAAATATCAAAAGCTTTCTCCAGTCTCCACATTTGTGAATTTTCCCTTAACGTTTTTATTTTTACTGCTTTTTCTAATTTGAGTCGTTAATGTTTTTCTATTTTTTGTTGGTTTTGCAGTTATGTCGTTTTCTACGTTTATTTTAGTTAATAAAATCATTTATATTGTTGTAATGATATGAATATGCTGAGGTGTAGCAACAAAATCCAAACGAGCATCTAACCATAGCCTCACGTATTTGGGAATAAAAGTTTGCAAGCGCTTTCTGAGCGCTTTTTGGGAGCAGTGATAGCCTAATGGTTGAAACTTGCCCTCTCAATCGGGAGATGCGAGGTTCAAACTCAAGCACACACCACTGATTTATGTGCGTATTAGAAATTAATTATCATTGCTTTTTGGTGAAGGAAAACATCGTGAGGAAACCTACACACCCGAGAGTTCTTTAAAAGTAAAGTTCTCGGAGGTGTGTGAAGTCCACCAATCCGCACTTGGCCAGCGCGATGGACTATGGCCTAAAACTCTCTCATTCTGAGAGAAGACCCGTGCTCAGCCGTGGGACAATAATGGGTTGTACCCCAAGCGCTTTCTGTTTGTTTAAGGATACATTGATTTTTACATGTCGTTTTTAAAGTAAAGTTATAGTAAGATACAGTTGTTCTATATAATCATTTTTTCGCTTATCACTACAAAGTAAATCAGTAAATCCGGAAACGTAATAAACCCTTTACTATGTTCATTGTTCTCTAACAATAACCAAGTCAAAATACAGGGACAGATTAGGCGGCATTGCTATTTCCGTCGCTTACTTCCACACAGAATACAAGCACACGACGTGAATGTCATATATGACGCGGGCGCAACACGTCCATTGAAAACTGTTCATTTTTCGCATGTCGCTTGTTCCTTTTTGAGACAAATTGACAGACGCTTCAACCTGCACTTACAAGCTGACAGGGTTTTTTACATACACAAACGAAACTTTCATGTAGGTAAGGCTTACCGCCCTTAAGTAGTTAACGTGAATGAAGTAGGATCACCAAAGTTACTCGCTGACTATTTAATAATTCACACTTCTGATAAAATATGTAGACGATTTAACGTGGACAGTTTTTTTCAATTCATTAATTACCTCGTTTTGTTGTTTTGACGTCATTAATTACCTCGTAGCCTTCTATGCATTATTGATTAATTGTTAAATATGCATAAAAATAAATTCCAATGAATTGTATGAAAGACAAATTGAATTTAACTATTATTTGACTTACTATTATTTGTTAACCTTTGTGAGTTTTAATTGTATTTAATCATAACTTAATAGCCATATCATTACGTAATTAAAATTCAGCTACAGTGGTTCTGGTCAGTGTTGAATTTACAAACAGCTTTCTATAATGAGGGCAATTTGTATTGTCAATCAACCCTCGTTATTTCATACAGGGTATTTAATAATTTATTGTAGAGCTTAAATTCATAAAACGGGTTTAATTATTATCTTTATACACAGTAGAAATTACTTATCCTCGTTTAGATGCCTTTTACATTTCACTACGTTTCATAGTAGAAACTGAATACCCTGTAAGCGCATGTTTTCTCATTTGAAAATCTCATCTCGTAGTCACTGTGGAATCGCATTAACGGTAAATTGTCTTTAATGAACACACACGGCATACAAGATGTCCCCGGGAAACTGGGAAACGCTGTTGCTTTCCACTTCATATGACTGTACAATTTTCCTTTTCCCCGTTTTAATATTCTTCCCTCTACGCTCATATTAAATTGATTTCAAATTTTCTTACAGAAACTAGAGATTTTTTATTTACACTGTTGCCGTTTGGTTACTTTTGTAACAAGAAACGAAACTAGATTTAAAAGCATGATTTATTGTAAGAAAAATACGACGCAGGCATTTCACTTATTTAAGAATATATTTGCATCTAATGGATTGTTTGAGAAGTTTCTGAAAAGCCATCATTCTGCAATAAACTTAATAATATTCTTTTGAAAAATGTTTTCACTGTGAAACATATTGCTAAAACGGGACATTTTGAAGTGGTCTCCTTAGAGTCAAGTGGACATAAGGAGGGTTGAGATAGAGCCATCTTTTATCTCAAATATGAGCTTTTAAGCAGACGACGTTCTTGAAAGTTGATGACTAAAATTGACTGACTAAAAGACAATGGAAAATGTTCTCTCGAGAGAAATTGTGTTAAATGTGTTTAAAGTAGCTTGGTTAGGACAGCGTCAGAAAGTACTATATTGGATGAACGTCACACTCTTACTTCGAAGCCAGTAATCGAATCGGGAACTGTAAATGATGTGTTAATTCCATTGCGCTCGACTAATTGCAAGGTGCTAGCCAACATGTCCTAAAAAACTAAGCATTTTTTGGGAGTTTTCAGCGTAATCCGATAGTCAATGCCTTAGTGTGTATAGAAAATATTTTCCTATCTCCGATTTTGAACTGGTTCGTTTGAGCAAACTTTTGGATTTAAACGGGCTAAGCGGATTATTGAGGTGGCGATTGGAGAGGCTGTGTGCTGGTGAGCCTTAAAATTTTCGGCAGATATGTAAGCCGTGAATTTATAAATGCACTCTAAGCATGACTGTTTGTGTAACTATTTTTATTTTTATGAAATATGTTTGTACTGTAAACAGAATTACTAACATTTGAACCTCAGTCTATATTGCAATATTTAATCAATGTTTAACCTTTATAACCGGAACAAAAACGATGGCACAGTTTTCGGTCATAAAAAAATGTCTGCTCATTGAGAAATGATTGGCCTCAAAATTTATTTTTGCAATAAAAAGTAAAGTGATAAGTAAGTGATCAATACGAGTTCAACGCACGTATAATGATGTCTCTAAGTAAAGTATGGATGCGGGAAACCTCTGAATCATGCTATTAATGATCCTAGCCGAGCCACGTCTAGTCCTAGTTCCATTTTAGGAGGCTTAAGATACTGCTTTAAATATTTTCCAAAAAACTCAATACGACAATGTATTGATTTTAAAGTTTATTTACAGTTATTATGCTGTCAGTTTTATTGCTAACAAAATGGAATAAGCTTTTGTTACTGTTGTACTTTAACAGCGGTGGTTAACAGTAGCGTTTGACGGGAAAATGATCAGCAATTCAGACAATAAACTAGTGCAGTTACAAGATAAGCCACAAATACACGTAATTAAATCAAAACATAATAACGGCATTTACCGACGTTTGGTAAATATTGTATACAAAAGGTACATACATAAATGTCGCTTAAATCTTGCTACTGATATCGTAAGTCAAAGTGAGGTTAATCCTGCCTTGTCACTTTAATATTTTGAATGTACATAAATGTCGTTTGATATTTAACATTATTCCAGTTTTTATATATTAAAGCCTTTATAATCTCATAAGTTTTTTAACCATATTTCACTATTATATAGTATAAAACAAAGTCACTTCTCGCTGTTTGTCCCTATGTATGCTTAGATAAATAGATAGAGGTTTTATAAATAGATAGAGTGATTCAAGAAGAAGGTTTTTATGTATGAAATGTATAGTAATATATTAGAGAAACACAGATAATTTTAGATTTTTGACTTTTAGGCGGAACGAAGTTCAGCGGGTCAACTAGCGTGTTTATAAAACGTTTATCTATACTATAATAAATCTGTAAGAGGTCGCTGTCTGTACATGGAATAAATTTAGGTGAAAACCATTTCTAGAGGTCTTTAATACGATATAGAACCCAAAAAAATGGTTTTTAGAAATCTTGTCTGTTTGTCTGTTTGTCTGTTTGTCTGTTTGTCTGTTTGTCTGTTTGTCTGTGTGTTTGAAAACACTAATCTCAGAAACGGCTTATCCAATTTAAAAATAATTTTCACCGCTGTGTTGTGGGAAACTTCACTTAACATTTAGTGTTTATTTTATGTAAATCGGTTTATAAATAAAAAAGTTATGTCAATTTTAAACTACGCAGTATTTATTCTGTGTTCGATAAGTGTTAATAAGATAAGTAACTGCATAGTTGAATTGGTTGAAACTAAACATGTTATGGTCTGTAAAATGTATTCCTTTGTTATGTATTTTTATTGGTTAAGTATGTACCTATGTTGTGTGATACTATACACATCTATATCTCTATATCTATATATACTTAATATAAAAACGAAAGGATGCTCTCTCACTCATCTATTGAATAAACATCGTAGAACCTAAACTGCTAAAGATACGAATATGATTTTTACTAGGGGTTCTTTTTATGACGTAGACGTCAATTATGAATGAATTTTCTATCCCCCCCCCCCCCCAATTTAACACAAATAGGAGATGTAAGTTTGTATGAAAGTCAGTCAATTTTGAGGCCACCTCAATAAAATTTAGTATTTCGCTTTGATTTTTATGTTAAAACACAGTTTTAAACCGACTTTCAAAAAGGAGAAGGTTATGAATTCGTCTGTATTTTTTTTTTTAATTTTATATTTGTTACTCGATTTCTCTGCACTGGGTGAACGGATTTGGATGATTTTTTTTTCATTTCAAAGGTAGTGCGTGTCATGGGGTCCCATTAATTTTTAGTTCACTTTTGACAGTGGCATCCATAAGAAAAGCGCATAAGTCTGATATTTGCATTAACGATGTGCGCGATAAATAGATGAATAACTCAATTTCCCGCCAACCGATTTTGATGATTTTTCTTTTATTTGAAAGAATGTACTTCAAGGGTACTCTGATAAGTTTGATACGGTTCTGATCATAGGATCCATTTCTTTGAAGCAAATTAACGAAATTAGCGATACTCGGCCAAACCTAAGCTGTAGGAGTCCAATTGGGTTGAATGTAGAATGAGATTACTAAGCAGATATTTCCTAAAAAAATTGACCTTCAACTCTTCAATCCTGATGATGCAGGAGTAATGCTAGCCTGAACCGTAGAAGTAAGTCAATTTGTTTTGATGGATATATAATAAGATTGTTAAACAAATTTATGGGACAAAAATTTGGTCTTCAACTCCTCAACCCTGATGATGTAAGGGTATTTCAAGACTAAACCGTAAGAGTTGGCTATTTGGTACTTACGGTTATGTAATAAAAATACCAAGCAAAGATACACGGTAAAAATGTTGACCTTCAACTCCTCAACCCTGATGATGCAGGGTTACTTCAAGCCTAAGCCATAGGAGATGGCCATTTGGTGCTTTCGGGTATGTAATATGATTATTAAGCAAAGACACAAAATGAAAATTTCGACCTTCAACTCCTCACCCCTGATGATGCAGGATGCTGCTAGCCTAAACTATACGAGATGGGCATTTGGTGCTTTCAGGTATTTAATATAATTACTAAGCAAAGACACATGATGAAAATTTTGACCTTTAACTCCTCAACCCTGATGATGCAGGGGTGCTTCAAGCCTAAGCCATTGAAGTTAGCTATTTAGTGCTTTCGGGTATGTAATATAATTACTAAGCAAAGACACATGATGAAAATTTCGATCTTCAACTCCTCAAGGCTGATGATGCAGGGTACTGCAAGCTTATGCCATAGGAGTTGGTCATTTAATGCTTTCGGATATGTAATATAATTACTAAGCAAAGACACAAGATGGTAAATTTTGACCATCATCTCCTCAACCCTGATGATACAGGGGTGCTTCAAGCCATTGAAGTCAGCTATTTAGTGCTTTCGGGTATGGAATAAAATTACTAAGCAAAGACACAAGATGAAAATTTCGATCTTCAACTCCTCAAGCCTCATGATGCAGGGTACTGCAAGCCTAAGCTATAGGAGTTGGCCATTTAATGCTTTCGGGTATGTAATATAATTACTCAGCAAAGACACATGATGAAAATTTCGATCTTAAACTCCTCAGCCCTGATGATGCAGGGTACTGCAAGCCCAAGCTATAGAAATTGGCTCGCAAGTGCTTACGTATAAGTAATAAGAATACTAAGCAAAGACACGGGATATTTTTTTACCTTCAACTCCTCCCTGATGACGCGGGATAGTGCAAGCATAAATTATAAAAGGTAGTCACATAATGCTTATGGTTGTTTTTAGTATATATTATAAGTTTAATGACAGCTCATTAAACTGAAATGTGATTAATAAATTAAACTTCAATTCATCAACCCTGATAATCTAAGTACACAACCAACTTAAGCCGTATGAGTTTGGTACTTATTGACATTACAACCCGTTCCTGAGAGACCATTATGATGAAAAGTGTCACTTTGAATCCTAAAAATGCTGGAGTATTGTCACGTTATTGTTAAGAGTTGGATTTAGCTGTAGCTTTTTAAACAGGATGGGTTAGGTTAGGTTGGAACATAAAAGAAAACATAAAAAATAAGCGAGCAGGGTGCGGCAGCGCCCTGCGAGCGGGTGCGCCCTGTTCGTATGAATTGTAAAAGTGTTTTGATTATGTCTTCTGCTTTACAAAGAACAATGCGGGATTTACGCACACAAATAGCCCGATACACCTCTTAAAAGATCTTATCTCTGGTCACATGAAACAAAATATGAACTTAGAATATATGTCGCTGTTCAGTGATATTCCAATTTTCTAATGATTTACTTCAAGTAGATAATAGTGCTACAAAGCACTATTATCCGGAAAAGTTAAAATCAATCTTTATATCGATACGTCTTCGTTTAAATGTGGAGGAGTTGGTTGAAAAAGTATATCCCAATATTGTTAATACAACCAATAACACTATAAATTGGTTCCAAAAGACGGCTATATACCCACCAACCAAAGGAACGTGTCGATAAAATAAATGATTTATTTTTTTTTTCAAAATTTAAAGCAGCGTCACAGATCTACTATTCGGTAGACACAGTCATTGAGATGGAGGAAGCAGTACATTATCCAACAGAATTTTTGAATTCCTTAATGCCTTCCGGAACTTCTAAACACAAATTAATATTAAAAGTAGGTTCACCTATAATAATCTTACTTAGAAATTTGAATCCGCCAAAATTACTTCAAATAGTATTTTCCAATTCGGAAAAGTTCAAATCAATATTTATAATCGATACGTTTTGGTTCAAATGTGGAGGAGTTGATTGAAAAAAATATTAAAAATATTAAATAATATTAAAAATAAATATATCCCGATATTGTGAATTAGACCACTAAGAATGTAAATTGGTTCAAAAGAGCGGTTTACAATATTAGAATACGTCTAATTTAAAAAAAAATACATAACAATACGTTCTTACCCACAAATACACACTTTAAATTCGTTTTTTCACTCTGTGTTTGACCAGGTAATCCTTGAGCGACCAAACCGATTTTAATGTTACTACTTTTTATCATAGAATTCCCACGGTGTCGAGATTTGCGCGGGAAAAACTTTGTGACACGTTGATTTGCACGCGGGCAAAGCCGCGGGTACAGCTAGTTATAAATATGGTCGTATGTAAACATGCAGCAAGTGATTATTAAAATTGTAAAGTGTCCTTTCGTTACTTATATTTAATCGCATTACCTAAGTCTAATAACGTATGAAAACCGCAATTATTTAGTAGAATCTATTTTATCTGTAGAATATCCATACTTAAGCTTGAACTGAAGATAAGCAGAGCACTGCGTGCCATGAATGCGTGTTTCCTTAAGTGACCTGCTTCCGTTGCAGTAGCCCGCGACCTCGATACACTCTACAAGAATTTCTCAAGCATAACTTGTTCTAGTTATATGAAAGATATTTGGGAAACTAAGGTTGTCGTTTTAATTTAGCCGTGCAGTTTGTAGTTTTGTTAAACATATTATATATATTATATATAAAACATATTGTTTTATAGCTTTCATTTCAGCATTATCTTTCATAAATAAATAAATAAATAAAAGCGACCTAAGTAAAAGGAGGCAATTTCTTGAAAATAATATTTTTTTGTCTTAAAGCTATTTTAGATGTCGATAATAAATTTTTAGATTGTTATATTTAAACTTAGCCCTAAAATGAGACAATATCCTAAAAAGAACCTATCGATTTTTTCATAAACAGTTCTTTAGGATGTCGATAATAAATCTTTACGTAGTTACATTTAAACTTAACGCCACGACATTCACGTTGGAACGTCGAAGCCCGAAATTGGTGGTACCGCGGGAATCGACGTCACGCCACGGCATAATCGGATTTATCTGTACACGAAATTCGTTGCTTTTGGAGCTATTGCTTATCTGCAATGTGAAATGTGCAAACGGCTTAACGTTGATTGGGCTTTTGAAATGCACGTTATGTTCAGCAGAATTCCGATAGCAAATTGTGTATACCGAATCGGAACTAGACGGAGTAGCGAGAGCACATTACTGCTGTGTTGCATCAGCGTTTTATTTCAAATTCGCTCGTAGCTCTGTCTGCATCGAATACGCGATTATATTTTATGTCTTTTACCGCATTAACTTTTGCAAATAGTTTAATCTTTCTTAATGCACCAAGTAACAAGCGAGTGTGCAATCCACCTAGTGGTAAGTGGCGCTGAAGTCTGTCACAGATGCTTTCTACTCTTGAGAACTAAGATGGTCGTCTCATGTAAAAATGAACCAATTCATCTATCAGACTGTTGAAACTCACAACTAAACAAATCCTAATTGACGCTACACGAATAGGTCTTTTCAGGTTCAGGATAATCTTTAGTCCTCTGGCCTATCTATTTGACGGACGACTTTATGTCCTAAAATGTGGTAAATAATTATATTTTTGATGTAGGTATATTAAAAAACAGCATAGCATTTAAATTAAATATGTGGTTCCGTCTTAATTTAAATTACTTCTTCCATTAAAAAAATATAGGGTAAAAATATTCTTACAAGTCTCAGAAGTATTTCCTACTTCTGACTAATGATAGGACGATAATAGGAGGCATGTCCTTCTATTATCGTCACTTATTATTCGTTTTGCTTTTCTAAATGGCTCCTGAAAACATAGAGACAAATAAAAACACATAAACTGGTTTCAACTGGTGAAAATAACGAAATCAACTGGTGAAAACACATAAAAACAACACTTACCTTTTACTGCTCGCATGGTTTTACATTTTGGACATTACGGATGCTATTTTTTAAAGTAGATTTAGTATTTTATGGAAAGACATTGTTAGTAAAAGAAAATGTTTTTAATAAACAATAAAAAACGCTCCTAAAAAATTAAACAAAACTTACTAATTGGCTATAAAGCCAGGTTCTGAGGATTTGTTTATACATAAGTATAAAAAAATCCTTGACTATTTATTAATATGATTTTCAACAACAACTTATGTAGAAATACGTTTGACGGGCTGACATATGTATGACCATACAAAAGTTTTAAAATAGCGAGTGATCAAGCCATAATTACATATTAACGCAAAATCGCTGACCCAACCGACATCGCGATAATTTGCCCTCATTTGCTACGTTTGCGAGTGAGGGAGATGATGTTTTTAATATGAAACGTTCGACATAAAAAATAATTTTATTAAATCCATCTCAAATCTCGTAGTTTCTCATGTCGGTGGTGAGGATAGTGGCAAGACGGGTCAGTGGCTAGACTAGACTGTCCCTCTTTTATTTTGTGCTTTCTTTGTTGCCAATTATTAATCCACGGACACTAATAGCATCGATCTCACATGTCATAAAATATTTAAGGGTCATCGTAAACAAGATACATTCCTATACAAACTATTATAGTGAACACGATTTATAGCGATTTTAGTGCTCACTAAACAGTTACGAGTATGTAGCGTATTTATACTGGAGCTGATCGATACACGTTTCCTTTTGTTCCCTATGCTGTTATTTTTTCTTCCTGATTTATAAATGTACATATACTTTAGTTATACCTGTGGACACATCAAATGTTAATATAATGTATGAAAAAACCTCGCATTTGCAAGATGCAAATTTCATTCGCTATTTATTAAATTCGCAATGTATGCCATTAAAATAAATCAGATGCAAAGCTGATGATGTCTATAAAACGCAAAATTAATGAATGACACAATGGTTTCATCGTTTATAATATATTATTTTTGTATATGGCTTTTCGATTTGATGAAAATTTATAGTACATTTAAGGGACCGAGATTTTCCTCGGGTCATAAAATGTTGATGATTATTGCCATTTAAATTGAAAAAAATATATTTACATACCTTAGAGACTGCACTGGTAAGATCAACGCTGAATTTTTCCAGTAGGTTCACAATTGGACAATTCAGGAGACAACTGCAGAAGGTCGTAAGAGAGTAGACGTAACAAGTGCTTACCGTTGTAGAGAAGCGTGGGCTCAGGATCTCTCGGCGAAGGTCCCGGCGCGGTGGCAGCGGGCGCGGGGCTCCGGCCGCGCCCCTCGCCGACCACGTCGATCTCCTCGTCAGAGTCGTCGGCCAGCTCCGAAGCTGGAGCAGCCTTCCACTTCTTGGCCATGAGGCAGCGCGGCATGGCGGCGCCTGCATCGGCCTCAGCGCGACCGCATCAGCAAGAAACAGACGAACAGAGAAAAGAGAGAAAAGAGAAAGAGCGGCGCCCCGGGCGAGCGGCGTGACTGATGATCGCGCGCGTCCTCTTGCGTTGTGAGGGTCGGACGCGCGCGACTCGGTATATATATACGGGGTGGTGCGCGCGCCGCCGCTTCGATCGATGGGGAGGCGGGTGGCTCCCGCTCTACGCCGCACAAACTTTGCCCACTGCCGACTTGGAGCGATAGTTGGAAGCGAATGCGAACGCGGATGACGAGCGATCAAGCGCGACCCCGCGCCTGACTCGTGATCAGCGAGGGGAAACATTGTGAACCCGAACCTCCCGCCTACGTACGCACGCGACATGCATCGTTCCATTTTATACGCATTGTCAATTGAACTACAGAAATTCAAACAACTTGTAGATTTGCTTCGAGAAAGTTTTATCCTGTTGACATGTAAAATAACTAGCTGTTTTTATTATATAGAAAATATTTGTAATTGTATTGTAGTACGAGTAATTATATTGTTTTTATTCCTTCTTACGTTAATTATACTACAATTTTTAATACTGCCATGTTAATAATTAAATAATTAATAATTAAATAGTTAATAATTAAATAAATGAGACCTTTGAATATGACATAAACGGAAACCACCGAACGAGTATAAAAGAGAAATCTTCAATTAGACTTTACAACTTTCCTGGCCAGTAATGTGTAGAAGCGACGCATCGCGGATGACCTCGACTTTATGGCACCTTAGAGGGCTGTAAAGTCACAGCCTGAATACGTGCCTCTTGTATAAATGTACTACTCACTCTTCTTTACCCACTGTTTGAGTAAAAGGAGTAAGTATAGTCATCATTTTAGATATTAAATAATGCTGCCCACACTCTATACTAAGATTTTTGCAGTGATATAGGTGTTATGGAAATACAACCCAAAACCATTTTTTATTGACCATTCAGGTCTCGGTTTCTATGTGTCTCAGACCGGCATGATGAACATTCTACTAAGCTGATTGTCAATTTCAGAAGCCATTATTTTTATCTAATAACAGTAACATTTTTTTTTTACATTACTGTTTAAGGTATCTTCTAAGTCTCATATTATAATTTTTAGGATCTCTGATTTTTTATATTAATTGCATGTTTTAAAAATATTGTGAATTGTTAATAGTGAAGAAAAATAGTTATCATTATCTTTCGGATGTGAAATCTAATGATATTTTCCTTCATGTATGTGAAAAAATGCTGCTAAATCGGAATATCTGAAAGTATTTAAGTGAGGCTTATAACACCATTTATTCTGAGAAACCGAATCCAACAGTGTTTTAAGAGGTTGATGGTAAGACAAACGTAGTAAATGAAACAGCGGTTTTTGTGTACTACAACTTTATTTAACAAGTATGGTATGATCTAAATTAGTGTATCATATCATGAAGCGGTAAGTACATTTTATGGCTAAAAATCTGAAAAGGTAAACACGTATTATAAGATGAATGCTCTTTCTTTCACATCGGTCTAAAAAGTATTTGAAGAGCAACGAAACGAAATAAACAAGCAACGTTTTTGCTAAATATTATTTCATATGTTAATATATATGTTTTTCTACACAACATGGTTAATTTGTAAAGTTGAGCTGTTTGTGTATTTGAAATATCCAAGAGTTTTTCACACCGGACATGAGTAGGTACATTCATGGCGCCAAGACTGTATCAAGTTATCGTGATCATTTTAACAAAATTTGTTATAAAAATAATGTTACACATACATTGGTAGTTAAAGAGACGAATGACTAAAGTAATTGGTACAAGCAATGGCAAAGTATAGCTAACGTGTAATGTATGGGCTTAAACGTTAATAACGATCGTTTTGAGCAAAGATAATAGACTCGAAATAAAAGTACTGATTACTGATAAGTTCATCAAGCAATTCAATACATTAAACAATTTAATTTTTCGTTTATTAATTCACTCTTTTGATGCCAAAAATGTACGTATTAAATTACTATTAATCTAAATAATCTATGAGGAAAAACATAGCTTTATGGTATAATATGTATATTTGTACCGTGTCCAAATCGTTTTCCGTGCCAATGAAGAACATGAAACAATTCAGTAACTGTAAAAAAGATCACACATTTATTTTAACGACGATTCATACTTAAAATTCGACAATAATCACCACTGCAAGTTTCCAAATGTATATATAATAATACCTACGTTTATTAATTTCCGTAATACTAATATGGCCTTTTAAAAAACTTATGACCAAGGACTCTACAATGTTCATGTTTAAATATTTTGAAAATGTGGCAGACTGAGTAATTGAGATGTTTCTCATAATACGTAAAACGAGTTGGACACTTCATATAATTATATTATTGATATGAATACATATATTTAAACACATTGTTACTCTATGCATTTGAATATTAGTTTTAGGACATAGCATTACTTTACTTAGCCAAATGTAGATAATGTAAAAATACTAGCAGTTTAAATTTTAAGTAATAAATAAATAATATACATTAATTTAAATGTTTATTAAATTTAATCATTTTTTGTATATCCATAATTCAACACAAGAAACAGTTATTTAGTTATATCAAACTTATGTTAAAATAATTTGAGATGGTGATATTTGTTATTAGTTTTCTTAATCGTTGTCATAATTGAACAGTAAGCCCGAATGTATTCATTAAAAATATTTTCATTATAAAATAGTTACATATAATTAAATTTTAATTCGAAAATGTTCGTTGTTGAATTTTGTATTAAAGAGTCATTAAAATGAAAATAATAATACTATTGTCAATATTTTTAATATATCTTAGAAATTTATTAGGTCGATGTTAATGAATTCTATGTCCTTTACTTAGAATAACTATTTAAGATCTAATACTCGTATCTCAATTGCAAGCTAACTAATTAAAAAGCGGTGAAATAATTTAATTTTACAGACGTTAATGGTAACTACAAGATATTTGTAAGTTGGTGGAACAGTAGGATCAGACTCAAAATGTACCGCTTTCACACTTGTACGAGCGTGAATCAGTTTGTGCTTTAGGTGACCGCTTAGTCCTCAGGAGTCTTAGTCCTAAACGCACCTATAATTGACTACAGGTAGAACCTCTACATATGGAATTAGTTACAGATGTCTACGAGCGGCAGTGACCATTTACGTGTGCTTGCTCGTTTGCTACGAAATTTTATACGAAAATAAAACATGAAATGTCATGTATGTACGTGTTTCACTCACGTTACTCTTAACAACCGTGTAAAATTAAAGGGATCTAACCCATTACACTGCGCAATACAAACGTAACGCAATGGTTACTAAAGTCCTTCCCTTCACGATAAGAGTTACTCGAAATGCTCCCTTAAAAGTGACGTTACTTTTATTTACTACAAAACATAATACAGCCTCTTCCTGCTTAAAAGGTACCGCGTTTTCTAGTATCCATAGAGCACACATAGACACTTTTGAATGTAATGTTTCGCATTTAACATCCTTCAGGTTTTTGACACGAAATATAATTCATATGATATTGTTATTACTTCTCATTGATCCTTTAAATAAATAATTTACAACTTATAGTTGTGGTCATTATTATTTATTCAAACAGTGTTATAGATAATTTATAATAAGAAATCAACTAACCACTTCGTATTCATAGAAGCAATACTAATACGTGTTTAATGAACTAACTTACAATTAATGAGATTCATTTAAGATCATTTGGTAAAACTAAAACATTCACTAAAACTAAGTCACGGGAGTCAACCTAAATAAATGTGTTTGAAAGGTACAATGTCAGTAAAGCAGACAAACTTTGCATTGCTAACATATATAAAATATAAGAATAATAAAAAATAAACAATAAAAATAACAAAATTAGTCATTATAACTATGTGATGGTAGTCAACCTTACAAGTAAGAGATCTGAAAACAGACAAACTTTGTACTGTTAACATGTTAATGATATAATAATAAAAAGTAAACAACAAAAAATATATGAGATCTGATGAAATATAAACAACTTATACCTATTTATTTAAAGTGATAAAAAATAATGTGCCTGATTGTGTCCATGTAAAATAATTTCAATATTCAGTGGTGTGTAAAGCTTCCGCATTAAGAAAAGCACAAGAAATCTAAAGTAAGGTGTCAGTGTGTCAGTAGATAAATGTTTCGCATTTCCTTTTCTTGATCGCACGCCTCTACGTACCGCGACCACACCACATTAACAGTATGTGTCTGAAAATTTGTACGAAAACACAATGTGCTCAATAAAACTATTCACACGGACCACATTTTGTCCTCGCATTCAACAGGGTGGATCAACAACTAGTCTACAAACATTGTGTTTGTGACATACAAAAGGCTTTAGGTATGTTACTCAACACATAAATAAAAATTAGTGTTACTTTTTTATCCGTTTGAAATAGCAAATGAGCATGCAGTCCACCTGATGGTTAGTGGTCACTGCCGCCCATGGACATCTCTAAGAACTTCATACAGAACAAGAGCTCTATCTGCAGTCAATCACAGATGCGTTTCTACCCCCGAGGTTTATGATGGTCGCCTCATATAAAAGTGAGCCGGCAACCACACCCTTCTATCGCAATACAAGGAATACTTCACGCTGGAAATAGGTGGTGTGGTGTTTGCGTACTTCTCCGGTCGAACTACGTTGGCTCTACCAACTGTTAAAACTCTGTTAAAACAATTACATGTCAATTACTGATTGCTCACTTTTGTTACTGTCATGTGGTATGATCGTTGTACGTGTGAATAGACTTAGGGCTGCTATTACTCTATGTTGTTAAGTCGTCTGCATTGGATATATATTTACGGACTATTATTTTTTGTTCGGGCAAAACCTCAAAAATCGAACCCAGTCGTCTCTTCAGGCATATTCAGCTCAAATGTTTTGTGCGCAACTTGTGTTTTTAATATTTTCCCAAAAATTATTCGTGTATTGTATTTCTAGATATGACGTGAAAAATCGCCGCACGATAAATGATTTGATATTTAATTGATATGAAAGTGACAGCCGCGCGCCGGTGTCTTACAGTGACTTTCCACGGGCCGCGATCCTCCGGTTTTAGACATGCATTGTGAATGTTTACATCAGCATACCGTACATATATATATAGCGGTTTATGACAGTTGGAACACACTAAGGGTTTTTCCAAATAGGTAGCAGTGCCAGTTGTCCACCTTGACATTTGAGGCAATTTAGAAATTCAAAGAAGTCGCAAGTCGCAAAAGATCTTTGAAGACATTTAATGTACGCATTATTGGAAGAGCCATGATTTATTTCGCAGTTGTCCGTAATCGGCCTCCGTAATTACATAAAACCGCAAAAACAAAGATCGTGGGAATTCCCCAATCTACATCTACCACCTAAAACGTTTCTGTGTGTGTTAACAATGTACGGGGACAAATAGCGGAAAAGCGATGTCGAGTTTGTCCGCATTTTACGTTTCCACGAGCCTCGCTGTCAATGTAGCATATTTATTCAAACAATATTCTCAGCTATTGAAAGGCTTTGCATTTTAATAACCGTAATATTTTAATCTGAATTTGAAATGAAAAATATTATGTATAATCCAACAATGTTTGAAGATCTGTTCGGGTTCAACAGCCTTTTTGTTTAGTCTCTAATATTGGTCTAACGTGTTGTTTACCAAAGTAGCGTGTTTCTGTAAAAGTTTTAGTTGAAAGGATTTGTCAGCGGCGTGTTTTGTCAAATCCATTGATTTCGTCCTTTCCAAATCCTTATCTTATTAGAATAGTGCTCTGACCGAGCCAGACATTACTGAAAGGAATGTTCGATGCGAATAAACTGGTAATAGGGCTTCACTTTGAATATGCACGTCCGTCCTCAAATCTACTCTGACGTGTGCACTGCAAATAAGCGAAGAATAGTAGAAAATTTTAGTACAAGCGGTAGCCGAAGCCTCGCTATTGTATTTCGACCGGTTCTTTTTAACTTGCATATAGTCATCGTCTCTTACTTTTCCTATGCTACTATTTGTGTAGGTCTACTATTAAATATTTTACATAAGCAAATATCCCCAGAAAAAACATCTTATCCACTATTTATCATACGAATGTACATAGACTTTATAAGAACATGTTACATTACGATAAAATTGTATTCTAAAAACAGTATATAGACGCCAAGTCTGAAAAAGATTTAAATTGTTTGAATATCTTAAAATATCTTTGAGAGTAACATTGCATCGTAAAAGTTTTGATACAGATATTTTTTATTGGCATTACTATTTACTATTAAAATACGTATTTACAGGGATATGATACTTATTGATCTAAGTTGTACAGTAATATTGCTTTGCGATCAATCTTATATGTATGTTTTGACTTATATATAAGTTACTGACTAGAAATATCGCGATATACTTACGTATATATATAATACCCATGTGTACTGTGCTTACAGAATTAGCGGAATGTAGAATACAGAAAAAATGTCGAAACATAATAAAGTACAAATAATTATTTCGTGCCTCTAGTAAAACGTGTTTAAATCTAAATTTTAAAGTTGTTAGAAAATCCGAGTTATACCCGTTTTACTAGTTGCACAAATTTTGACTCGCTTAATTTACAAACATTTGAAATAATTTACTAAACCGTGAAATAATTTTAAGGTGGTATGCAAACATAACACGAATGCAATACAGAGGAAAAAGTACCTACAAAAACAGGATTTTTCGAGCATCACATAATCTATGCTTCCACAAAAAATCGCATAACATTTCATTTTATCAAAATAGTTCCAATTATTTCCCATAATTAATAAGACTAGAAAATAACAGTAACAATACAAACTTTGGTATGACACAATGGTGTAGGTAAATATTTATCGATTTATTTTTTGTATTTTATTTTTTATGTAAAACAGCTTGAATGAATCTACAAATTCAAAATGTCTTATTTAAAATCAAAACATCACAATTGTCTACTGTCACATCACGGGCTAGTTGCACACTTATCTATTAGAAAATACTACGGATTTTGGTTACATTATAATTAATGATATATGCTTGATAAGCCGTATAATTATAATTAACATTATGTTTCACGTCTTAAGGCCAATAGACTGACAAGATAAAAATATGTCAACAAAATATTAAACAAGTTGTTATAAAATTATCATAAATAATTTTTATCAATATAATTATGATTAACAGACATACAATGATGTATACAGTTTTAAAGTTATTAAATGTCAATTTAAACAATAAACATAAAATTTAAGGTCATTGAAAATAGGTCTTCTCGGAGTTCCTTAAACATTATTACATTCCATATCAACTGTATTAATTAGTCACCAAAATTTTCTTACATTATTTATACAATAGATCATATGAACTCTAAATTCAATGGTATATTTCAAAACTGTAAAAATATGAAAAACCTTTAATACAGATCAAATAATGTGATCAATATATCATGTAACAAAACGTCGTTTACAAAATATTATTATCGTATTCGAGGTTGCTTCTTAAAATAGATAAAGACAAGTGAATTGGGGTAATATTTTACACCACTGTAAACTATGGAGTAATATATAATTAGGGTTTAATGTTAATTTTAAGTGCCAACAGTTACACCGCAATGCAAATCGTCAGTTAGTAGGTAATTCTTCGTCTCTAGGCGAATAAGATCCACGTCAGTCATAACACAAAGCCCCCAAAGTCGTAAAACTTATCAAACAATTTGAATAGCTAACAGCGTACAAGTGACACGCCGTCTGCCGCCTGTTGCCTCCGCCTTTAAAGGGAATTTCATGTTTCCAAACAGTTACCGGAGTCTACAGGCACTAACATTCCACTAAAGCAATTCAATTGGATCTCCAGTTCTGTGCAGACGTTTCAAGCGACGCTACATCTATTTCAGGTCGAGATATCACGCTTCGAGACAACATGAGTGGGATAGAATAGAGAAATATCACTAGCGCTTTAAAAATATTTCCACACTTCGTGTCTTCAAAATTTCGATGCAGACTGAACGAACATAATGGCGGAATATTTATTTCTAGAATTTAAAGTATCCGTGAGGAAGCGACCGAGAGTGCCGCGGTTCGCTTCACACGTTTCTCGTAAGCACAAAGTTATTTTGAACAAACTATTCACCAAGTTTATGTATAGCATTCAGTATCTGCTATGCAAAAAGAGTGTTTTGGTTATTTATAATATATCACCGGTGCTCACTATATGCAATTTTAATTTTTTTGTTGCCGATATTTCGAACAAGTTGCATGGATCATGTGATCACAAAACTATGTGAGTAACCCATACATAAGAAAATCTGCGATAATATTAGTCTAAAATCGTATATTTAGATTATGTTTGGAAACCTTAATTGTTTGAATCAAGGTAGCAATTTAAATCCAAGGCGCCTATCTACATGAAATAAACGTCAAAACTGTTCAATCAGTCTAATTAAAAACGCTTCGTCTATAATTTTCACGTCTTATTATAAACGTTCTATTACTATCGATAAATAAAGGATTTGACTTGTCTTTACTCACCTTCGACAAAAGTTTATGTTACGGTATTAAAGATTTCTATAACGCAGGTATTTAAATGTATATCTAGTTTATTTAAATAATTTAAAATGCAGGTGAAATGTAATACTAGAACAATAATATGCTTACATAATCGTAATATCTAAAACACCTATCAGAAATTGACATTAATGATGACAATTGACACGTAATTTAAAAATATGCGTTGGGAGAGAGTCTATATTTGACAAAACCGAGAAGTAGACTAAAACCATTAACTCCTGCACCTGTCCACCTGTCCACCAATTCGCACTTGGCCAGCGCGGTGGACTATGGTCAAAACTCTGTCATTCTAAGAGAAGACCCGTGCCCAGCAGTGGGCCAATAATGTGTTAATGAGAGAGAACTCCTGCACTTGTAATAGGGTAAGTGTGAATTTCATTTTTAAACTCGTTTTCCATAAGTTAACCACAATTTGTATATAGTTTCAAAGGGATAGTAAATAGTATGCAATAATGAAAAAAACATACCATTACAAAAGTTTGATGCCTTTTCTAAATCAATAAAGATTTGAATATGGTATTATTATTTAAATTATATTTACTGCGTAAAAACAGCTTTGTCTCCTATTAGTATTATAACATGAGTAATAAAAAGACAATAACTAAAAACTACACAGAAATATAATAATTAAGAGCAAGCTCGTTGAATGGGCGTTTTTTACCGAGATGACAACACGGCACGGCTCCAGTACCAACTAATAGAGGGGAAAGTCAGACGAATTCGTGTGTATGTTACTTTAATATTTAAACATTTTGAAGATAAAATTGTCGTGCAATCATTCTTCCTACTAGTTTCTACAGCCATCCATTATCATTTAGCTTCAGAAAAGATATTTTTGTGTACAAAGTGCAATATTAATTCTCGATAAGACATAATTTATTCATAGTAGTAATTTTTGAAGTATTGATTATTATTATATTTATTGTTTACAATGTTAAACGGTAATTATGTATTTTAATTCGAAATCTGATTTGAACACAATAATTGAATATTTTATATCGATGCTGGTCACAATTATGAATATAAATAGATAACGCCTCTATACAAAATAAAAGCGTGCCGCATTTTCTGTTGTTAGGTCACAAGGAATTTTTAGGCATGGCAAATCCATCTTGTAGCTTAGCCTTAGCTTTCCAGGTATTGGAATATAACAAGATACACCATTCTAATTTAAAGATTTTCATAGGTAGAAAACTTGTGTATAAGGTTTTTGGATGGATATATGAAATGATTAATGCAGAATATGCTATCCATAAATGAATAACTTTTTATACTGCCTTCGCCTTTCCTTCAAACCTGAAAATTATGTATATATACTCGTGGCGTCTATTCAAATATGATGTATATAGTACCAGATCTTAGTGAAAAATCCAATGGATACGCGCATGAAAGGCACGCGCCAGCGCCTTATACATACGCTGTGCACACGACTAATGGTGGAAAGAGCGTTCCATCAGAATTTCATCCCGTATTTTTTACGTGTTCCCGAGCTCGAATGGCAAAATCAGCTAGCTAGGTGTTATGATATGTATACGAGGTCCTATAGTTAGACTACCTCGACCACAGGACGTGACGTAGCGTTACCGACAAAATGGCGGCCATCCCGTCTTTTAGAGTTGTTTCGACTGCACTTAACACGTAACCAATTGGCTGATGCCCTGTAATCCGGTCATAAAACTCGATCAAATGTGGTGTATTTTTAAATAAAACCCGTATAAGCATTATCACTTTAAAGCTTACACACATGTGATGAATTTATGAAAATATTCTGTATTTCTTGTTTTCGCAGAATAGAGTTTGTTACATAATAATAAAATTTATAAAAGTAAATGACATATTAGATGTGTATGTCACTGTGGTCACGCAAAGATTGCTGTAAGATATTTGGTATAATATTTATCGTTATAAAACTTTAACGGTAGGAAAATATGAAAAAAACTTGCGAATAAATATTTTAATGGAATTCTAGTAGGTAGTGTGTAGCGGCTGCAATGTCGCATGCCGCATTGCCGTATTATACCATCCCCGAATTCATCTGTCCGATGAGTTAACTCCTCTATTTCATTGGGCCTAATAACCATAAAATTATTGCACAAATTCATACTTTAAAATTTTGAGCATATAAATAATATGAAATAATGGAATATTTTGTTTGCTCTCTTCTTATTTTAACATAACTAAAAGCATTCGAAAGTTTGTGTAAACATTATTAATAATACGTAGTTCAAATATGCAATAATTTGTTTTCGTTGAAGCGTGTACTTTCGTCTTATTATTATAATCGTTTTAAAATGTGACTAGTAATGTAAATATAATTATTTTCATAATAAACGACTGTATGTCATATTTACGTATGTGATATGTATAGATAATTGCTAATGATAATTTGATGTTTGTACTGCAAAAGAATGTACGAGTCGAAATTCACTGAAATCGAATGTTCACTGGTCCTTTCAAGCGAATTGTGTATTTTTTTTGCATAACCGACTGACGTATGAAAACTGCGGTCAATTGTTTTTGAAAGAACGAATTCGTCGATTACAATGCCTTTGACTTCCCGCTGATGCGCGTGTTAAATCGAATAAGAGAAAAAGCATGCAAACTGCTGTACAAGTTGTATTCGGATTTGTCCACACTCGGGTCGAAGGTATTCAAACTATATGTAAGGGCTGCGACAAGATTACAAACTGCTTTGCAACGATGGTTTGAGTAGAAAAGCGCTTGAAATTAACTCACCATCAGTTACCGGCTGATTATCTTTCGTTGCTTAAATTTGTACCTGTAATTTTAAACCCCTACTACTACTTGCAGTGTAAACTACTTGTAGGTGCCCGCTACAAGGAGTTTATACTGCAAGTAGTGGTAGGGGAAATACGTACCCACTAAGTGACATATATGTGCAAAACGATATATAGGCGGGTTATTTTGATTTTGGGGGAAATTAACACTAAACTGACACCACGTGGCCATATTGACAAATCATAGAGTGCTATGATTTGTCAATTTGATACAGTACTACGACACACATCTCCCGACGAATTGGTCTAGCGTACAAATTTGTGAACAATGGAGAACACAAGTCTAAGTAATGTCTTCAAGGTACCCGATGCGCTCCTTTAATGCTTATTTATGTACGGTGTACGGGAATATGGCAAAATCGTACCAAAAATTTCAAGGATCGTTACCTTTAAATAAAAACTGGCCCATAAAGTGTCCTTCGAAGTACCTACGTAAGCGTACCTACATAATACCATACCTACATAATATTTTGCCACTAGCGGTCACTCAACCAACTACTGACCACGTTCAGCTGTAGATTTATTGAGTCATTCACAAACTGCAGGGTTATATGCGCTTTAAACATTCAAATATTCAGATTCGTTTCATTTTAATGGGATTGTCTACAGGCATGTATTGTTACTACATTTTCTACTTACAATATCACTATACGCAATCTGTAGAGTTATAATAGGAAGTGAAACGAGCTCATTCGCTTTGTTTATGCATGCTAACGTTCTTAACACTTAATCCGCATATACGAGTATGAGCGCTCAAGCGGGCAGTCATTGACATACAAAAGAAAATGGGATAAAACAGACATTTTATGTAAAAATCAGCATTATTTTTGGTTATGTAATTAGAATTAATTAGCACTGCTTTATAGCGAAGTAAAATATCGTGCGAAACCTACACACCCCAGAGTTCTTAAAAAATCATAGGGCTGTGTGAAGTCTACCAATTCGCACAGCCCTATGATTTTTTTTAAAGCAATGGCCAATTCGCACTTGGCCAGCGCGGTTGACTATGGCCTAAACTCTCATTCTGAGAGAAGACCCGTGCCCAGCAGCGGGACAATATTGGGTTGTACCCATCCATCCAGTGCGGTGGACTATGGCCTAAAATTCTCTCGTTTTGTGAGAAGATCCGTGCCCAGCAGTGGGACAATAATGGGATGACGACATGTGAATTAAGATGTGTATATTTTAAATTCTTACATAAGCATGAAAGAATCTAAAATCTGTGGAATGTATACAAGTGTAATTACCGTTTCATAGACCCTTACGGATGCCTGCAGGCTGCCGCGCCATTTGCGTCCACTTTGATATAGGAAACGTGCTTCAACACGTTTGACCAACACTTTTTCTACTTTTTAGCTACGGTTTCCATTTTGAAAAAGAACAGTAAAGCGACGTATCCGTATTTTTTTCTAAACGCAGTAATAGAATATTCGGAAATATAAACTATAAGAATAATAAATAAAAAAAGATCATATCAATCTTTTAAACGTTTCCGATGTCGTCTTTTTCTGACTAGATAGTGATTAGATGAGTTAGATGGTATTAAATATTGTACTGTCTCCCGAATTACATACACTTGCGAACTTAGAAATCGATTCGACTATTATTAGAAGTAGGTTGAACTTTGTCTGCTTTGTTTGTTACTAGGCCGAGTTTCTATATTTGTTTAACAGTTTATTATACGAATAAGGTTACTAAAAGCGTGGTTCTTGCCGTCTATGGACATCTGCGCCCAACCTATCTAACCTCACGTAGAACATGGTTCCTATCTGAACTTGCGTTGCTACTTCCGACGACTTAGATAGCCGCCTCATATAAAAATGTTTAGGCACCCACAATCTTCCATCGAAACGCAACAATTGTTTTACGCTAGGATAAGTAGTACGATAGTAGGAGGTTATTACGTTTCCTCAAAACGATCAGTGTTTACTTTTCCGTCTATTTTGTAACGTAAAATGTGATAATATTAAGAAAACATAACAAGCTCATACTAACAGAGGGAAATTGCGATACATTTTAATACGAGTAAATATTTTCGAAACACGCAAAGAATTAGGAACATTTTTTGCGTTTTTTTCATAGAGCTGTCGATGAAACGGTTGCAGTTTGTGGATGTTTTTTTCATTTTATGCACACAATTGTAGGTATTCGTATATCGGCTAAAAATTGTTTTGTACATTTTGAAAACGTCTGAATCATTTTATTTTTTTGTCATAAACTTTTATTCCTAGAGTTTTTAATCCCTGTATACAAAGGTTGGGTTTATTCTTTGTTTGTTCCAACCACAGACTTTTATAAATAAAACTTGTACACACAGCAAGAAATTAAGTGAAAAGGTGCAAAAAGAGCTCTCCTTCAAAGCCGGTAATACATTGGCGGCTCTGGTAACGTTGTTAAGGTCCATTAACGGTGACTACGTCACATCAAAAAGTCTGTTTACTTTACTGCTGGGTTTAGTTAAATTTTTAATATATTTAAAGAGCTACCTAAAACAGCTTTGGGAAATATAAATCCCTACTAATATTATAAATGCGAAAGTAACTCTGTCTGTCTGTCTGTCTGTCTGTCTGTCTGTTACTCTTTCACGCCAAAACTACTGAACCGATTTTTATGAAATTATGTACACAGATAGTGGTGACCTTGGGATCCATTATAGGCTACTTTTTATTTCAAAAAATGGGTTGAAAATGTTAAAATCGAGCATAAATGTTTGTATGGTAGTTCGTTTTTGACAAAGAGTTGTACTAATAATTCCGTCAAGGGGTATGATAGATTTGATTAAAAACATAAGTGAATAATAAAACATTCAAAAATATTGATTTTGAGTCGACAACATATATCCGTAAAACTCGGTATGTCGCGAATTTTGTTAAATTCCAATGCAAATGACAATCTCCATATTGGCTTTTGACAAAGAGGTGTACTAATAATTCCGTCAAGGGGTATGATAGATTTGATTAAAAACTTATGTGAATAATAAAACATTAAAAAATATTAATTTTGAGTCGACAACATATATCCGTAAAACTCGATATGTCGCAAATTTTGTTAAATTCCAATGCAAATGACAATCGCCATATTGGCCATTTCGCCTGGACGTCATCGTGAGTTCGTTCAGAAATAATACATTTAAATTGGTAAAAATTAATTATCATTCAAATAGATGTGATATAAATTTGATTGAATTTACCCATAATATGGGTTTATAATATGAAAATGTATTTATAATGCGAAAGATAAGAATAATATTACTTGGAATTCCCGATGAGTTAAATATTAGGTATACTTGCGCTATCTATCACTGTTCTGTTGAATTACGTTGAATGAACATTTGATAGATGGCGTTATCTACAATACAACTTCGAAGTAATATCGATAAATTAAATGTTGATGTTGAATTACTAATAATTCCGTCAAGGGCTACGAAACACTGGTTTGCAAACATAAATATAAAATAAATCCACGATAGCATATCTATATCTCTTAAGGTTAACTCACAATAATTATTTTTATGTTCCATATTGTAACTAAAAATAATATGATATTTTCGAGTCTGTTGTCTTATGTTCAGTATTAATCCATAAGTAAATAAATGCATTCGTTAGCTTCGTAATTATAACAAAGATCAAAATTGTCTTTTACACTGTAGATACCTACAGTGTAAAAGACAATTTTGATCTTTGTTCATCAAATAAATACGTTTAAAGTTATTAGAGATATCAAATTATATAATTCCCTTCAAAGGGTACGATAATAAAATTCCGTCAAGGGGCAAGATAGACTTGATTGAAAAGTTATCTCAATAATAAAACATTAAAAAATATTGATTTTGAGTAGACAACATACATATATCTGTAAAACTCTGTATATCGCGACTTTTGTTTAATTCCAAATTCCAACTATCGCCATATTAGCCATTTTGCCCTGATGTCATCCTGATCCTTAGTTCATTATGAAATAATACATAACTATAAATCGATAACAATTAATTATCATACAAATAAATGTGATATAAATTTGATTTAATTTACCCACAATATAAAATTACGAGGAATTACCGATGAGTTATATATTAGGTATACTTGCGCCATCTATCCACTACTACGTTGAATTACATTGAATGCGATAGGTGGCGTTATTTACAAAACAACTACGAAGTCTATCGATAAATTAAATGTTGATGTTGAATACTAATAATTCCGTCAAAGGCTACGAAACACTGGATTGCAACCTTAAATATAAAATCAATCCGCGATAGTATATCTCTATAACTTATGGTTAAGTCACAATATTTTTTTTATGTTCCATATTTCAACTAAAATATTACGTTAATTTCGAGTGTATTTTCTTCTGTTCGGTATTAATCCTTATATAAATAAATGCATTCGTTAGCTTTTACATTATATGCATCAAATAAATACTTTTAAAGATATTAGAGATTTAAAATAATAAAGATCGCGATGTGTCTCTCGGCAGGGGTAGGTAACCGTCTCGCTCGCGCATGCTAATACAAGGTAGCCGCCGATGCGTGTGCATTATTAGAGTAATCTGACCACTTGATAGTGTCCAGTGTTGTGTAGGATACGAATGTTAAATGAGTTTGTAAGAGTAGCGTCTTTTTGTACTAGACCAGTACAAACATTGCACTTCACCCTGCAGCATCACCCTGAGAACTTTTAAACATACTGCGGAAAAGTTAAAATGAATCTTTGTAATCGATGCGTTTTGGTTTAAATGTGGAGGAGGATTTGGTTTACAAGGTGCTTCTTGGTATTGTGTGACCACTAAGATTGTCAATTAATTCAAAGAAAGGCGGTTTACAATCGTCTAATTTTAAAATTCTAATTTTAATTTGTCTAATTTTTAAAATATTTTTACATAAAAATTATGATCCTAACCACAAATACATACTTTAAATTCGTTTCTTCACTCTTTGTATTTCCGGGTAATCGCCGGCCGAGCGGCTAAACTCATTTGGATAGGACTTGCACTAAGAAAAGGTTGTGGAATAACATAATTATAGACTACTTTTTATCATATAATTTCAACGGGGTCGAGATTTGTGCGGGAAAAACTTTGCGATACACTCATTTTTACGCGGGCGAAGCCGCGGGTACAGCTAGTGGGAAATAAAATAATAAATTAATACGTACGCATGAAAGTGAATATTGTTAATTTGTTATGTAGACTAATACGCCTCTTAACAACAACAACATGGCAAGTACAAATTGACCTTTTTTGTTCAATTTCATAATTATCATGTTTTTTATTAAAAGCCGGTAAGTCATTAATCCAAGATTTCTAGTTCCACGGTTTGATATATGGCATAATAGAGAGGAGTGTAAGTAAAGTATCACTAAATTATAATGTAAGTGGCTTTCGATAAGGTAAATGATTTATTTGTAGCTTCATAACAAATAACGAGTGCTAAGTATTTTCAAATAATGGGGTACACTGCGCCCAGAACTGTTTTTTATTTTTTGGAGAGCATGCATATCTAGTAGATATATGCTAATATAAAAATGACTGAATATCTGTCTGTCTATGTATCCTTTTTAAAATTGATTATTTCAGTAAAGGTTTTTGTCATAGTACATACGCCACTTACGATAGGTGGCGTACAAGAAAAATATGTTAAAAAAGAATGTGAGTGTATAACCGGTGTCATCTGGAAAGATATAATATAGTTTTAGATCACATCGGTGACGCTAATGCTAAGATTTTTTGTGTCAACATCTGCCGAGAATAAGAATTGAAAAACAGAAACGGTACAAAAAGTAGGTACTTACTTAACAGACACGATGACGACGCGAAATAAGTATACCGAACATGCATCCTAACCTAAAAGGTTATTACACACGCACTTTCTTTCATATATCAAGAATTAATTTAAATAAAATGTTTACTATAATAATAAACCTAAAAATGTGTTGGTCATATTTAACACTAAAGTACAATCGTAATTGTTGCAATAGCAACATGAGCTAAAGGGTGTGTTTATCATGACACATATGAAATGTGAGTATGACGTCACACCACTGTATCTATTTCAATACCACTTTATAATTTAAGATGATAATTGTTTTTCGTTGGATTTTGAATTTCTTCTATTTAAATAAGTTAACGCCTACTATTACGAGAAAAGAACTCTAGAATAGCTTCTAATTGCGCGTAGTCCGTGAATTTCAAAATGTTTTACTTAATAATATTTTTGATTATAAAAGAACATCATTATCTAATCAAATGTCGATGACGTACTAATTGCACTTCATTTTAGTGGCGAATAAAAAAATGTGCGTCGGAAATGACAACGCTATGAGCGGGTTCTTTTATAAATCATCGATTACATTAGCATGATACTTAAAGTAGTAATCTGAACTACTGGTAAGAGATGTAAAGTATGCAGCTAGAGGTGAAGTAATCCAAGCAGAAGCGTGACTGGTGCGCACGCGGCGCCGGGGCAACAGTTTGGTCCTTCCGCGGCGTCGCTCGCTCGGTACTCGCTACTCGTCGCACGCTACTCGTGCTCTAACACTCTCCTCTACAATCGTTACTTTATTGCTCTCTTTGTACCACAGCTCGACGGTTTCATTAAGTCTCTACGTATCACTGTAACTACTATCTAAATTGTCACACACCACACGTGCGGCCTTACCTTACATATACAATTTACATCACTACATAAATATTACACTACGCTGTAACATTGTAGGCTCTTGCCACAAATTGACACGATTGAATTCGCCGAAGCTAGACAAATAATTGAAAAAATACAATATATTTTTGTTTTAAAATTATGGAAAGAGCCATAACGATTATTAGGTACATAATTATTGCTTATATTTTCCTTTCGACTGCGTCGAATTTATCAGCAGCTACGCTACAATAAATTTTTGTTCAAATATAAAGGTGTAAAGAAGTTTATAGAGAAATCGTTCGTTGCAATCTTTATTGACGGGAGCGTTTCACTCGCCGTCCGGGCGCACGCACGCCGTCTCCTGATGCTTATTCAAGTAACTCTTCAGAGCAAAGGTCTTATTACAATGTTGGCAGCCGTATTTTTTGTTGGAGGTGTGGGTCTGGAGGTGAGCGCGCAAATTGGAGCGATCCGCAAACGCCTTACCACAGGACTCACAGTTGTACGGCTTTTCCCCGGTGTGGGAGCGTAAGTGGCCGCGGAGGAGCCATGGTCGCGAGAACTGCTTTCCGCACACACCGCAAACGTGGCCCATTCGGTGCGTGAGCACGTGCATGGCTAGGGCCGGCATCGACACGTATACTTTACCACACTCACCGCAGCGCTTCGCCATCATAGAATCTAAGCTTCGGTGTGTTTGTTTGTGTCGCGACAAGTTGGAGGATGTCGCATAAATCTTACCGCATTCGGTGCAGTCGTATTTCTTCTTTGGCCAACGTAAGGGTGTCTGTGTGGCTTCCATCGCAACTTCACATGACAGCTGTCGCTCCTCAGGCTCCGCTCTTCTCTTGGGCTCAAGCTCCAACTCTGGCTCTGTAGGGGGACTCGATACGGGTTTCGAATAAAGCAGCGATCCTGATTCCGGTTCCGTATAATGCAGTCGTTTTAGTTCAGGCTCCGAATATTGTAGCGGTTTTGGTTCGGCTTCCGCATAAAACAGCACTCGACGTTCCGGTTCAGAATACTGTACTGATCTGGATTCAGAATCGGAGTAATGTAGCGATGTGCATTCAGGATCCGAGTATTGCATAGGCTGCCGTTCGGGTTCTGCATAAGGCAATGATCGCGGTTCCGGTTCCGCATAACGCAATAATCTCGGTTCCGGCTCCGAGTAACGTAATGGGCTGGATTCGTGCTCAGAAAAATTCTCACGCCTCGATTCATACTCCAGTTCAGTTTCTTGGCGCTGTTTCGGATCCGGCTCAGGTTCCGGCTCAAGCTCGTTCTCCAGTTCCGGTTCAGCATCCGATGCGATTTCCAGTTGAGGTTCCGGATCAGAATCGGTCTCGGTTAGCGAGTCGGGTTCAGCTTGAGGGCCGAGGATCGTCTCAGACGGTACAGGTTGGTAGGTGATATAGCCGATGTGGGGTTGGTTCTGATGAGTGCACGGGCAGGGGCAGGGGCCAACGGCTTGGAACGTTCGATAGACCGGCTTTGGAGGCTCGTCGGTTACGATGAAAATGTTGGTGGGTTGAATGGTGTAGGTGTAGACCGGTAGGAGCGGCGCGGGGTCTTGCTGCGTGGAGAGCGAGGGCGCCTGTTGCAGTGTGGGCAGCGGCGGCAGCGGCGGCAGGCTGTGCGCGAGCGACAGCAGCTCGTGCGCCGCCTCTGTGTCCGCCGCCGACCGCTCCGACAGCGGTAGGCTCGCGAGCTCCGCATACTCGGCCTTGCGCGTTTCTGAAACGAAAGTACTCACTTAGAAAATAGACATACTACTTTTCGCTAACACTGGCTTGTTTTGATCGTTTGTTGTAATAATACTGTCTTGAATAATTCTGTATATGCGTATAACATACAATGTGACTACATATCGCGTTATTTAACTATAAGTTCCTATTAATACTTATTTAAAGAAAAAACAGTTATATGTAGTTTGAAGAAAATTGGACATTAGTAACAAACCAATGTTTCAAAAGTACAAATTCGTATACCTACATCCATACATTATACGATAGTAATGACACATAGGTCTTCGTTTACGATTGTATGTTATTTGAGGTATGAACACAGGGTACGTACAAGTTGCTGGCATGGTTTTTCCCTAATAAGCAATAAGTTATAACGTGAAATCAATGCATAATGACAGAGAAAGGTCTATACGAGGTTGTGCAAACTTTAATAAGTTAAAATGAATCAATACCTGTCTATTCGATTTCTCTAGGTCAGTTTTCCTTTTTACAAGCATCACTTAAACCGGCTTGTTGTCCTTAATATGTATGTAAAGGCTATATCTTGGTACTGGATCTTAAATCACTTTATCTCAATTGATTTAGATGAATTTTTGCATTCAGGTTGGGATAGATAAGTCAAATCATTTTTTTCCAAATATGGCGGACGCTCCAACATGATGTACCAACTATCGTTAATCATTTCCATGATATAGATATCAAATTAATGATTTTGAGAATATGAAAAACAAAATTACTACGTTGTTAAATCTATCTTTTAAAAATATGTTTTGGGATAAATTAATTAAACGTCAAGTATCTGTGATATAATTTAGAATTGTCGTGAAAGTCTACTGTACTGGTTAATCAATGATGATATGACATGCTGAAAACTGAAATAAAACCTAAGTGAACAACGCTTTCTACACTCATAGCCCCACAGTAGGATTTTCTCCTGTGTCGTGGGTGCCATGGCACACACAAAGACGAATACACAAACACCCAGACCCAGAACAAGAATCTAAACTCTTCATTCAGATCTGGCCGGGAATCAAAACCCGGGACCCACTGCGCATCAGACCGGTATTGTAACCGTTGCGCCACGAGGGGTCGTCGTTGAAGAAGTGCGTATTGATAAATGTCACATTACCTTGAGACATTTTTTTAAAAGAAACGCAGGCTTGTAGGTTTATTTAGAACATTCTTCTTTCCCCTTACAACGTTAATTAACTTTCATGAACATAATGGCGACCAGGCATTAGAAGCCAGCAGTCCATACCAATAACTATATCAGGAACAAATCCAAATTTCCGTGTTTAAAGCTACCATATATGGCTATGTCTATTACACTGATCAATATTTCCAAATTGTATTTGTCTAAGGAAGGAAACCGTTGCATTCAGAGGGCACAGTACTGGTTGAAGTGACGTCATTTAAGGGATGCCTATGTCCAGCAGCCCAGAGCTCTAAGGGCTAATGGATGGATAGATGATGATGTATTTATAACTAAACGTTCTTCAAAATATAAATAAATGACGTCTCATATTAAACCAAACTACCACAAACGGAAGTAATAATAATCAATCTTGATTTGGAAATGTCGAGGTTATGTCGATAATACAATTAACAGTTACTGGAGATAAGCGTTGTGTATTGCAGATGGCCGAGTGATTAGCACTAATTCATATTATCTTAATATTATGACGAGCCGCGCGGCAGAGCGGTCACCAAAATGATCTGATACGCAGTGGGTTCGGTTCCGGCCAGACATATATCTATTTTTTGTTCTCCGCTTCTTTTCCATGATAGAAACTGATTCGCTATATGATAATATTCCTCTTTATACGAAATAAATTCTTTTGATTGATTATATAACATTATTTTAAAAATTTACCGTAATATCGTAAAGGTAAATTAATTTATATATAATTAGTAGTGATAGCCTAGTGGTTAAAACTTGCCGTCTCGATCGGGAAGTCCGAGGTTCAAACGTAGGTTCATTTTAGAAAATACTACTGTTTTTTCTAAAATTATGTGCGTATTAGAAATTAATTATGACTGCTTTTCGGTGAAGGAAAACATTGTGAGGAAATCTCCACACCCGAGAGTTCTTTAAAAATAAAGTTCTCGGATGTCTGTAAAGTTCACTAACTCGCACTTCGCCAGCGCGGTGGACTATGGCCTAAACTCTCAATCTGAGAGAAGACCCGTGCCCAGCAGTGGAAAAATAATTGGTTGATGAAAGAAAATTAAAATAGGCACAACATTTTCTATTATGTTACTTAACTTTTAGCCTAGATAATATTTTTATCTTTTCATAATAAGCAACGGTTAAAAGAATTAAGAATAGATGTTAAAAATACATAAAATAAGAAAAAATATCGTAGCAAGAGCAAGCAAACAACCTGAAGTTCACAAATGCGTGGATACAAATTATGGTATTTATGTTATTATTTATTAGTTTATTAATATTCATCATCAATGCAAAAACTGTTCCAATTATAAAACGTGTACAACACCACCTTATTTGTTATGGATTTTTTCTCATACAGAGATTAACATAAATTAAGGAAGTCTCTACATTAATAATACAACTTTGATGCCTAAATGAATATTTTTAATTGACTAAAGTAAAATAACTGAGGAATAGTCGAATACACAATAAATTTGAGCAATAAAAATAATAAGTTTATTAAAAGACAAATTTAAAGACATGTAATTTACGCATAAAGAATTCCAGTTCGTCCCACTGCTGGGGACGGGTCTTCTCATTAGCGTATGAAATGAGTGCTTATACATCGATCCAAAATATGAACTATGAACTTGTTTTAATAAACTGCCGGGCCCATAAATTTCCTGGTGATGTATATATTTTTAATATCAGACTGAAGTAGCAAACGAGCATGCAGTCCACCTGAAGGTAAGTGGTTAATGACGCCCATGGACATCTGAAATCAACTTCATACAGAAGGTGGGTTCTATCTGAAGTCAATCACAGATCCATTGCTACTCACGAGGACTAAGATGGTCGCCTCATATAAAAGTGTACCGCTACCACACCCTTTCATCGAAACGCAAGAAATGCTTCACGCTAAAAATAGGTGTTATATTTGATATTTTTCTTGGCTGCTATAGTAAGTGACGATTTCTTTCTTTTATGCATATAATTTTGAAAAATTACAGGATCGTGTGATTTGAATCTATACCCCCTTCTCGCGCTGGCGATAGAGAGGACGAATTTCAACCACTATGCTATTACTGTTCCGCTCAATACTCATCATCCCGTAAAGCTGACCAGCATCGATAGCAAAATCTTGATTGCAATTATTGACCTCTTCGTATACAATCTAGATAAAATTTATTACATGTTAATTGAAATTCTTCTCTTACATAAAATATTACTTTTATTACTTACTACGTTATTACTCCGAACTCATTTAAAAAGACTAATATAAAATATTACTGCTGTGTTCTGGATTGAAAGGTGTTGTAGAGTCTTGTAAAAGACCCAGATGCGTATCATATACAATTCGATGCATCTGAGTCTAATGATACATGGGGATCATTACAGACGTTGAGTAGCAAGAGCCATCTAACATTAAGTAAACATACTACACAGACATTTTTCATTATTAATCACCCGTGGCACCGGTCGAAATTCGACCGTAATTTAAATTAAAAAACTAAACTTCATATTGTCCAAAGTAGTACGCATATATATCAGATTCAAATAAATTGTAATAAATTCCAAGTTATTTTAAACACAACTGTTAAAGGTAAAAAGAGGTTTAGTTAGCTAATCTGCATTTAAAAGCAATATTTGACAGGTATTTTGACAAACACGTCTAACATTTTTGACGCTATGTGTTTCCGTAGTAAGATATTGAATGTTCTATTTCATTTAATAAGGACGTGTACCAAATGCAAGGTAGTGAGTGTAATGTGTTTTTAGTTGATGTTATGTATGTTATCATTATTTGAAAAAAATATTAGCATTGTGCCATCCTTCTCTGCATCAACTATAATCGTGCGTAATTTCATACTCCTCCGCCTGCGGCAATCTTAAAAACGAATCACTAATTTTTGCTTTACATATTAATATATAGGAAGATTCACTAGTGTTTTAGCAGGAATATTAGAATTTTGATTTCACTCTTGTCTGTCCCGTGATACGCAAGATCGCAAGCAATAATAAATTATGGACTACTTTGGAAACTTTGGAATAATTTTGTCATTGTACCATATCAAATTGTAGTTCTATTGTTCCCTTATCAACCACATTTAAAAATTTATCACCACAGAAAAAATACGGTGCAAACAAAATAACTTGTGAATCAATTCATAAAAGTTCTTATATAGAGTGCAGACACATTCGCTATTACTATATTTTAAAACTTTAAAAGGTTAGACATATAACCGTGCGTTACATTTCTTGATAGTGTTAACGGATCTCCCTTAGATTACCAATAATACACGTTCTCACATCACAATTATTTATTTAACATATACTTAGTTACAATTATTTATATTATTTATTTATTATTCTCACATCACAATTACTTATATATCAAACTCTTAGTTTACAACTATCAATATTATTTATTTATTAGAATCTTAGTTTTTAACTATCTTTATTATTTTTCGCATGACCGACCATTGACAACCCATGACAACTTATATCTTCTTCTTTGTAATGTTTTTAATATTGTAATACTTTAAATAAGTTTTCATATAAAAATATAGTAAATGTATATAATAATAATATCGGTATTTTGAGAACGCTAACAATAGGTAAAACAAGGTATAGTAATGTATGTCAGGAGAAGTGTTCAGTACTCGAATCTTGATCTAAATATGTAGAAAATCGTTATAATATTTGAAACAATTGTGAATTAAAATTGGTGAACAATGATCCCGCTAAACACTTAATCTTATCTTAGGGTAAAATTGCGATCTGCGTCTGATCGGGAATTGAACTTAGAAACCACTGCATGAATTTAGATTTCTGTTCTGGGTCTGAGTGTTTGTATGTCCATGGCAGCCACGACACAGCAGATAATTTTAGTGCTGGGCTGTAAATGTAAAAAGTGTTAAAAATGTCAAAAACAAAGAAAGCGCTTCATAAAACTGTTCACCATTTTTACGACATTTGCATTAAGTTTTTTAGTTACATTATTAATATATTTTCATTTTATTTAATCACCTGTGAGAAAAGGTTATTTATTATATTTAAGCTTAAACATATCCTTCATTTAACCGAACTCCTTGTAGATAAGCAATTCAAATGAATAATTAACTCAATTCCAAGAACGATTACTCCACTCAGGAACATCTAAGCTAGGAGCAAATGGCAAGACCTCAATTTATTATTTATGTTTTATGAAGACAACAGACATGTCCACCAATTCGCACTTGGCCAGCGCGGTGGACTATGGCCTAAACTCTCTCATTCTGGGAGAAGACCCGTGCCCAGCAGTGGGCCAATAATGGGTTGATGTGGATTAAGACAAGCGTTTCGATGGTTGAGGAATTGACTGCAAATGCTTCTTGGAATTCAATGCAAGCTATCGGAGCAATCTTGGCAATTCTAGATCGCTCACTGCAACACTATGTGGCTTAGCGATTAATAGCAACAGATAGTGCATAATAGGATTAAAGCGCTCGACCGACAGTGGCCGCTCAACAGCATTATGTAACACACGTGTTGGAACTAAATCTAATGTATAGAAATGACGAGGCCAGATTTTGCTGCATGTGCCCAATATTCATTAATGTAAAGAAATTTTAAAAATAAACGACATTAACTAGCACTCTATCTATAACTTGCGCCGAAAAGGGCGAAAAATACATAATTTAAAATTTTCTTTGCTAACATTTACATAACATTCTCTGTGAATAAGATATTTATTGCCTTAATATATGTTTTATAACCAACGCTATTATGAACACGATTGCATTGCCATTAAGTTATTATTATATTAAACCCCGCAAAACGTATTGTTTTTAATTTTATAGCACTTTTTACTTTAACTGCACTATAGTTTATCGGGAATTCATTGTCTCGAAAGTAAAGTTTTACTTAAAATATCTGTATAAAAATCTTTGTAGGCAGATGAAGGACATACAGATGTACCCACTAATCAAAATTAGGTGTAGCAATATATTTTTAACTTTACCATCAAGGATTAAACGTTAATTCGACCAAGCGTCTTGTAGAGACGTTGTCCCTGTAGTTCCGGGACCAGTACAGGGTTACGGTATCAAACAAACGAAAAGAGTCATCGCACTCGGAGAACTCCTGTTCTGTTCCATAAGAGATTCTGGAGTCCTTCACAATGGCTACTTTAGGGGGTTTAACTGCGGCAAAAAGCTACACCTGATAACCACGTGTTATCAGGTGCTTCCACTGCCTCGGGTACCTATTGTAAATGACCCCTCGTAAAAAAACAAAGGAATAGGTATTTATTATAAGGTGGTAAAACCAGTGTAGTTCGACGGAGGAAGTACCACCGCCAAACCTATTTCTAGCGTGAAGCATTTCTTGCGTTTCGATAGAAGGGTGTGGTTGCCGGCACACTCTCACATGAGGCGACCATCATAGTCCTCGGGAGTAGCAACGCATCAGTGATTGACTTCAGATCTAACCCATGTTCTGTATGTAGTTGACTACCGGAGTCCATGGTCTGTATGTAGTTTATTACAGGTGTCCAGGGCGGCAAAGACCACTTACCATCAGGTGGACTGCATGCTCGTTTGCTACTTCAGTCAGATAAAAAAATATAGATGTTTGATTACAGCCTTTTAGATGCATAAAGATCACTAGCACTTTTACATTCATAATCTCACAATATTACACACACACACAGTAAGAGGCATAAACTCAAATTCCCAAACACCTAAACCCAGCACAGAAATCGAAATTAATCAATCAGATCTGCCTAGCCAGGAACCGAATTTGGACCCCGTCGAACATAAACGGCGATCACTTCGACACGCAGTGTTACTTAAAATATTTTCACTAGTGTTTTCTCAAGTCATTATATGCAAGGCCGCGTAAATCTACATGCCTGCGGCGGAGTGAGTGAGCGGAAGCGTAGCGAATTAACCCTGAAACAACACGTTACCAAAGTGCTTCTTTACTTTATAAATATAATAAAACTGTAAACATTTTTTCCTTTTGAATTCTCCGTTATGGTATTATGCGTTATTATTTTTTATTTATACTTGATATGGTTGATATAGCAATATCCCTGTAGTTCCGGGATCAGAATAGGGCTACGGTATCACCTGCCTGTCGTAAGAGGTGACTAAAAGGGACTTCCGGGGTTGCGGGTGGTAAGAGTGGGAGCTTGAACCGTCCTACCAAGTGACCCCGTGTAGGACGACGGCATGTGTGGCCACATGATGTCTTAACACCAGGGAGGCGCACTAAGTACAATGATTTATGGGAAGAGCCCGAAGAGGGCATCGCGGTCGGAGGTACCTTTCGAAGGTTTCCCCCTCGATATCAAAAAAAAAGGTTGATATAGCAAACGAACATGCATTTCAACTGATGGTAAGTGTTAACTACCACCCGATCATGGACGTCTGTAAGCAACTTCATATAGAGCGAGGTTTCTGTTTGAAGTGTACAGGAGCGTTACTATTCCCAAGTGCTTAGACAATCGTGTCATATAAAAGTTAGCTGGCAACTACTATCTTCTACCAAAACACGAGAACTGCTTTACACTAGACAGAGTATGCAAGATTCTTTTCAAATATATGCGAATTAAAAATACATAGTAATTTTATAAACAGTTATAGGGTCTGTCGGTGAAGGAAAACATCGTGAGGAAACCTGCACACCCGCACTTAAAAAAAACTTTCTCGGAGATGTGTGAAGTCCACCAATTTGCACTTGGCCAGTGCGGACTGTGGCCTTAACTCTCATTCTGAGAAGACCCAGCAGTGAGACAATAATGGGTTGACGAGACAAGAGAATAGGTTTTATTAGACGTTCAATTTAAACATAATTTCTCTACTCCTACATTTAATAATGATACCTAATATATGGACTAGCAATATATGCAAAATTTATATAATAATAATTGTATGATTATGACCATGTGTCGCAACAATAAATGTTTAAAATATAAAAGATTACAAAAGCTTTCCAATAAAGTTAAAAATTTAACTTCAGTGCTTTTTGTTGCACAATTGAATACAAACGTTGACATTTTACTCGCACAATAAACTGTTTGTTATTCCATCCCGGGGTTTGGTAGGCGTATGAATATGAATCAATTCAACACACCAACAATAGGATAGCTGGTCTCTTGTAACCCGGCAGAGCTACGGATTACACTGTCGATGTTTGCATCTAATAGATATTTGTGGACACTGGTGATGTAACAAATATCCGCGTTCGCATACGCAAGAATTAATGCGAATGTTTTACGTTTTGAATTGCAATGTTCACAGTAAAGGTCACCAAATCTATAATTGAACTGCAGTTTGAAGACCTAAAAAAAAGGTCATCAAATCTACTTACATTCGCATTTGCGAATGTGCAAATGACACATCACTAGTGGACACCGAACATCAATTGTTCAGTTTCTACTATTGTTCGATGTTCAGCACAATTTACTTGTTTCTGACCAGTTGCGATAGTAACTTTTCATTGTTTATGCTAATCCTATGTTTCAAGCTGACATGAATGTGAATCAATAACAGTACCAATATTACATTGGAGGGTTTCCCGCCCGAGCCGGTTTGGTTACAAAGTCGATTGGAGCACACCACAATATGTATCCGTGCCAAACTTGTAAGCTATACTGCTTATCATAAACCGGAACTTTTTGTTTGTTCTTATACATTTATTGAATCCAGAAAAAGGAAGATAAATTCTGTTTTCTTTTATGATCACTCATATAAGCTATATAGTTAATAGGACCGAAACTAAAATAGATAGGTATCTATGCCCAGCTTGCTTTAAGTTTTTTTCGTATCTAAATTAGAATAGTATATTGTTGTATCTCTCTCAACCCATTATTGGCCCACTGCTGGGCACGAGTCTTCTCTCAGAATGAGAAAGTTTAGGCCATAGTCCACCGCGCTGGCCAAGTGCGAATTGGTGGACATTTATATTGTTGTATAGAATAGTATATTAGAATAGAATTATTGGCAACTCTTTTTATATGATACTACCGGATATGTAACACCGCAGAAAAACGTCGTTAGGCTTGTAACTAAATACCTAAAATTTTATAAGAAGGGAAAAAAAGGATCTGTAAAGTCTACCAGATCGTACATGACCAGCGTTGTACTATTTATTCACTAATTTACATTCACTCAGAAGAAACTAGTACTCAGAAGTGAAGCGATAGTGGACTGACGACAACCGGTGTCCAGGTGGAGCTCTGAATCATTTATTTTTTATTTATTAAATTATCTTTACTAACATTACAGGAATGCCTAATTCGGTAGTAAATGCCAAGTTTGTTAGTATACATACATAAACTACTTTTAATATTCATTTTAATGTACATACCATACATACCATCATACCACTTCAATGCGAATTATAAACAAATAAAATTAAATACTTCATATTATTTGGCCAAAATACACTGATTTTTACTCAGATTATCTGTAACGATATAAAATTTATCCGATTGAATCCATACGGCAAACAAAAACATTTAGTCACAATGCCACAATCGATTGACTTCCGTCGTGCAAGCGAGCACGATTACGGATTACGCAGTGCGTTCACATACACAAATTGGCCTATTGACATGCTTTATAAGTTTTCTTTTCCGATTCAGTCATAACTTAGCAATATATTTTATTCTCGTCTCTTCTCTCCTTTATTATAGACAGAAGCTACATGATGCGCTTAAGATTTGAAATAAGAAATCGTAAATAAGAAAATTCAAGACAAAAATAAACGACAACGAAAAACCGACTAACAAAAAACAGTTACTAATTTTCAAGACTAAAATCCAACTGACAAAACTAAATCCAAAAAACCTTGCTCGTAAAAAATACCTACATTACACAGACATAGGCAACTAGATTGCAATCAGCAGAAAATGAAGTAGACAGCTGCGACGTCGTTTGTACGTAACCTGTTGGTTTCTTTCACAAAATTCGAGTCTCAATTCCTATTCAACTCTCCATTCGCTCTTGTACTGAGGTTTTTCACTTTAATAAGCTTTCAATAAAATTAAATAGAAACGGTTCTCGTAGAACTATCATAGTGTAGCAACAGAGGCTATGTATAAACTTTTTAGTATTACTATTTACTAATAGAAGGTGGTGGAACCAGCGTAGTTCGACCGGGGAAGTTTTTTTTTTTTTGACTGAAGTAGCAAACGAGCATGCAGTCCACCTGATGGTAAGTGGTCACTGCTGCTTATGGACATCTGTAATCAACTTCATACAGAACATGGGTTCTATCTGAAGTCAATCACAGATGCGTTACCACTCCCGAGGACTATGATAATCGCCTCATATAAAAGTCTGCCGGCAACCACACCCTTCCACCGAAACGCAAGGAATGCTTCACGCTAGAAATAGGTGTGTCGGTGGTACTTCCCCGGTCGAACTACACTGGTTCTACCACCTTCATCCACCGCCACACTTATTTCTACCGTGAAGCATTTCTTGTGTTTCGATAAAAGGGTGTGGTTTCCGGCACACTTTCACATGAGGCGACCATCATAGTCCTAGGGAGTAGCAACGCATCTGTGATAGACTTAAGATGGATTCAAGAAGTCGATTATATACGTCCATGGGCGGCAGTGACCACTTACCATTAGGTGGACTGCATGCTTCACTACTTCAGGTAAATAAAAAAAATAGTATTATTTTCATGATCTAGTGTCGTAGACTTAGGCATACCTAGGATACAGAATACGTTACCAATAAATCTGTACATGCAGCAAACCATCCTCGACACGCAATCAATTAAATCCACGATAAATGTGTGTAGTTTGTTAGAATGTCCTCTCGACACTGTTGACATTTCGCAACAGAACATTTCACAACAACAAATTGTGATCATATTGTTCTATGTGCGCTGTCCGGAAGTAACCTAGCTGAATACGATCTTATTGCTTGTGTAAAACTTATACAAACATGTTCAATTTGATTTAAATATCTAATGGTTAAAACTAGGCCGTTCTATCGAGGACCCAAGGTTCGAATCCCAAGTACACACTAATGATTTTTCTAAAAATCTTTGAAGTCGGTCTACTGTTGGCGGAGAATTGATAACGTCCTCCTTTTTGAAGTCGGTTTAAAATTATGTACATATTAGACATTAATTATCACATCATTACAGTAAAGGAAATCATCCTTAAGAAACCTACAATCCTATGTTTTTAAAAAAGTTCTCAAAGATTACTGAAGTCTTACAATTCGCGTTTGGTCAGCGCAGTGAACTATGGCATAAAAAGTATCTGAGAACACCCATGTCCAGTAGTGAGTAATCACTGAAAAAGTGTTACCACTTATTGAACAAATTTAAAAAAGAAAAGTTCAATTTTTAAAATCCTCTACTATATGCTTTTAATCCTAAACAAAACCAATATTTTTTGTATCAGCCGGGGGCGATTTCGCGCGCCACAATCGCGCTCCGATCAAACACCCGCTCGTCACCGCCCTTTAAATAGAGCAAATATGAAATAGACAGGCTTTTTTAGTTATGACGAGCGTTTGGCCGTTAACCCTCTAAATGCATCCACCCCTCTGACTCCAAATATTTGTAAGATGCAGTTTATACCTTTACAAAAAGAATTTACTTAAGAATATTCCAAGATATAACGAGCAGAAATCATTACTGGAATAAAGAGCTGTTATGAATACGAATAAAAGTTGTTAAAAACCTAAGATACTTCGATGATTGATCTATATTAACTTGTATGATGAAAATGTCCCTTCAGCATGATACAATGCGCTTATTTATAAACATTATATACGGTTAACCATACCTTAATGAGATTCTAATCACGCCCGGCCTGTCACGGAAAATAAACACAGCCGCGCCTAAACGTCCCACTTGTTGTCTTTACAAACAAAAAGATGCAAATTGTTTTGTCGCAGCCAGTGGAACATTTTGTTGATTCGTGTGGAAGTCATCTTCATCAATCACTACTATCCCAGACATGCATTCGAAGTGAAACGCGTCTCGTAAAGTAAGACGTGTGTTCTCGGTAAGAACGTAGTTTTCAGCGCTTTCGTCTACAATAATATATGTGATAGAACTACACTGAAGATATGAATCATATATATTTTATTATAATTACTATATAAATAACAAACGAACACGTAACCCACCAGAATGTAATAGACCATTGCCGTCCGTAGACATTTCCAATCAACCCTGCCGCTGACTACAGGGCATTGCTCATAAGCATGTACTATCAGGGCATTGCTCTTACTCCACTTTAGTGAAGAACACAAAGATGATTAAAATTGTATTATTAGTTAGAAACAGGTATGGCGGAGGTGCCCTCGGGGTCGCACAACAAACGGTGTTAACAAATTTATGTAGGATTGTTCTTAGTACTTTAACTCAAATAAATAAAAGTAAGTAGTTAAAATAAATACAATATAAATAAAAACCAATCAACCGCCAATCAGCTGAGTTTATAATTTATGCTACATTACATTTATTTGCCACAGTCTCTCTCTGCCGCTCATATTTTTTTATTATTGGATCGAAATTTAGTAGATACACTTCCTTAGGATTACTTACTATTAAAACACTAATCTACGGTTGAAAATAATAGATGTTCATGGACAGCAGTATCCACTTGTCAGGTCATCGATAGCGTGATAATTCGCTAGAATTATTAAAATAAAAAAACCTGAAATTAATTAGTAAATTAGCAAATCATAACGTACCTATGCACGCTACGCTTATATGCCATGTCTACTTTTTTATACTCTGTATCCCTTTGTACACCCACGCACCTCGCCATTCATTTTTTTTCTAAAGAGACTAACAAAATATTTTGGGGAAACTATCCGTGTACCTATAAGCCTTTCATCAACGCTCAAAATCCAATCCCTTTATTGTTTTCATCAGAGAAGCGATTTATATGCATGTGGGTACTTTTTTCGATTAAATTTTAACATCATACGTTTCTCAATTTACATATGAAGTTTTTTCGATGGAAAACCGAAGCAATATTGGGTTTACTAACTTTATCGAGTTGGTCGATAAAGTGCGCCTTTAAAATAATCTTAGTTTCTTCATTTGAATACAGGAAGCATTAAAGGTTTTAAGGTTTTCTTTACAATAAAGTTGAATTTAACGACAAATTTAGTTAAAAGTAGACACCAATTCGCACTTGGCCAGCGCGGTGGACTATGGCCTAAACTCTCTCATTCTGAGAGAAGACCCGTGCCCAGCAGTGGGACAATAATGTGTTGACGAGAGACTCTTTCATACGACTCCGCACTCCCGCTTCACGTTTATCAACTTAACTTCATGTCTTCACTAAAACTATTAACTACTTCTTCTTCTATTCTTCTTCTTTTTACTTTAAATATACGATTAATGAGAATTTGCAGTGTTATCTGTCGTGTACTCTGCGAGGTAAGATATGCAAATAAAAAGCATATATGTATTCTAAAATTTTGGGGTAGATAACATTTGGTTCACTTTAGTAACGACTTTGATCTTCTAAGCATAAATAATAAATGTTCAGTTTTACCTAAAATTTAATGATTTTAACCTTATACGAGTTATAAGCTACTATAAAACTTAAATATCCAATAGATTGTTAAATAAATTGAAGTTAACATACTTCACAGTAGAGACCTTAGCAACCTTGTTTTCACGGAACTCGAGATGCATGGTGCATCTCTTGCCATCGTCTCTTCACAACATACCACATAGCACTGGTGAGTTTAAGAGTTGTTAACAAGAGGCCTACGGACTGACACATTTAAAATTCCTGGACTATATAAGCGACCAGCGTTCGGGAAACAGGATAAACCATTTCGGCAAGACCAATATTACTAAAAAGTGGTAGAATCTGTGTAGTTCGCCCGGAGAAGTACCATCGCTACACTTATTTCTAGCGTGAAGCAGTTTTGCGTTTCGATGGAAGGGTGCGGTTGTCGGCACACTTTTATATCAGGCGACCATAAAAGACCTCGGGAGCAGCGACGCATCTGTGATTTACTTCAGATAGAAGTTATGTTCCATATGTCCATGAGCGGCAGTGACCACTTACTATGAGGTGGATTGCATAATATGGTGAATATAAAAAACAAATAAAATCGACCCAGTGCGCGATCACATAGGCAAAAACGATAGACCTATATCAAAATTTAAAAATTATAAATAGCATTATAATCAATATGTACACTAGATATTCATTATTAGTTTATTCAGTAGTAGTATCCGATTTCTAACTAGCTATCAATAGTTGACAATATTAAAACTTCTACGTTTGGTGTAGTATCGACAAAGTTAATTTCTTGAAAATTTCCCGCGAGTTTCGGAAAGTTGTAAGTTTAAACTTTACTCATCCTGTCGTGTAAAGTTAGCTTCATGTTAGTATCAATCAGCGAGATCAATTTTATCTTGAAAAGGAAACACGTAGAGAGATGATATTCTTAAAGTTTACTTCTTTGATGCAATCCAATCTGATGAGTAATTTTATCAAAGAAAAATCGGATACAATATTTTTACTATATTTTGTACTTTATCCAAATACACATACGTGATTGGTTAATTTGTGAATTGTAGGATGCACTCATCACCATGCGACCACACATGCCGTCGTCCTTCCCGGGGTCGCTTCACTGAACACTTCGAGCTCCCACTCTTCGCCCGCAACCCCAGAAGCTCCCTTTTAGTCGGCTCTCCCGACAGGCAGGGTACACCTATTGTGGTTCCGCAACTACAGGGACTACCTAGTGTACCACTGCTAAACAGATTCTAATAAAAATTAAGCGCTGCTACAATCTATTTATTTAAGGTAAAGCTTAAAAACACTTGTCGAAACTAAATAAAGAGCAATGAAAATTAATATTCACATTTTACCAACTAAAAACAGCATTTTAGCGAGATGTAAAATAACTGGGTGCAAACTATAAAGTGTTGCTTGATTTTTTCAACAAACATCGCAATAATTTCTAAAAAAAAACACGATCAAGCAGCCACTATTTAATCTACATACAAAAATATTAGGACATTCGCCCGGCTTCGCCCGTTCCAGTGATCGATAAAACTTGTGAACTCGTATATAAGTTTAAGTGTTGTTTAATAATGGACACATGGTGACATTTTTTTTTATAATAATAAAGTAGCAAACGAGCATGCAGTCCACCTGATGGTAAGTGGTCACCGCTGCCCATGGACATCTTTAAGCAACTTCATATAGAACATACGTTCTATCTAAAGTCAATCACAGATGTGTTGCTACTTCCGAGGACTAGGATGGTCGCCTCATATAAAAGTGTGCCGGCAACCACACCCTTCCATCGAAACGCAATGAATGCTTCACGCTAGAAATAGGTGTGGCGGTGGTACCTTCCCGGTCGAACTACACTGGTTCTGCCACCTTCTGCCATTTATTACTATTAATAAATAATAATCTAAATCTAATAAATAATAAATAATAATCCATTAAAATCACATCTTTAATTATTTAATGTATATTTGTAAGCCACTCAGTGGCAGAACAAGCGATTGAACAAAAATGTTTGAATACCAACTGTACCTATGTTACCTTATTCACAAATAAATTGATTTGATTTAATTTGATTCGTTTAGGTGTCTACCTTCGATCAAATATGTACATATTTGATGGTAGAGGTCTACCATGGTAATTGGTAGAAATCTTATGTGTTAGGTGTCTAGATGTGAGTCAAATTTCAGTGAAATCAGATCGGTAGTATGTGCGTTAAAGAGTAACAAACAATAAGACATCCTCATAAACTTGATTTTATAATATTAATAACATACACGTACGGAGCGACGCACGTTTTGTGGGATTTTTACCGCACTAAAAAGACCCCATAAAGATCTCCAACGGAACACAAATGGAGTCCTCGAAACGCGTTGCCTCGTCGGGCTTATCCCAGTTGAGCGGCCGGGCCCACCGCTCCGTCTGGTCTTTACCACGGTCTGCGATCACGCATACCGCCGGCCTTTCTGGGGTCGTCTGATCGAAGGAATGAGCTCCCACTCTAGCCGCCCGCAACCCCGGAAGCCCTATTTAGTTGCCTCTTACGACAGGCAGGGGATGCCGTCGTAAGAGGCAACTAAATAGGGCTTCCGGGGTTCTGATCGCAGAACTACAGGGACTCTCACTAAGGCTATTGCTCGCATATCTGGACTGGGCCACGAGCAGTTCTGTCATTTAAACTATGTGCGCCGTAAAAACGTGGCAAATCAGTTATTAGCAATGGCTTCACGAAAAATAGGTGTAACTTCGGAGAGAAATAGGATAAGAACCATGATATGTGACATCTCTACACTTTTGAATGGAAACCCGTTTGGGCTGGAAATTATATATAACACACACATATAACATACCCACAGTTGGGCTTTCTCCAGTGTCGTGGGTCCCATGGACACACACAAAACGAAAACACGAACACTCAGACCCAGAACATGAATCTAAACTCACCATTCTAATACCTGTCTGGCCGGGATTCGAAACCGGGACTCACCGTGTGTCAGACCGGTATAGTAACGACTCCGCCACGAGGGGTCGTCGCGTCATATATATCTTAGTTTGTTTTATTCTTTTGAAGTAGCTAATGAGAATGCAGTCCACCCGATAGTAAGTGGTCACTGCCACCCAGGGACATCTGTAATTAATTTCGTACAGAGCAAGGATTCTATACGATTTTGAATTAAAACCATTTTACCGAAAATGAGTCTTGTGTAGCCTAAGCAATGACTGAAGTGCTATACCGACTTTTTAAAAAGTAGACAATCGTAACAAGAAATATTTCCTGGACCCCAACTTTACGGAGTTCGAAAATCGGATTCCCCTTCACAGCCACTCGACTAATCCTTGCTAAAAAGGTGAAACAAGCAGACAATCCACATCAAACACGAAAGGCTATTTGAAACAAGAGAGTCACGAGTGAATTAAGCACTTCACAGCCAACGGCCCAAATAAACAAAGTATAGGCAATCGCATCGAGATGTTCTTTGGTCACTGCGGTAAACAGATTAAAATGAGAATGGCAAAAAATGGCTTCAAAGGATCTATGGTGGTTCAACCATTAATCGTAGCATCCTCGCTATACCTTTTTCTGTCTAATTTGTTGAACCTGTTTTCTAGTACAAATATTGCAAATTCAGTCCTCAAGGTTAGCAACTCATTAATAGCTGACAAAGAGGAAACCCTCTAATTCTGGGTTTATTCAGTTGTGTACTACTATCACTTATTATTAAGTGGACTCCATGATTTTTTGCTAGAACCTAACAAAAAAAACAAGACTAAAGTATAACATAATAAGTTGTGGCACACATAATATGTTGCGAATTAGAAGTCGGTTTTTGTTTGTGAAAAGCATAAACAGCTTTAGTACGCTCGCGGTAATGTTTGTGTTTTTGCCACGTAGAAATTAAATTAATACCGACATATTATTACAGTAACTTATATAAAATTTTTGAAATGGTGTTTTCAATATTTTTTTATTTTTAACTGTATCTTAATCAAATCTTACTAACGAGCCTTGTATGTAATCTTACAAGTTTTTATCCTAAAGAAAATTAACTCGTATCAATATATATTAAATTAAATCGTATAGTAAAATAGCTAGAAAAGCAACCCTATAGAATAAACTACTACTTACCCTTTAAATGAGCACTAGTACTACAAGAAATTACTAACTCTCCTAAAATAAAATGCCTCTGATTCTAATGACCTAGTAAGAATGTAATTATAAATACGATATTTTTTCAGAATAACGCTTTTGAATCAACATAATACTATTTATATTTATTACTGCAATTGATATGCAATCAGAATTGCTATAATCATCACAAACAAAGCCGCACTAATTAAATCAATTAACGAATTATTGCACATAAGTGTATGTAATTGGTTAACGTCATAATTAATCAAAGGAAACAAATCTAGGGGCACCGCAGTGCCTCCGCCAAGTCGGGAAAAAAACGGCACGGCCGTACCATACTTTTCTCGAAGCAATTCAGGCCATTTTCGCCCCCCATAACTTCGTTGTAAATAAGAGTACCTATATGATACTAGCTGTTACCCGCAACTTCGTACGCGCAAACAATTAGATTTAATTATTTTATTGATGGATTTTACTCCATTAGAGTTTCATACCAAATTTTTCGGTACCCTCGGGCAATTCTAATCGGTGTCAATACTCCAACTATGCGACCAGATGGAGCGGTGGGCCCAGCCACTCACATGGAAGAAACCTGATGGAACAACGTGCTCAGACTACTCCGGTTGCGTTCCTTTGAAGATTCCGAACTCTTCTCCGTAGCACTGAGGACGGCCACCGGAAGAGTTTTAGTGCGGTAAGAATCCCACATAGCCATGAGTTGCTTCCACGGCGTTGGGACCTTTTGAAGATTTCTCGCTCGAAAAAAAAATAACTACCTTATTAATTCCGGGATATGTTAAGATTTTTAATATTGATATGATCACTAAGATGTCTGTCTTTAGTTGTTAGGTAATTTCGTAACAACTAAAGACAGACGGACTCTTTAGTAGAGTAATAAATTAGTAACTGACTTGGTATTACATGGATCTCACAACTTTTTTCATAAAAGAACTGAATTGCGAGACTTGGGTTTTTTTCAAGTACTGTTTTTAATCAAATACATTTACGTTTAATTATAAAATTGAGGTGATTGCTTTTATGCGTTTTGATTACCCTTTTTTAATAAAATAAATTGTGATTATTTAAAATATACAACATATAGTTACTAATATTGAATTGTCGTTAGCGCCATTTGTGGATATCGGTTTCAAACTCTATACAGAAAAAGTTCTGCCTAAATTATGCGTTTAGCATCTTACAAGGACTAAGCTGGTCGCCTCGCAAATCTGTCAGCAGTCAATCTCTTGTACCGAAACTTGGCCTTGGCCTAATGCCTTAAGACCAACTACATCTACGAATAGATATACATATCTTTTTTTATAAAATGAAGTAGCAAACGAACATGCAGTCCGCCTGATGGTAAGTGAAAACAGCCACCTCTGACCATCTGTGAGCAACTTCATACGGAACAAATGTTCTACCTACCTTTAATCTTATCTTCAAAAAGTAAAATAGGCGTGCCTGGGATTGCAATCTTGGACCTTGTAAGATTGTACGATGAATTCTGAATCACTTGGCTGCCACTTTACAATTTTGTACAATTAAACCAAAAAATATTAAAACGATTCACGAAGCTCGTACAAACTATAGTTCTTTACATTTCCGCTACTAAAATATGAATAATTTATCCATTACGGAGCATCCGTAAATCCTTGCTAAATTATTCTTTAAAATATTATTTGTTCAAACTTTATTTCACTGAATATCAAAACATTCAGATGTAATCATAAAACATACAAATGTTTCTAAAAGCGGAATCATACATACTATGTACACAATCATAAACAGAATCGTGTATGATTGTGTTTATGATTCTGTATATAGTATTGAGTACATGTACTTGAGTACATATGAAAATATTTTTTTATGTTGTTACTCTATAATTATACTATACCTATAGTTCAAAAAAATCAATCATGTCTTACAAAGACATTACGCGAGATAAGGTGTTAAGATTCGATTTTCATTGCCTTTGACTTTCATTGCCACAAAAGAGCAGGAAGAATTAAATGATCAAGTGCCAGATACATCAATTAGTCGAGACTTGCTCGCCGGGGTCGAACCCAATTCCCTATGTAAAATACTCTTCACACGGGTATATTGACAAATTCGAATCCACCTTTTTTTTTTGGTCGTCAAATTGCAAGATCGACTTTAATTTGTATACATTTGGCGACCTATTTTTTGTGGTCAACCTCGACAAACTGCAATTTGACTTCAATCAAAGCGGCCTAAATCTATCTTGCCCACATTTATTTTTAGCCCAAAGATATTTTTTTTATAAACTTGAAGAAGCAAACCAGCAAGAAAAATGGGGTGCACCTGTAAGTTAGGGATCACTCTCGCCATTAAACATCTGTAAGCAATCATATAGAACAAGAGTTACATCAGAAGTCAACCGCGGTAGCGTTGCTGCTCCCAAAGAACGAGATGGTCACATGCGGATATAAAAGTGAGTGTATCTCCTCGGCAGTACCATACTATTCTACCTACTTTTTTATCTGTTTAACATGAATAACATCATAAATCAAAATTCACCAAATTTCACTAACTTTATGAATACGTATAGGTAGTTTTATCCAAAACAGGCTTAGAAATAAAAATTTACTCTATGCTGGGTAATGTTATTTTACTAGATTTTTATTATTTGAGCTTATTTCGTTGAAAACATATAAACAAAAAGCAGAGTTTAATTTTTACCTGGCTCAGCTTTAAAATTTGCGTTTAAAAGTTGTATGATTAATCTGAGCAGCGATTAGCTCGGACTCGTAAAAGTATGGATACCAAAAATCCTATCAACATCAATGATTATCTTTATTGCCATATTATCCGAGTGAACCCAAGTTGACCGTGTTCGGTATTTGCGTTGGTCAAGCAACCGTGCACTTGAATTCTAGTGCAATGTAATGGCTTGATTGTGACATTTATCACTATGTGTAGCTCGAGTGAATTCCAGTATGTTTACTTATTCAACCGTAAACTGTCCGTTGTAAGTGCCTGTATACTCGTAAATGTTCTTGCTGGGTATCTTTTATAATTATCATTGATAACATAGGATAACCAATTTTAAATAGACTTTTGGCCAAAGAAACGAGCTATCATAAATATTTAAAAACGTTCCTAAGTACAAACACAAAATTAAACAGCTGATACGTGAACCATTTTGTATGGCTTACGTACAAAATATTGAATTGATTACACATATCTGACATGTAATTATTGACATTCCAAATTAATTACAATGGATCTGTTTTTCAAAGGAGGTGAACCAAAATAAAAAATACTGATATACAAGTTTATATTGAAATGAGTAGGATACTTAAAAGACAAAGTTAATATAGTTTATGGAATGTTTCGTAAAAACTAAGATAGAAAGATCAAGAAAGAACACAACACTCTCTTTATTGGCAATACTTTCTAAAACTCACGATATTATTACGTATATGTAATATGAAAAGTTATATATCTTTAAGTATGCGAACGCTAAGAACAGTCAGAAATCAAAACGTTTATTTCTAGAGCGTGACACGCGAAAAATAGCCCTTGCTAACTCACCTTATTTATTGATTCATTTGTTTTTACGCCATTCCTATTTATTTAACAACGTTCTGTTGACAATATGCAAAAAAAGGCAGCTAAAATCACTTCCAAAGATTTTATAAATTCTCACTCCTACATTTTTTCAACAAGGAAATCAATGGGGATACCTATAATTACGACAGCAACGGTGCATACTAAAATTGAATAAACATTTAATTTTCTTTTGAACTAAAATGGTTTTTCTTTTTATACATTACATTGATAATCCACAATTTCAATCATAAGGACCTGATATTAAAATGACTGCTTTATCCTTTTCCAAAAGATTAACATAAAATATTCTACAAGTCGAAGGTTATTTGCGCTTTTTTGCTGTTATTCTTTGAGAGTTCCTCGTTAAGTAGCGTGTGATGTCTATTTATCCTTATTTCTTGAAATATCCTGCGAACTTCTATTTAAGACTTAGTGCATAATATTAAAGCGCATCGGACTTTTTCTTCCTTTTCCAATACTTTCTTTTGGCATTATGTATTCTCTATAATACTTAACGTGCCTTTAATGGCGCAGACTTTATTACTTTTTTCGAACTTTAGTACTGTTTCATGATTTTTTGTACTTTAATGAATAACGAGTATAATATTATATAAAAATGAATGAAGTCCTTTAAACATGTTTAATGACAACATTTTAAAAGACAAAAGAAAGAAAGGGATGGACTTTTTTTTAACAAGCACAATAACTTAGGAAAATATAAAAAATGTATAACTTAAAATCAATGCTATCTGTAGTTATAATAGTTGATTTAATGGAAACAAAGCCACCAAGCATTTGTCGCGGCAAATCATGACCACTGGAAATCCACTGCCACTGATTTCCTTCTGAATGTTTGAACGGTGAGAATTGTCACATTTCATTTATTAAAGTTATAATTAACTATTCATCAACTAATACCTTAATGATTTAAATGTCAGCATCTCAATCTATCCCAACTCCCAGGCACTTTTGTTTATACATACATATTATATTTAAAAAAAATATGATGACTTCGTTAATGGTATTAAACAACGTGCGGTTACCTACATGGTCGAGTACTCTGTCGTTATTATTCAACATGATAAAGAATGGTCAAAGTTCTGCCCACTCTAAAAGAAGATTTGGTCCAATAATGGGACAGAAATAAATTGACAAGGAGACTTTCCCTTTGTAACTGAAGGTTACTAAGACATAATATATGTAGGATATGATGGAAAGGGAATAGAATGGCCATACAGTAGTCCGCACAAAACGTATTGTGAATCTGAAAAGGAGATCCTGTCTGCATGTAATTTTTATAAAATGTTCATGCAATGCACCTTTTGGCATATAAAAATAACTACATATATTATGTGCCTATATAACACAACTGTGTACGAAATGTGTAAAGCAAAATAAACAGCTGCATTCAATATGTTTCAATCCCCTTATTTGCGACAGTGAAACACATAGATATTAAGTACATATGTCCTCTCCCCACAAGAGGAGGTAGCCTGGAGCGTACTCCAATAGTCTGTCCCAATACGTATAATGCATGTGATTGAACCGTGCGTTAAATGTTTTTATTTACAATTATTTTAACATTTAATTCTTAAATGCCGCAAACTGGAAATTGCTGCAATTGAAGGGTCGATGAAAAATGAAAAGAAAATTGTTTTTACAATAGCTCGAGGTCACTGTATGTTCATGTTTTCGGCTATCGTTTCAAAGTACATTGCAATTTACGAGTATAAACGAAAACTTAAGCAATTACTGTCTTGAGGAAAATAATAAACTCGCACTACAGTAGTAAGATCCGACAACTTCAAAATACCCTATAGTTTGAAAGTAATTTAACACAAAAACTTATTGCCTGACTCGGTTTTTCCTTGATATGAGAAAATTTTAGCTCTTCACTCACCAAGTGGAATTAACACATGGATTGACTTGGTACTGGAGAACTTTATAGACATAATTATTCATTATTTGACGACCCGCGTGGCGGAGCGGTTACCGTACCGTCTGACGCGCAATGGGTCCCGGGTTCGATTCCCGGGCAGACAGGTATCTGAATGATGAGTTTAGATTCCTGTTCTGGGTCTGGGTGTTTGTGTATTCGTCTTGTGTGTGTCCATGGTACCCGCGACGCAGGAGAGAATCCTAGTATGGGGCTATGAGTGTAGAAAGCGTGTATTATTTATAGACATTATTAGAATGCAACATTTATCACTCACGTTATACTTTATTACATTTTAAGGAAATAACAAAGTATTTGTAAAATGTATGTAACTTAAGTTATGTCTGGTTCGAACCCCAGACTGTCAGTATAATAAAATGAACCTGATATCTACTTATCTATCTATCTATCTATCATTATTGTGGCGCAAATCAATCCACCTATGCATAATTATACGGGTATAATCCCTGTGTGCGGCGTATTTCAGACTGACGTTACGAGTATATCAATTATACACATAAACACAATTATCACCTTTGATCAAGGCTCTCGTGTGGTTGCATTAATTTACGTCATTAAGTTTGCCAACGACGTTAAATAAAGCAAATACAGCGGTATCGTATCAACCGATACGTTGTTAAGTATTTTATTGTTAACTAGCTGTACCCTGCGTTGTTCCGCCATCACAATAAAAATACAACAGAAACCTTCACAAGCTCATGAATAACAACTTTGCTAAAGATCATGGCATAATCAAATAAATAGTTTACGATTCTATAGAGCACATACAGACTAAAGTTCATTTTTATAAAGAAGAAGATAGAAGATATCGATACTTCGCTGAGCTTGTATAATTAAAGTTTTTAATCACTCCTTTTGTTTTGACAAATTATTTGAAAACATATTATTTTATTTTATATCTTCCGTAGTTATTGATTAAGTGTATGTTTTAATGAATACCTACTGGTGATCGGTTAAAAAGAGTATTTTTTGTAGTAGTATTTATTGTAGCCTTCCTAGGTAAGACGTAGCAGTGCGTGCGGCGTAGTCAATTCGCTGCGTAGCACTGCGTAGACACTAGTCACGTGGCAAGTGCACACATACATTTTTAGTCATTATAAGACACAATTTAGAAGTGTGATGTCAGACTAGGAAGCCATTTTTTTTTTAGAATAACTTAAATGGGCGTCAGCAACTAAACTAGATTTAAAATAATTTATCTATTCTGGTCACTAACACAACACCGGCATATGTAACATTTATAAATATGTAACAATTTAATTAAATACAAACAATATCTATAGTTTTTTTTACAGTGTTTAAACGTTTTAAAGACTTATTAAGACCCTGATTTATGTCGGTAAAGTCAATTGATAACAATTTCGAATGTATATTCATAGATTGCCGTAGGTGGAAATGGATCGACATGAAATACGAAAATATCTATGTAGGAGAGTTCTAAAGCAGATATAGGCAGCCTTTTTACAGTTGTGAGCTAAATTAAATGTTGTTACAGAGTCGTGGAGCGTAGGTAATCAAGGGCCGTAGTACATAACAAAAAGGCGTAGCGTGGATTCAAGTTGCCTTCTCAATACAGGTCAACTAAAATATCTTTACCTGATCTCGAAAGCAATACAATTTATATACTTTTATTGAAAAGCAATGTGCTGATAATGTATTTTTCAAAAATCAAAAAACTTTCGTTATAGTATCATGAACATACATAAAAAAAACATTGGTCCACTATCTTAGGGCGTCGGAAATATCGAATTTAGAATCACTAAGTGCATTGTCATCCAAGTTAAATGTGCATGCAAATTTTTAAGCGTAATCAGTCTAAAGTATTCTAAAATTTAATTGTATAATTTGACTCTCGCATGCATACGAACTAACCAAGTTAAATAAAACCATGTAATGAAAAGTGCTTTCAAATTTTAAATTTTGCTGCCCCTAACATTTGCCGCAGGCCGGGTCTCGCCCGCGGCTCGGTTGCTGTCCATATGTGCTCTAAAGCAGTCGAAATATTTCAGTGTAGTTACCTGCACTACAATGAATATACCATACGTACATTTATTGACACTAGTCGCCCGTAGCATCGGTCGAAATTCGACCGTAATTTAAATTAAAAAACTAAACTTCAACTTGTCCAAAGTAGTACATTTCTCAAATTCCAGTATTTTTAAATTTTCAAGTAATTTTGAACGCGCCCGTTTAATATAAAAAGAGGTTTAATTATCTAAGCCGCATTTAAAAGCAATAGCGGTATTTTGACAAAGACATCTGACATTTTTGACGTTATGTATTTTCATAGTAAGACATTGAATGTTCTATTTCGTTTACTATGTATGTGTTTGTGACAAATGCACGGTAGTGTGTGTAATGTGTTTTTAGTTGATTTTATGTATGATATATGCATTATTTGAAAAAAATATTAACATTCTGCACTCCTTCTCTACGTCCACTATAACCGTGCAAAATTTCATACTAATCCGTCCGCGGCATATTACTTAAAAATCCGTCACAAGTTTTTGCTTCACGTATTAATATAATAATTAACTCCAATGAGCATCAATTTTGGTCAATATCGGTGTGAGGGTATCTGTTCGGAAGATATTAAATGATACTAGTCACCCGTCGCATCGGTCGAAATTAGACCGTAATTTAAATTAACAAAATCATATTGTCCAAAGTAGTATGAATATTTCTCAAATTCAAATAAAATGTAATAATTAGGTATCAAGAAATTTTGAATGCGCCCGTTATATATAAAAAGAGGTAAGGTGAGGTTATATGCAATAGTTTTTGACAAAGACATCTGACATTTTTGACGTTAAGATATTGAATGTTCTATTTCGTTTATTATGTATATGTTTGTGACAAATGCACTCCTTCTCTACGTCCACTATAATCCGTCAGCGGGATATTACTTGAAAATGCTCCACAACTTTTTGCGACACATATTAATATATAGATCTAAATGTTTAATTCCATTCACCACCTAAGTGTTTCTGTTGTTAACAGTTCCGTCAACCTCAATCAATCAACGTCAATTATTGTCTCACTGCTGGGCACGGGTCTTCTCTCAGAATGAGAGAGTTTTAGGCCATAGTCCACCGCGCTGGCCAAGTGCGAATTGGTGGACATGGTTGTTAACAGTATACAACAAAAATTTCACTGAAATTACATAAATAATTCTCATTATAGGATAAATTTAACAACTTAAAATACATTCACTCCTTTCTGTTTCGCTTGTTTATTATTTGTCGCAATCCTCTCGAACAAATACTTCGCCTCTCCAACGATGTTTCGATCGTTTATTGTTATGATTTTATTCGATACGAAGAATTGAAACGTTGTATAAAGGACTTTTCTATTTTTTGTGCACTAGTATTACTTATTCAGTGAACTTTTAATCTTTAATATCAAAGTTTAATATCATATTTTTTGTAATACGAGACTTAAATAAGTACAATTCTTATGTTGGATATAGCTTTGAAATCAGAACTAAAAAATTTTCATGTAAATCTGCCACACTTGTCAAGTGAGTTTGGATAAAGATCTCAATCCATAAATTCCTTACATACTATGTTTTTATTTGCCGTTAGGGTAAGATAATTAATTAGTAGTCTTCACGATAATTTAAAAGGGTGCGTGCCTAGTGTTTGATGTCATTGGGCTATCGGGGTGCTAATAATGACAGGATCAAAGGCTTTGTACCGACTAGCCACGTGCGACGCGACAAGAACCCTCGCGACGCGTAGTTTCGTATATATATGTAGATGGAAAAGCAAAAGATATTTACAACTGACTGATCATCACTGACTCCTAACTACTAAAACTACATCTAATTAACTAAATCTAAGTATTATATAACTTGGACAATAGATTATCTGAACTCAGAACTCAGATGTTTGTATTATGGTTATCGTATACGAAGCCACGAACAACAGCTAGTTGACAAACACCATACAAACAGAGCCGTCTTAGACTATTTGGGGCCCCGGGGCACACAAGAAGTCGGGGACCACTTGGAATGTAAAGAAAGTACATATAAAAATTACCGACGTTCGTGCAACGAAAAAAGTGTAATGCGACCGACCTTAATATTTTGATATTAAAAGTGAGAAAAAATTGTTGGTCCTTGAGAACCCTCTGAGTATTGGGGCCCCGGGCACTGGCTCCGAGTGCCCCTATTTTAAAGACAGTATTGCATACAAATATTATATGTTTTTTTTGTGACCAAATCAGTTACTGATACATTTATATAATTCACGTACTTATTCACGTAAATAGTATTTGCTCATTCGAAGTCTAAGTAACGATTATTTTATCCACATTTCAATTCATGATGCTCGATAGTACTAAAACTATTTTGCTGTAAATTTCCACAAGCATTATGCATCCTCACGCTACTTGAAGATCATTTACTTTTCATTTCATTCCCTTCTGATGCGTCCGATGATTCTGTCGTTTAATCGACATGGTTTTAACATCGACGCAAAAGAGGGGTGTCATAAGTAAAACGTGTATATCTGTGTTTCTTTGCGTGGCTTATTATTTATAAAATATGTATACCGATTATAAAGCTGTTTCTTTTATTTAAAAGCGTGTTCAATAAAAAATAACTTTGATTGAAGAAAATATTTCCAGCCCTTATCCAGCCGGTAAATCCAATCCGCTCTTTTATTTGTATAAAGCATGTTTATTACGCTTCCTAAGGACTAATTTAATTACACAATTCTCCTATATTAATGTAACTTAATGCCAATTTAATAGTATGCAACCTTAAACAAGCAGGATCGCCCGTAAAGTACGTACTGTCATTAGAAAAATATTACACACTCATGTAATCTTCACCTAATGGTTATTTACTAGATTATCCCTCGGCTTCGCTAGCTTTGGTTACATATACCAGGGTAATCATTATCGCATGTAGTTACCTTTTTTTTTTTTTTTTTTTTTTTGTTTTCGAGGGGGAAGCCTTCCAAAGGTACCCGACGCCGTGGGAGCGACGCAGGGTTATGTGGGATTTTTACCGCACTAAAACCCCCCCGGTGGCCGTCCTCGGCGCTGAAAAGGGAGGACTCCGGGATCTCGAAAACGACTTCAACCGGAATCCTCCGAGCGCGCTGCCCCATCGGGCTCCTCCCAGTTGGGCGGCTGGGCCCACCGCTCCGTCTAGTCTTTACGACGGTATGCGACCACACATACCGCCGTCCTTCCCGGGATTGCCTGACCGAACGGTTCGAGCTCTCACTCTAGCCGTCTGCAACCCCGGAAGCCCCTTTTAGTCGCCTCTTACGACAGGCAGGGGATACCGTAGCCCTATTCTGACCCCGAGGCTACAGGGACGCGCATGTAGTTACCTAGGTCATACACTATGTATGTGCCAAATCTAAGCGAAATCCGACCGGTAGTTTTTGCGTGAAAGAGTAACTCATATATCCACACATTTTTTTACATTTATAATATAAATAGAATACCTACCTACCTACCTAGGATATACCTACTAAAATCGGCCATATCAAAATATAACTCATGCTTTTAAATCAAGTTTAATCGCGTAAACATTATTTTACTGCTTTTTAATGTTTTTATTTTTATTCATTTAAATTTTATTCTTTTAAATAAAATATGAAATATTATTTAAGATACCATTGAAGTCCAGACCAGTACGATAAATAAGAGTTTTATGCAAGTAGTACCTTATTGTGTTGATATACATGATGATTCACTCAGAAATTAAAACCAACTCACAACCACGCACTAACAACGCACTAACACTTTCAAAAACAAAGTTTATACGTGTACATTATTGTCTATATAACGAACTTCATTGTCCTTCAAATTCCATTTCCTTTTGAATCGAAAAATCGTCGGAACTTCCAATGCGATTAGGGGCACTGACTGTCGTAATTGAATCGGAGTCCTAGGTTGAGATCGAATGGCGCCTAACGCGAAATGTCGCCGACAGAGCAAAGGAATCAATAATCTTATACACTTCCAACTTATGCGTTTGATTAAAGGCTTACGTTTCTTTACTCGTGTCTCAAAAATGATATTTATCTTAAACGTAAGCACGTAAGTCGTATCGTAAGATACATCACACCAAAATAAGTGAATAGCATTTAAAGCAATTATTTGCATTGCATAATATTAAATTGTATGCAATTTTATGCGTGGAAAATAAATATACAACGCCCTATGATTTGTTAGCATAAGAAAAAGAAGAGAAGAAATCTTTTATTATCTTACTGCAATAGTTCTTCTGCTACTGTATTCTATAATATATTAAAACGTGTGACAAAAATTCAAATTAAAGTATAATTGAATCCCCACTTTTACTATAGCAAAGTAAAAAGGATATATTAAACTTTTTTAATAAAACCAAAAGCAAAGAGATGCAATAACAAAAACAAAGCATTGACCAACGTAGTCACATGTTTGATTTGAAGAGTCCAATAAAAACATCACCGGCAGACAATTTTTTATTGTACACGACATACAAATTAAAATGAAACGTCGACTGGTGACAAAAGTATTTTGTTTGGCTTTCATGTACACAAAGCAGAATGCCTTTTATTTGCTCTTCTATACAAAATTATTCTCCAATCATTGATTTTAAATGTCAGTTTTCAATATGCGCGTAAATTGCCTTTCAATATTTTTATAAAACAATTTACTATACAACTTAATATAAGTATGCCGAAATTGGCTTAGTTGTGGAAAAAATGTGGAAATTGTGGAAAATCGGGATTTAGTAACTTTTTGAGTGAATATGGTGGATACCATAGTCAAAATGCGGGACACTAGCCCTCGCGGTACTAATGGCCTTGCGCGTCACAGAGGCGCACAGGCAAAATTCTCCTTGGTGTAGAGGGGTCGGAGGATTGGCGACCTGTTTTTTGGTGGACGAACTGAAAATCGGCTTAAATTTGGTAACCTTTTTAAAAATCGGAAGTTCCTGCCAAAAGAGAGACGTCTGGCAACCCTGTACCCAACATATCATTTAACAATATGATGAAGATAAGTCACTAATAATGATACTGTTGTTTGGTTCCTAGATTTTTATTTTTATGTCTTAATGTCTTTTGAGTTTAAAACTTAATTATAAACTCACTGTTACAATGGTAATACTAATTAACATACAAAATATTAATTATATGCCATCAACAATATGATGATTATTATAACATTATATACAGGCAAATTAATTAAAATTCTTTAATTATTGTAAGTTAAATATTTAAGTTAAGAACAATAATCCAAGCGCGATCAATGAAACTCACTGTATTTCAGACAAAAATTAGGAACTTAACTGATTAACTCCATACATTAATGGCATTAATGAGTTGACGATGAAAATAAGATTCACTATATACTTCTACAGTAGTCCATGCCTAATTATATCCAAAGTAATTTGGGACTAATCGCAAAATACCGACAGCACGACAAATTCTTTAAAACAAATTTTATATAGACCATAAAATACATTTTTTCCAACACCGAATAAATGTAACCCCTCCCAACTCCAGAACAATATATATAACACATTAATCACGCGAATGGCTGTTGACAAAGTTGTTCTATTTACAAAACAAAATAAACAAAGACGGAATTTCACCAGCTATTCAAATCCTGATATTTGAACCATATAAAAATACCGCGACGGCGTGGCTGAACGGAATGAAGTATTCCGCAACGTTCAGTGTTTGCAACCAAAACCTCCGACCATACATTCATTGAAATACATTGAAATTCCGGAAGCGAGTTCGGATATCTACAGGTGCGCGAAGTATTCACCGGATGAAAATTAATTTTACACGTAATTAAAGCTTGTATACTTATTTATGTTGTGTACTAGGTCTTCTCAGGTACTTTCTTATAATATTACACTTCTACGGCAGTGCTTACGTGATGTGTTGTGGTGTGGATGATTTATAATTTTCTAGCCTTCACTATACTGAAAGTTCTCCTATTTCTAGCGTGAACTAATTCTTACGATTCGGTAGACCAATACCAGCTTACTTACACAAACCTATATGAAGCAACATTACAACATTACAACGTATTCATTCTCAGTGGTGACGTCTGTGATTTCAGTCAAACAAAAGTCCTGTTGTATGTGAAGACCACTTACCATCGTGTAGATTATGTTTCTACTATTTGTACTAATGGTCGTTTGCTATTTAACTCATATAAAATTTAACATTAAAATAAAATTAACCTTTTAACAAATTTAAAGGGTAAACAGAACAATGCAGGATCAGACAGTTTTAATAAATAAACGTTTTCTACTAATTAACGCCAACACTCGATCAAGCGTCGGTCTGGCTAATTAAATTATGCGGTTAATGGTCCAATTACTATTGCGTGGACTAGAATTTTTATTAGAATGTTAGTAAAATGAGCTTACATTTTATTAAATGAATAGCTGCTACATTACCCGATTTGAATCCTTAACATTTTAAATTGACTCGAATTGAAATTAACGAGTATTTCAATTTTTTTTCCATATTATTTTGAAAGTATTCAGTTTTTTCTATGGCGTTGCTACTTAAGTGAACTACTTGGCTAACGTAGAAAATTAAATCCCTTCTGTGCCTACCAGTGATAAAAAATGAGTTGATGCTAGTTCATTCCTAACCCGACTGCGTCAGAAATAATCTAATAATTTACGTATATAAGTATGTTTGTCTGTATGTATTTCCATTTCTTTCGCACGCGCTATATCTAGAACTAATTGAAGGATTGTACATAATAGATGACATATCATTGTAAGTGACTCAATTGTCAGAATGTCATAGGCTATATTTTTTTTAATGAGTCATCTGCTATCACAAAAAAGGACGGAGGCAGGCCAATTTCTTTTTCCCAATATAATATAGACAACAATAAAAAACATATACTTTATAAATATTATTTTAACGCAAAATCAGAAAAAAAAACGTTAGGTACATAAAATTAAACAAGAATGAACAAACATATTGTTTTGAAGCAGTCGGGTTCTTGTTATGTTACTTGTTTACTTATAACAATGCTATGAATTTATAATGGAAAGCAACTAAATTTGATAGAAGTTGTCTACGTCTGGTACAGACGGCAACTGCGACTAAGTTATTCTTAGATTTCAATTTAAAAAATCATTTCCTTTCGATGTTGTCGATTTCATATCTGCGTACCGTAAATTTATTTTGTAACTGTGTCTTTTGGTTTCACTCTCTACTTTTACTATGCTAATAAATATAGACTAAATGCCAAACTAATTTACTTTCTTTACAAAATAATTTCTAAATTCAACCGTTGCGACGGGTAGTTGTATGTTGTATATGTATATTGTGAAGTTAAACGATAGTTAAATTTAAATTGAAAAGCTATACTTCCTTTTGTCCAAAGTAGCACTAATATTTATCTAGTTTAAATAAATAGTAATCATTTTAATTTTAAAGATAATTTTAATTAGCTAAGCTGCATTTAAAAGCAATAGCGGGTATTTTGACAAAGACATCTGTCATTTTTGACGTTATTTGTTTTCATAGTAAGACATTGAATTTCTATTTCGTATATTACGTATGTGTTTGTATCAAATGCTAGGTAGTGAGCATAATGAGCTTTTAGTTGACTTTATGTATGTTTTATGAAATATTTGAAAAAAATATTTGCATTGCGCCATCCATTTCTATATCAACTATAACCGTGCGTAGTTTCATTCTCTGCCGCCCGCGGCAAGTATCTTAAAAACTAATCACAAATATTTGCTTCACGTATTAATATATAGAGAGATATTTTATACCTCTTAATTAAATTCAGTAGTTTAGTTCAGACGTAACTTTAAACACAGGATTAGATTAAAATATTAAAAAATCTAGAATTTTCATTTTACAACGTTTAGTGTCATATCAAAATATCGAAAAAAATAATTTTTCGTTAATCAAAGTTGTTTCTTTCGATATTTTGATATGACAGTATACTCTTATTTTTTATTCAAATAACGTAACCTATACCCGACATTATGCTTAAGTATCAACTCGGACATAATGTGACTTTTCTTTATCGTTACTTTCTATATGATTGATTCTGTAAATTCTGTATGTTTCTCAAGTTACTCTATATAAACATTAAAACAAATTTGCTTTCGTGTTTGATGACTTCTAGGTATTTAGAATAAGTTTTTATTAGTAACGGATATCTAAAAATATGCCCTTTACCGCATGATAATAACTAAGACCGCCGCCCAAAAATACCGTGGTAATGTAGTTTACAATAAATCGCTTACGAAGTCAAAAAATGAAATGGAATGTCTATAAATAACATGTCATAACCTTAATTTCAGCTTCCCTCAACCACCGGTAAACCACAGTCAAAAGCACAAATAGGTGACAGTGGTTGTCCCTGTAGTTCCAAGACCAGAATATTTCTACAATATCGCCATAGGCGATCAAAAGGGGCTTCCGGGGTTGCGAGCGGCTAGAGTGGGAGCTCGAACCGTCCAGCCAAGCAACCCCGGGGAGGACGACGGCATGTGTGGTCGCATGCCGCCGTAAAGATTAGAAGGTGCGTTGAGTGTATTCATTCACCGGGGAAGTTCCCGAAAGGGACTTCGATCGTGTTTTGTTGGAGGTCCTGGAGTCCTCCACGCAGCGCTGAGGACGGCCACCGGGGGGTTTTATTGAGGTAAAAATCCCACATATATCACGTCGCTCCCACGGCGTTGGATACTTTTTTAAGGTCCCCCTCGTAAACAAAAAATGTATGGCAGTGGTACATAAAAATCAAATTACAAAGAGCTCCTTTTTTAACCGTATAACCCGTTCTTCACATGGGACAAAATTGATTACTGTTAAAATGTCACGCGAAATGTTAGTCAGCATTTTGTTTGACGGCGGACCAGCAGCCGTAATCCGCAAAGCAAAGCTTGCGTGCCGTGACAAAGCTTTGTAACTGAATATTGCTGTGAAACAAGACAAATGTAATCTCGATCGCAATATATGATACTGCTATCTATAGCGTTATATTATTGGTGAACTGTGTTACTCGACTCGAGTCACAATAATCAACTGTCATGTCAAAAGCATTCTCAACTTTGCAATAAATAATGAAGCATATTAATGTAAAGTTGCAACTATTAAAGTGCACTGTGAAAAAATGATTTATTTATTTATCTAAATGCGGTTTTCGACCTCACAAACTTATACATCAAATAAATGTAAAATTTGTTAATATTTTATTGCCTTATTGAATTCACACTAGTTAAACGTATACGTAAACGCTATTTTCAATTATATGATAGCAAAACACATTTAATTTTGTAGACAACTTTAGTCAACACGGTTTAGCGCATTGGATAACTTTAATATGAGGGCGAGAGATTATTCATTGAAATTTTGCCTTTGAATTCAAAACTCGCTTGGAACAAAGTTGCGCTGCTAATTCATGCTGTGAATAGATCAAAATGATGCACATCAAAACATCGCACAACGCAACACTCACCTGAACGTGAAAATAGGATAAAGTGGATACGAATAACCCGGTGTCCGCAGCCTAACTCGACAGAGCGAAACGAACAATTGATTTTGCCGGAGCACGCCAAACACTTCGCCCTTTGAAAGGAATTATCGATATTCCAATTCTCCTACATTATCTTCGTGAACACTTTCAGATTGAAATGAAAGAGTGGTTTGAAAAGCGATATTAAATGTCTGTATAAAATAATGTTTCGTGTCTTCGTTTAACGAGTGACTTATATAAGTAAAAAGGAAACTGTTAATTTGTATAAGAAGCGATCTCTTTAAATTAATTACGCTTTTTACACATCTGAGAGACACGCAACATAAAGCCAAAAGGTACAAAAATTTTAAGCGGTTTTTGGCAAATTTCGCTACAACTTGCAGCGAAATTTCATGGCCTTATAAGACGGATACGTGAATTATGTACCTATATCACATTCACATAAAATAAGTATTTAGTGACCAATTCGAGTTCTCTTTGGTGATACAAAAACAAACCGTAAACAATTATTGTTTTAAGGATCTAATAAACTCATACTAAGGCTCAAGCACACACGACACGTCACATTCCTAAAATAATATCTGAACAAAAAATAACAAATGCCGTGATAGTTAAGTGGTTTGAAATTCGGACTTTCAATCTGATTGACAGAGGATTACAATACAGTCAAACCTTTGATTTTTCCAACTTAAGAGCAGAGTTACGTTTTGGCGTAACCATTTAAAATAAAATAGAAAATCATTTTAAACGAAGTTCTCAAAGATGTGTAAAGTTAACCAAAACTATGTGATCTGTAGTCACAAATAGGATAGTAATAGACTGACGACGAATAAAGAACGTATACTTTAATAAGACGGTACCAACAGGTATCAAATAGGGCACAAAATTCCCAGATAAAATATGTCAACTGTATTTTCTCGTACGTTGCACTTTGAAATCAGTATCCCAAAATACTTGGCTCATTGCATTTTCGAAGCACCATTCAGGAACGCTATTTTATTCATTTTAAAACGTTCCAATTTTATTTTCATGTACATTTTCAAGTTAAAATTCTGAAATATAATAAAGTGTTCAAGTGTAACAGTTAAAAATATTCAATAATATTTTTTAAACGATATTACATATTGAGAAATATAATTAAAATAGTAATGAACTTTTAAAACTTCATGTTAGTACTAAAATATTAAATTCACATGATGTAGACAAAGACTATTAAATAATTATGTCTATTTATTTATTTATTTGTTTATTTAAGATTATTAACTTAAGATATAGCATTCATCGTCGTTTACAGTGCAGTTATGTATACAGTTAGTTATGTATGTAATTGTATAAAAGATCAATTAAATAATAAAAAAAATATTTTCTATAATAATATGGAATTTATAGTTACATTTCCATAAAATTCATAATATCACGTTAAATATAAAGATATTATATTAGAGAAGTTATAATTCTCAAACAAATGTGGAAAATGTGTGCATTTCCCTAACGTCCGAAAAACGCCTGTAGGATTACAATATTTCTAAAAAAATTGATTTGAAAAATACCTCTACGTTTTATAAACTGCAACAAGATTTTCCCAGTAAAACAGTTTGGACTTTAGTATAGGTAGGTCCAATCATGAAATAATCGGAGTTCTAGCATTATCTTTATTAGAGGACCGACAGTTGCGATCTGCGAAGAATTTTTTTCTCGTCCTGAAATTTGTCAATCTAAAAACAAAGAGATCCTCCTATTAGAAGAATTTTCCCTTCTTGTCTATTCAAATTTCTCCATCTTAGCGATGGATCCTCTCTCTTACGCCCCTGACTCCAATTCAATCTGAAGTTAGTCGCCAATATGTACCATTGTTTATTTACCGTTTCAATTTCATAAAAAAGGAAAATGTCATGAAGGACAAATATACAAAGCTTTAGAACGGGAAAGTAATCATCGGCGCATGGCCGGTGTCTGACAAAACGCATTCCATTCAAATCCGTGTGGATGTGTGTGAAGTATTTCGAATGAAATTCTTAGTTGGATTTGATTGTTTGCAGTTTTTCGTGTTTTTGTCTAGCCTTTGTGGAAATAACTGCGCGAAGTTAGGATATTTGTGGTGCATCGTACGGATTGGAGACAACCTAATGGTTGAAACGCGACTCGTCAAGGGTAAGAGGTATGCATCCCAGGATCGCACAACGATTTTACTCAAATGATGTTCGTATTAGAAATTAGGTACCACTTACGGTGAAGTAAACATCGTGAGGAAACTTACACACCAGAAAGTTTGCACTTGTTCTGCGCGGTGGATTATAAAACACGCTTTCTATACATAGCTCCACAGTAGGATTTTCTCTTGTATCGTGGGTACCATGGACACACACAAGACTAATACACAAACACCCAGATCCAGAACAGGAATCTAAACTCATAATTCAAATACCTGTCTGGCTGGGAATCGAAGCCGGGACCCATTGCGCGTCACACCGGTATGGTAACCGCTGCGCCACGCGGGTCGTCAAGCTTTGACCTAACTACCTATGGCTATGACCTAAAAGTCTCTCATTCTGAGAGAATTGCTTGTGCTCAGAAGCAGGACAATAATGCATTAGTTAAATATGACTATTACTCTATTCCGAATTTGGCAACAAAAAGTAATAGCATTCTGTTATAAACTTTAATTAAATTTTCTGAAAACAATAATTGTTTACATAATCGCCCTCAAATTGTAAGACACGTCTGCGTCTTCGTCATCGGCCATACCTTGACTTGTACTTTACAATAATGGGCATAAACTTTTACAATTATTGCTTTAAGATAACATAACGTAGTCATACTAATGTCACATCTCCAAAATCTTCACATAATCGCCACATATGGCGCTACATACTGCTACGACAATCTTATGAGATTGTCGTAGCAGTCGTAGCACCGTAGCGCCGTAGATATCTATGCTTGAAACTCATTTCACGCTTGCATTACAAGCATCCGTGAACGATAGCTCTAATTCAATCTAATGACCGCATATGTCCATCACCCCACGCGTATTCTGTTACACAAACAGACGCCGATCTGTTATATATCCTACTATTAATTCGATACCTCTATCAAAGTAAGCATCCAGTTCGCTTTGAACTCGTAAAAGGCAATATTGCAAGAAATTCTTGAAGTAATCGCAGTTCCATTCCGCTGAAACTTAATATTACCTTTAAAATATACGTTAAATGTCAAAGTAATATTAATATTAAAGCAAATACAAGTTTATACTTACAAATGTAATGTTCAATGCATTCGTAGTTAATTCGCAACAAAATCGCGAATAATAACAATACCTTAATCGTCTTAATTGAGTTAATTTTAAGATGATAGTAATAGAAACGTACATTTCTCCAAAAATACGAAAATATGCACTAGTTATACAATTTCAATAAATTGTACGTTTTCACATATATCTGCGTTTGATAAACGATACGAAAACATTAAAAGGTTTTGTGAAGCGCACATCCCGGGTTGCATTGCGACCGTCGGGACGTTTTTTTTTCCGGTCTGCTTACCGTCCCTTTCGGAACTGCCTTTTGCCTACACGGAAACGTTAATGAAAATTTTCCAATAGCAGTCGGACATTACACGGCTGACCACTCCTGTGTCATATTATGTACACGAGTATTCGTAAATCATTTTGATCGTACCCATCATTTACTAGGTAGTAGAAGCAGTGTAGTTCGACCGGGGAGGTACCACCACGATACATATATCTAGAGTGAAACATCTCTTGCGTTTCGATGGAAAGGTGTGGTTGCCGGCGTACTTTTATATGAGGCGACCATCTCAGTCCTCGGAAGTAGCAACGCATCTGTGATTGACTTCAGATAGAACCTATGTTCAAGAGGCCATTTCAAGTCCACCATCAAGTGGACTAAATACTCATTTGCTACTTCAATCAGATAAAAAGCCTGTACCGTGTAGTACGGGACAATTACTCGAATACGTCATATTAGGGCAAAGGGGGGTTCATTACAGCCTAAAATGTATCAAATTACCTAATCCTCGTACTAGGTGACGGTATATACCAATATTTAAAGTATCTTACTTTATATAAATCTGCCTCGCTCGAGTTACTCCCAAAATTCCCTCTTGAGCTCCCCTACTATTCGTTCGAGTTATTATGTTTTTTCAAAACGAGATTGTTCAAGTTTTCGCTAGTACATTGCACGCTCACGTTTTATTTTATTTTTATTTTTATTTTATTTATGTATATATTTGTCCTGACAAAATTCACTAGTTGCATATTGATCAGAACTATTTAACGCCACTGCCTCCACCGAGTACATGTCAGAACTTCTTGACGCTTGCTTTATTCTCCTGAATCACTTTGGGAGCACATTTCATGACTTAAAACTGAATACATATAATGAAACGAAAGCGTTTAAAATAATCCAGTGCTACTTAGAAGTAGCTGTTCGTTTCAAGTATAAAAAATACACAACATTGAGTGAGTGCTTACAAGAAAAGCAAAATAAATCTGCGTTGTGAGATTTATACTATAACCATGTGACCTACATCGATTCGCAATTAAATGTTACACGAGTCGAGCGTTCAAGTTTACGTCAAGTCCATTTAGATATTTACATAATTCTCATTAGGTGAGTGGTAACGTGTACCTATTAAGCAAATGGTTAAACTATGTGTTGAGTAAAACGAGGGATATGTTCAAGCTCATGATAATTCATGGCCACAACTGATTAAATTAAAAATGCATGTAAATATGTATTAATAAAATACAGAGGACTTTGTGCTTTCAAAGGTATATATATATATATATGTGTGTCTGTTTTCTTGTATCAATTATAATTATTCCTTTTAATTCTTTTTAATCTTTTAATTTTATGACTTATCATAATCGTCGACATGTGTTTGTAAGCGTGTATACATATGTATACTAACGCGCGCCTAAAAAGGTGTACTTACACATACTAATAAATGCACGTAGGCACACATACTTATGCACTGGCCGCAACTTCGCGCGTGTAAGCAAATGTATATATGAGCGCATTATTAATATTTGATGATTACATTATTACTAGTAACAGCCACTCAAATGTCTATCTATTATAGATATATTATTCTGCAGCCCTGCTTCATCAATCAATCGGCATTAACCAAAGTTATCATATGAGTTTACTATTTACCTATCGACACTGATTCTATAAAACTACCCTTATACTATGAAACATGCTATTATCGTTAATATGAAACATTTTATATTGGTAAAAGTAGTCGGGCTCAACAATGCTGTAGTTTGTTACGGTGTATTATGATATTACTTTAGAACCGCCTCTGTAAACCAAAGTAAAGCCTGCACCTGTGCTTGGCGCTGTAAGTGGGTAGTTTACCGCGGGAAGAGCCAACAAGCCAGAGATATTGTTACCGGCAAAGGCAACGGTTTAATTATTTTTATAATAACAAAGGCTCTTCATGAAATCTCCTGACAAGAAGTAGCTTAATCCGCAAAGGAAGTGCTTGATGGGCGCTACGTGTTACGTATATTCTTTCGATATTATGCCATCGTTTGGAACACGATAAGTATATAGATTTCAATTTGCACTATTTTTTTTTAATAGATTTATATAAAATGTTCTGCATGTAGATTCAACCTCGTTGATGTGATTTTTTTTATTAGTTTAGTTTTTGAACTAAAGCCGGTTGCATTAGTTTGACCTTTAACACTTTGTTAATGGGTAAATAGAATGGCTGACTTGACTAGACGTGAAGCTCAATCAATAGATAAATTTTTCTATGCACGATATTTTCATAAATCATGCAACTGAACTGAAAAAAACTATATATTAAAAATGAACATTAAGAGCAAGATTCATAGATCGATAGATTATTTATACATCGTATGTTTTATTAGCTGCGTTGTCAGATTCCCTTTTAACTTTTAATATTCTCTAGAAGACCGAGTTTGACGAATTCATTGCCTTAATGCGAGGTAAACAACGTTTTTCTATTTGACACTTAAACTCTGAAGCATACATAAGTCAAAGGATATAAACCCGTTCAAAATAAATTTATATCTATAGTATCCATCAATCCATCCATCCATCAGCCATTTAATGTCCACTGCTGGACATAGGCCTCATTTAAATGGAGCCACTTCAACCGGTACTGTGCCCTCTGAATCAAACGGTTTCCCGCTGTCTTCTTCAGGTCATCGGTCCACCTGGTGGAGGGCGACCTATATATCTATAGTAGATATTACTTCAAATAAAGAAAGAAAAGTAAAGAAATGGGAATTAAAATATGATAAAATAAGAAATATATTTTCGGATTTCATGACGAACCAAATATTAAAAATATGATGTACATTCTTCCTACACATATCAATACTTTATTTTAAACATTTATATCATAATATACCCACGTAACACGCTATTTTATTGAATCTGACTCTAGGTTTTACATATTGAAGCTTGCAGCAGTTTTATTTTATTAGTATCGGAACTCTCCGTGACTCCGTGTGTATTTTCCCCCGAGAGTGGAGCAATATCCCGCGAATCTCGTAATTGCCCAGCTTCCATTAGGTTCATCTCAGTAATTAAGAAGAGAGCTGCTGTCAGCTGAATGTCACTATATACGTGTAAAAACAATATCACTCTGTTCTTATTAAGCTGTAAAGTGGAACACATTTCCGTATAGTTTGGATAACAAGACACTGTTGCATTTTTGCGATGTTTTTGAAAATATTTTGAAGCGAACTTAAGCGTGAATGAAACTCGACTACTCAAATACTTAATGATAGAATTAGGTATCTAAATATTGACTTATGTCACGTAATATTGACATATATCAAGTAGACTTGATATGGGGTTTACAAAATATACTAAAGAATCTAATTTTATAGGAGTGTTTAGGACGTTAATATTCTATCTGTCCAGTACGATATAATAGAAAGAGTTTAGTAGTAGTAGTAGTTTAGAGTATGTCTGCTTATATATACGTAGTTACTGTAATCCTTTTACATTTAACATAAAAATAAACTCATATAGCCCATCTCTATACATAGCATCACGCGACAGCTCTATTTACGGTGAACTGGTTCGAATCGTGTGGCAAGATAGATTTATTTATTAAAGGCGTTCCATGTGAATCCACAGGGATATCAACATATCTATGATCGGCTTTATGTTAAAGCTACATTTCACGTGGTTTATGTAGTAGATTTAACACATCCATGACTGGTGGCCTCTTAAGGGTTTTTTATCTTTGTGTGGATTTATGCCCGCGGGCGTGTTTCTTCCGCATGCGTCCCAATCATATCTCAAGTTTTACATGCTCCTTCGCTATAAAACAAACTACAATTTCTTCTGTAACATTTTGACATACCATCTGGTCTCTTCAGATATTTGACTTTCGGCGTTTAATTCAAACCTATTTCTCTTGACACTGCATTAATTATTTAACCAACAAATTTGATAAACTAGATGTAAACGCTTTGATTGGGCCAAGGCATTGAATTAACTATTAAACCCATCCGTCTTGATTAATTGGGGATTATAGGAAACGCTGGCATATCATTTAATTTACTTCATTCATATTTAACCAACCGTAAACAGCATGGACGAGTGAACAGCAGTGGCAGTAACATACGCAGTTTCGTAGGGTAGTTTGCTTGGTCCTATTTTAGTTTATATGGACGATCTTAGCAATTATAGCCCAGAGATTAGATATTAACCCTCTACCAAAATCTCAGGCTTCTGATTTATAATACATAACTTCACTTATGAGTTAACGAAGACATGTGTCGTCTACCGGGCACGGGCCTTGCCTCGAATGAGATAGTATTAAGCCATATTCATGCAATCAACGGATACTTTACTTATTCGTATTACTCAACTTTTTTTTAATCTGACTGACAGTACACCTGATAGTAAGTGGCCACTGCCACCCACGGATATCTGTAATCAACTTCATACATAACATGGGTTCCATCTGAAGTCAATCACAGATGCGTTGCTACTCCCGAGGACTATGATGGTCGCCTCAAGTGAAAGTGTGCCGGCAACCACACTCTTCTATCGAAACGCGATAAATGCTTTGCACTAGAAATAGGTGTGGCGGTGGTACTTTCCCGGTCGAACTACACTGGTTCTACCACCTTGAGTGCAACTTCAACTTCCATGAATCTGCAAGGACGGCTACATTCCCAAGATATCTGTAAAAAGTTGTGTCTTGCGTTGCAGTTATGTCGAATGCACTACTAATATTTGCCGACGAGATTAGTAAAACAAATCTTTTGGTTATCGTACACAGATATAGCCCAACTTCAAATTAAGACACCCAGTGTTGTAACAAAAAATCACTATCAACACAATAAAGATAAATATTATCAAGTATAAATTATAAGTACCACAATTTACTAGCAGACTCCATCTGTTAATTTATACTTTAAACAATTAAATTGAAAAACGACTAGAATCTTAGCGCTGTCTAATTGTATGCTACATTACTACATATATCTAGGTATTTAATTAAAACAGCGATATTTTTTCAATTTACTTACTTATTTAAAAAGGTATGTTGCAAAATGTCATTAATGAAAATTAACCATATATTACATTTCAGATTCATCATGATTTTAGACTCTTTTATACAAAATTGACGAAATAATGTAGCAGTTAAAGTGTACATTACTATTTTCTCTGTAAAATAACTTAAAATCGTATTACACGTAACATTTAACTCGTACAAGACAATACATTAAAATTTTGTAAAAGAATAAATATTTTTGATGAATCTTTCAAATATTTGTTGTAGTGAAACCCTCAATAAACAGGTGTTAAAGAGTCAATGCAAATAAATGCCGTCGTAAATTCGAAAAGTGAAATTCAATTTAAAATTGCGGAGATATCGCACTGTTTTGGTAAATTGAGGAGATCCGGCGCTCGGATAACGTCAATGGAAATCTGTCGTTCGGTCCAATTCAATATTACAGCTCGGGCAGACGTGGAACAACCCAACAATATTCGGTGACAGGTGTGAAAATTACAGTATAATTTTCGAAATGAGAACAGTATTTCTTTATCCTTTAATGTGATTGTAGTGTCGTAGTCTACGGTTCCTTAGTTCCTTTGTGATTCTACTCTGGAAGCATCACCGCTACACCTAATTTATCTTATAACATCATCGTTATGCGCTGCTGTGTTTAGGGTGTCCTCGGAGGACTTGGAGTGTTCCGTTGGAAATTCCGGAGTCCTCCACGTAACGCTGAGGACGGCCACCACATAACCCGGCGTCGCTCTCACGGCGGCGAATACCTTTTAAAGGTTTCCCTCCCGATAACAAAAAAAAATAAAAGGTCTGAAGGGCGTGGGTAAGTAAGTAATAATAATAATAATAATGGTAAGTAATACATACTTATCTGCATCATTCCAACTTAGTCTTCAGAGGTAGCAGCAGTGTATCTGCGACTAAAGTCATTTAACACTCTGATATTCTGTAGGGATTACTGATACTCATGGGTGGCAGTACCCTGAAGTGGACTGCATGCCCATTTGCTACTTTAATATTATAAAAAAGTCAACCTCTAAGTGTCCCATTGCTGCGCACAGATTTTATCTCAAAATGAAAAATATTTAGGATCCACCGCGCTTACCAAGTGCGAATTCGTAAACTTCACACGCCTTTGAGAGTTTATTTGGTATTAAAAACTCTTAGTGTTTATGTTTTCACGACGTTTTCTTTTAACATTTAAGCAAATGGTACACAATTTCTATACGCACACAGCTTTGAAATGTTTGTTTACATTTACAGTCATAAAAGTAATAGAGCGTAACCAGACAGGTATCAGACAAAATACGCTTTTCTTATACGGACGCACAAATACGGCCGATGTCTGTGTAAAATTGAATATAGATTTGTAAAATTATACTTTCCTATAGATAAGTAAACCTACTAAGTCCCCTTAAGTCTACTAATTAGATTTACCCTAATGACATCCATTGCAAAACTGAATTCACTACAGAAGTTTTATTAGTAGCGCTAACTAACTTTGTAGCAGAAACGATAAATTCATGACCACATATGGCCAGCGGTTAACCACATTAACGCCAAACATATTAGGCTGCTATCACACTAGCGTTTGTCGAAAGTTTACTTTCCTTTGAATATATTCAATAAGCATGTCTGTGCAGTGTCCACCATACTAGTACAATCATGCTTAATCGTTCTTTTTTATTACACAGCATATAATACATTGGGTTATGATACCCTTGGAGTCAGACGTGAGGTGTCGTAATTGACTATTTTTATCGCCTAATAAAGGGTAACATATTTAACCCATCAATGCTTGAGTCCCTAACAAAAACAATACAACAAGACGTCGCAATAACATATTCGCGATTCCTGCGTGCAGATTGGTGTGCGTTAGCGAGTCTCCTTTGATTCGCGCGCTGACCTTAATAAATGGGGTTCTGACTTCGGACACCGGTTGGTATGGATATTTTTCACTCACCACCTGCTATATTTCGTAGAACAGCCGGTAGGTTTGTCCAAGACTTTATATTCTAGGAAAACGAATTAACCGCCTCTCCATTTCTTGCGTGAAGTAGTTCTTGCGTTTCGATGGAAGGGTATCTTATTTCTTGGACATAGCAACGGTTCTGTGATTGATATGAGTAGGTACCTATGTTCTATATAAAATTGCTTACGGAAGTTCATGGGCGGCAGTGGCCACTTACCATGTGTTTCAAGGTGGTAGAACCAGTGTAATTCGACCGGGGAAGTACCACCGCCACACCTATTTCTAGCGTGAAGCATTTCTTGCGTTTCGATAGAAGGGTGTGGTTGCCGGCACACTTCCACATGAGGCGACCATCATAGTCCTCGGAAGTAGCAACGCATCTGTGATTGACTTCAGATGGAACCCATGTTCTGTATGTAGTTGATTATAGATGTCCATGAGCGGCAGTGGCCATTTACCATCAGGTGGACTGCATGCTCGTTTGCTACTTCAATCAGATAAAAAAAACATCTGGTGAACTACATGCTCGTCTGCTACTTCAATTTTATAAAAAACGACCTATTATTTATTTGCTACAATTTGTAAGCGTTTTTATACAGGGCAAAGGTTTTATGTGAAGTGAATAGATGTTTTTCCCTAAGATTAAGATGAACGCATCTAGTCTACAGAAACCGAAGAACTGCTTCATTGTAGAAATAGCTGTGGTAGTGGTACTTCCCCGGTTGAACCACATATGTTTTATTTTTGATTCATGATTATTTTAACAAAATTTCGTACTTAAATTTAATATTGAATTATAAATGATTTTATTGTCCAGTTCTAGAGATTTCTAATTTTGTGAAACATTCAATATGTCCAACTGATGACAGCTTATAATTTGGAATTTTATATACCAAATTATAATCCGTTATTAATTGATTCTGAAAATGATGGCATATTACTGAGAAGAGTACCAACATATAGTATTTTTAATGAGCTTTGCCTAAATAGGTTTCACTATGTACTATAATTATATGGCCTAAATATTATAATGGCTAAAATTTATTTTTAAATAACCTATTTGGATGTACCTATATATTTTTGGCCTTCAAATTCATCGGCCACTATTGGCAGTTTTGAGATCTACAAATGACCGATAAGCTACAGAATACGAGCTCACTGTATATATAATTGCTCATTGAGTTTACACTGTCCTAATTGATTACATATAATTGGTCCGGTAATTGATTTAGATACATAGTTCTGCAATTCCCATTTCTATATGATGCAACATAGTCTGAATTGAATACCGTGTCTGACGATATTAATTAACAAATATGGTCAGCTAACCAACTATAATTTGATCGCTTCAAATGATTTGCGATTGATAAATTATAATTTAAAGTTTTGACTGCGAATATGTCTAGTTCAAAGGAGTTCATTTATCCGCATTCACATCCGACAACTAAACAAACAAATATTCTTATTATAAAGAGGAAAATTTTGTATTTTTGTATGTTTGTCATGAATTAACTTAAAAAATACTAAACTGATTTTAAAAATTCTTTCACCATTAGAATGCTACATTACCCCTGAGCAACATAGGCTATTTAGAATATATAAGGCGTCTTTGCTAAAACTACTAATGTGATTCGAAGTGTCTAAATTTTTTTTTCATTGCATACACTACGTTATCTATTGATAATATAAACAAAAAGACGTTCTACAACTTAAGAGAACATATCAATATCTACGAAAAACTTGGACACTGCCGCCGCACAATGATCGGTGCACCCTTACGCAAAGCAGTCGTTTCTAATTTTTTTGGGACTACTATCGGAATAGCATCAACTCCCACTACTGACTATGACTATTGACCAAATCCCCATTACGGTTAGGGAAAGGACACGTCCAGGAGTAGTGCTCAAATGTAAAATGGTTGGATAGATTACATTAGGTATAGTCCGCGAACGAAGTCGCGTCGATTCTGCTAGTATTTAAATAAAAACGAGTATCGTGGAATTAAGGTAGGGAACTTAAGAAATGAGTCTGTGGAGAAATTAAATGTGTTTCAGTAGTAAAAAAATGAAAAAAAAAACCGATTAAATCGATTATACTGTAATACTAAAAGTTGGTTATATGACAGAAATAGGTCTGAGACGCTCATACAATTAAGGAATTTTTTCATGCAAATTCGTCCAGTCTTTTGTTGAGTGATCGGTTAATAAACACCCAAACTTACAAGCTTTCACAACAATACGCTTCGTTTTATAGTCAATAAATCGAATATTGAGCAATCACTCAGTTTAACGCTGCATCAATATTTTTTTGATTGCCTAACCCCGAGTACCAAACTAGACATAACTTTAAAACTGATGAAATTTCGGTATGCACGTAATAATTCTGAAGGTATACTATATTTTAATTTTAGCTTCGTTTTGGCTTTACGACAGGCAGACATTTCTGTTCTAATAAATTACATAGTTCTGACATGAGGGTATCATGATGATGGTATATGGAGTGGGCACTATTTAAAAGAATAAACACTTTCTGTTTACAAAATTATCGGATGAAAAACATGATAGTAACCTTATGATAAGGAATTACAGAATAACAGCTAAATAATTCTTCTAAGAATATTTGCCCGTATTATTACTACTATGACTTCGACATTTGATCCGACATAGATCTTGAATGTAATTAGTAGAATTTGCTGGAAGCAGCTATTCTAATTATATTATGAAATTCAGTAACTTTACACTAAATTGAACAACGATTACAAAACGTTTCAAGGAACTTAATAAATAAACGACACCAATAAGGCAGTTATAAGATGTGAAAAGGGAAACCTTTACTTGACCAAGGATCTCTGAGAAAATATGTTGCTCTTAAACAAACTAAAAATACAGTTGTTTCTAAGCTACTCGTATTGCCAATTACTTCCTATTTAAATTATTTTCTTAATGACGATCGGTTCTTTGAACAACACCTTGTTCTTCGACATAGACCTCCTCCAAAAATTTCCACCTGTCTCTATCTCTAGCGGTTCTGATCCATTGGTCCGACAACCTTTTTGAGGTAGGATGACCTCAACGTTTCATTTGTCGACATTAACTTCTTTGAACCATATCTGTTTAACCAGGTTTTAAATATAAGAAGATCTGGATAAGTCACACACATCATATTTCAGGATCTTCGAATTCACTTAGATTTCATAAGGAACTTTATAAATATGTATACTTGCTTAAGCCAATAAAATGTCATTATAACATAAAATACGTTTACAAAATTATTTGTTTAATTTAACGAAAACATCATAAGTTTACTTTCAGGCCGAAAATATAATGAGTTCTTTATGAAATAATTATTTGTAAATAACAATATCACGTGAGAGTTTTAACTATTTGAACAATTAATATTCCACGCAATTCCATGCAAGCGATTTAACGTCATGGAGTTAATATAGAGTATTATATTCGCAAGGATTATACGCATATATGACTGCATATTGACGACAAAAATAAATGGTCGCCAAATCAAAATTCTACAATGTGTAGATGCAAATACACTTCCCTGGAAATAAACCTAGCGGCGCCAATGTTGACGTCAAATTAGAAAAAAATGAATATTCGCATTCGTATTCGTGAATTTTCAAATAATAACATTAGTGATATCACTATTATAGATAGAGCAGGGAAGTCAGGCTTCCAACGGCGGCGACGGCGGCGGCGACGGCGGCGACTTCTTTATCTCTCAGAGAGACAGATAAGGCACCGTAATTCTTATATCTCTTTCTAACTGTCAGACGTTCTCTATATGTATGTCTCTATGTTTGTTCTACGCAATCTAACAGTGATCATGTCAAATCATGGTATAACTATGACTAATAACGAAAAGCTAATAAGGATCAAATTTGGTTCAAAACAAAGTCATAAAAAAGGAAAGACAGAACAAAGGCAGAAGACCGGAGCTCTCGTTCATGGAAATTTCAGTGAAATCAAAATTTACATTTAAGGTACTTTAACGAAACAGGTTCGAAAAGAATTTCGAAAACGGATTAACTGAGTGATCTATGCCCGGATTGAAAGCAAATTAAGCTAAAGGCGATATCGACAGTAATAAAGAGTTATATATACGAACACGGAAGCTGAAACATAACAATTACCAAGATTGAGGATATAGCTTGTTGAAAAGATTTACTTTAACACCTGAGCACACATTGCTTGCCCTCTCAATCGGGAGGTCCGAGGTTCAAACCCAGGCACGCACCACTGATTTATGTGCGCATCATACATTAATTATCACTGCTTTTCGGTGAAGGAAAACATCGTGAGGAAACCTACACACCCGAGAGTTCTTAAAAAAAAAAAGTTCTCGGAGGTGTGTGAAGTCCACCAATTCGTGCTTGGCCAGCGCGGTAGACTATGGCCTAAATCTCTCTCATTCCGAGAAAAGACCCGTGCCCAGCAGTGGGACAATAATGGGTTGACGACGACCTGAGCACACATTAATGTGATCAAAATTAAAAGAACTTTGAAACATGGTAGAAACAGTGAAGTTTTATTCTTTTGCGGTTCGACTGAGCAGGAACCTATGCTACACCTATTTCAATTTTAAAGCAATTCAAGCGTTTCTTAGAGACCATGAAATAGGGGTGTGATCACATCACCTATTTATTTTTATTTGTCCTTAAATAAAAGGCAAGAAAGCGCAAAAATGTATATTAAACGTACGTTGTTATATTCTGACTAGGCTAAAACATTTTAAAAGAAATAAAAATGAATTGTATAGGTCGAAACTTAGTGGTCAAAGACACGTTAAGCAGTTGCCATACACCAGTAGTACATGATTCGATTATATTTACCGCATGATTCCATTTCAATTACCACGTTACCAAAATACAATTTATGAAGTCGACAATTCGATCTATCAATTCTATCAATTTACCAAAGTGAAACGCACTGTATGAAAAAATGCAGGCACTTTCTATTGAATAAATTGCAATAGTAAAGCGAGGATAGAATAAAAGTTCATTCGTTCTTTTGCTTTTTGACTGCCACTTTATTAATCAACTGGTATTTTTGATTGAGCCAAAAATGGATGCGTATTTTATAGATGTTCTAATTTATTTGGTTTTCCATATGTACCTTTTTTGTTATTGAGGGGGAAACCTTCAAAAGGTACTCGCCGCCGAGGGAGCAACGTCGGGTTATGTGGGATTTTTACCTCACTAAAACCGCCGTCCTCAGCGCTACGTGGAGGACTCCGGGATCTCCAACGGAACACACCCGGTCTCCTCCGTGCACAATACCCCTTTTGGACCCTTCCCTAGTGACCGATTGATGCTCACCGTGCCTCTCGGTGTTTACGACGGCATGCGGCCACACATGCCATCGTCCTTCCCGGGGTCACTTGACTGGACGGTCCGAGCTTACCGCCCGCAACCCCATAAGCCCCTTTTAGTCGCCTCTTTCGACAGCAGAGGATACCGTAGCCCTATTCTGGTCCAGGAACTACAGGGACATTTCCACATGTACCAATACGTATCATTTTCATTGTATGCGTATGAATTGTATAAAAAAGGTTGATACAAAGTAATCGGAATATGGTACTTACATATATTAAGCAGCATTTTTATTATAGAAGAGCATTAATTATCGAAAAGCGAGAAAAATAAATGGAACTATAAATGGAACAATCTAACGCGAAAAACTTTGTGGCGAAGGAATTTGTGGAGAATGTGAAACTCCCACAAGGTACATGATAGTGGGCGAATAATTACAACTTCTACGAACATCAGTCATACCATACTAGAAGCACTTGTTTGTCTCGCATAAGTAGTCTAGTCAACAAATTTAAAACATGTAAAATACGAGTAAACAGTATATTTATGTATATTTATACATGTGGTTGGATACAGAAGCGGAGCCTTCTACTTCTTCTACTTCTACTTTTTGCTACATGAAGTTTAATTTATTATTATCAACATACAGGCCCGTCTCTAAGTTCCGCGTTTGAACTCTGTCCAGATGGATACGTGAGTGATCAATATATACTCTGGGTCTGGATGTATGTGCACGGCGTCCTCATCTAATCGTCGAATTGGTCGGTAACTTAAAAAGTAAAAGCGTTATTGATCTTAAAAAAAGTAAGTCAAATATCAAAGTCAGCAGCATATTGGATAACCCAATACCAATTTACGAGTATGTGACCTTTGTGTGTTCACAATTCGTGTGTTTCACTTTGTGTAACTCGAAAATGTTACGATAGTCACAAGCGAGGGGCCGGACGCAGAATAAAAAATATTTTTGTCATCGAACCAAGTTTTTCGGTACTGCAGTTAAATGTCCGAAGCTTTCTATGACTTTTTCGTCGCTTGTCTATGAATATTAAAAGCTATTATGCTATTAACGAATATGTAAAAGATTTTTCTTTAAACATCGAAGAATTGCGATGAAATGACGTCTTATGTTTATTGATGGTTTGATTTCGTTCGAAGTTCCTATTTTATTGTTTTGTCAAGTTCTTATGTTGTAGGAGGTATAGTGATGGTTTTAGGTGATGTAAATTTCTTTTACGCGAATATGTCCTTGTAAAGTAATTCCTCTATCTGCCATTTTGAATTTCGAACTCATACAAAGTCGAATAGAGGTAGGTAACGTACGTAACTATACCAAATGATAAAAGGCCCTACCTCAAATTATATCCTTTAATTGAGAAATTAAAATCTATTTCAAAATATTGTCTTATAATCCAGCCGATTTCATTATTATCCAATCGGTAGTTCTTGGCTCGTGTAATAAAGTTGCAAACCATTCATTAAACGGATTACGAACTTATTAATAGATTGAAATTATGCTTTGCTGCTCAATTCTTGAGACCACTGTTGTATTATTTTGTTATTTTTTTACTTATAGTAACAAACGAGCATTCAGTACACTTGATGGTAAGTGGTCACTGGTATGTGGACGGTAGGTGGTAGGTGGACTGCATGCTCGTTTGCTACTTCAATCAGATAAAAAAACATACAGTTTACGACCTCGATTACACAGGATACTCATTACAACATTAAACAGGACCAAAACGAACGTAGCCGCGGGGAAAAGCTAGTAATAACATACTTTCGATACTTCACGCGATATAAAGTGAAATGTTTCAGAGTTGCTATCCAATTGAGTTATATCGAGGATTGCTTGACCTGTGTGAAAGACTGGAAAATAACACGTGTACCATTTTATTGCTTCGGAAACACGTGTTCAATTTTTTATTAGATCGGCTAATTGAATTTTTCTTTATATAAACTAGAAAGTTGGTTATAAAGCGAACACAAACCTAAGATTTGTGTGCCTCAATCAATCTAATTTAAGAAAAAGCGCTTTCTACATTCATAGTCCCACATAGGATTTTCTCCTGTGTCGTGGGTGCCATGGACACACACAAAGATGAATACACAAACACCCCGACCTAGAACAAGAATCTAAACATCATTTAGATACCTGTCTAGCCGGGAATCGAACCCGGGACTGATTACCATACCGGACAGACACGCAGTGGGTGTCTGTCTGCTGCGCCACGCGGTTCGTCAAATTTACTTATTAATAAACTAAAGAGTGGGAAGTTCCAAGCGCCCTTGTCAGTCCCAGTTGTTATCGTTGGAAAGACGTCATTAATCCTCATCGGAAGTCTTATGCAAGCTTCATGCAGGCAGTCGAAAATAACTACCAAGTATACCACAAATTGGCAAGCCCTCTACCAGCTTGGTGAAGTTCGCTCCAGGCTCCGTTCTTGTCTGAATCCAGTACTATTAGTAGTTAGTAGTTTAATATAATTTCTCAAAACCAGCATTTTCTTGTTTTTATCCATACACTGCAATGCACTGCAAATAAAAACATAAGATTGCAATGTAAAGCTTATGTTTTTATTTTCGGCTATAACTTGCAATATGCTTTGAAATGACAAGCGAAAGGAAGAATAATGCTTATTGAGGAATCATAATAAACTAGTTCTAAGGACGCAGAGCTTTTAAACTTTTGTCCGTGGTCGTCGATGGACTATTCTATTATATTATCTACTCCATTCATCAACAACTGAAGTTTTTCGATTTAAAGATTAATTAGGCACGTTTTAAATACTTTAAATACTTCCGTCTGCTTTGCATTTTGAAAGGGCTATCTACTATATTGCAATTGGTGGCCGGTAAAATTGAAGAACATACAACAACCAACAAAATGTTTAAAACACCATGTGTGACATAGTTACTCAGACAAATGTCTAAACAAAAACAATATCTGTCTACAAGCTAAAAATAATCTTCTGACCCATGTATTAAAAATAACAATATTTTATAAACAAAAAGTACGTAAGATATATTAAAATAAAACAAGTTTGTTCCCGTTTTATACTTTTTTCCGTAACGCTATAATAATTTACAGGATTTCTTTAAAGCGTATTACCGACTTCTTCAAGTCTTAAGTCTTCAATGTTCAGCTATCATAATAAGCAGTTTTAAAGACCGATGCAAAATGAAGGTTCTAAGTTTGACCGCCTCGTGTGTGTCTCTTTGTAGTAGGTACTGTAGCTTATAAACCGGTGAACCGATTAGGAAACGGTTTTTTATAGAAAGTATGTTTTCTGTCAACGGTTCTTAGACTTATTTTATCACAATCGATTGAACCGTTTATTATATAAAGCTTTTATAAACGCAGCGAATGACATAGCCATCCCCATAACAATAAGCCGTCACTATCGCCTATGCATTTACGTAACCAAGGCATCATAAAACAACAGCTAACTTCACAATAACCATGACCCATATTCTATTAATTTTTGTCTTATATATTCTTGGAGTTAAAAACGTATGCCACTTCTTCTAAAGAAAATGAACTATCTTCCCGTTGAAGTTCCGTTCAACCATTTGTAAGATTACCCGGTACGGAGACGAGCACAGAAATATTCTAAAACGGACCTTTACGTTATGTTGTCGCACAAATGAACTCCAAAAATAGCACGTCAGTTACGAAACAAGACTTGTAAGACTGGAAAGCTACCACCGCCACACCTATACCTGCTTCATAACAAGTGTTATGTGCTGCCGTGTTCTTGTTCGAAGAGTGTGATAAGGATTTTTTTTATCTGATCGAAGTAGCAACGGAGCATGCAGTCCGCCTGATGGTAAGTGGTCACTGCAGCCCATGGACAGTAATCTGTAAGCAACTTAGGTTCTGTCTGAAGTCAATCACAGATGCGTTGCTTCTCTGAGGACTATGATGATCGCCTCATATAAAAGTGTGCCGGCAACCACACCCTTCCATCAAAATGCAAAAAATGCTTGCTGGAAATAGGTGTAGCGGTGGTACTTTCCCGGTGGATCTACACTGGTTCTACCACCTATAAACTTATTGGGATATACTTATTGGAGGCATTCCACCGTAGTCTTTAAGAGTAGCAACGCGTTAGCCGTTGTGAGGCTGATCTTGTCTGGAGTTGATTAAAGTCCACGGGTGACAATAGCACCTTACCATTAGGTAGATGCGTACTAATTGTGCTGTTCTAAATTTAACTTTCAAATTTTTAAAAAGCGAACTGTGAAATCTGCACTATTTGTATTGTCAAAATTCTAACTGGTTTTAATTTTAGAAAGAAATGTCTTATGAGCTCTTCTGTTGTGCGACATTTAACTTTTAATTTCAAGCATGTTTAACGTTGGCGATAACATAACGGTCATCCCCAAGGAATGTCGTGTGTCAAAGTGAATAAAGCCCCATCATTAATCAAGACGTCACTTTCGAACATATTTTAACCCCGAATATCGTTGTCTAATCACAAGTACAAATATTTCCAATGATATTTTGTACTGCAGATTGAAACAATATACAAGTTTTGTATACAATTCGAATTTTGCCTCGTAATTCACTGTATGAAATCTAATATAGACAAATGTAGCTTCCGTTTAAAATCCCCGCTTCAAAAGCGGAAGCGGATGTCTCGTGAATGTCAATATGGATCATGTCCATATCGATGTGGAAAAGGAACGTGTCGTATCTCAAAAAAACATAATTTTAAGTTAGGTACATAAATAAAATCCATTGTATTTTAATAGCGATGATAGCCTTATGGTTGAAACTCGGCTTCTCCATCAAGGATTCGGAGTTCGAATCCTAAACGAACACCACAGATTTTTCTAAAATGATGTGCGTATTAGAAAATAAATATACCTGCTTTGAGGTAAAGGAAAATTTTATGAAAAAAACCTGCACACCTAAAAGTTTTTTAAAAAAGTTCTCGCACTTGGCCGGCCCGGTGGACTATGGCCTAAAATTCTCATCCTGAGAGAAGACAATAGGGAACAATAATGAGTAGACGACAAATAAAATCAATTACACTAATATGACGAAAATGAAATATAAAAGTTATTAGTTTAAAAATTTATGGGTAGTACAGTAGTCATTTATAATTAAGTATTTACTAACGTAAACTGTAATCATCTTGTGTAAACGTAATATACTCGTACTATCACTGTATAGATCTGTTTATTAAAAATGAGATTCAATCCATTTTCATTGCTCGACGCAAAATTCTTATACAAACATTAAAGCCAATGTTGGAGAGCATGAAGCAATAACTTCAATAATTAAAAATGTGTTTATAAACAGTGTTCAATTTATTTTGAAGATTAAATTTTCAAAGGTCATATGTACACGTTTATTAAAGTTCATGATAGGTATAGAATGAAAAATATTTTGTACTAGCTGTACCCGCGGCTTTGCCCGCGTGCAAATTAACGTGTCACAAAGTTTTTCTCCCGCAAATCTCGACACCGTGGGAATTTTATAATAAAAAATAGTAACATTAATATCGGTTTGGCCGCTCAAGGATTACCTGGTCAAACACAGAATGAAAAAACGAATTTAAAGTGTGTATTTGTGGGTAGGAACGTATTGTTATGTATTTTTTTTAAATTAGACGAATACTAATATTGTAAATCGCTTTTTTGAACCAATTTACATTCTTAGTGGTCTAATTCACAATATCGGGATACTTTTTTCAATCAAGTCCTCCACATTTGAACCAAAACGTATCGATTATAAAGATTGATTTGAACTTTTTTGAATTGAAAAATACTATTTGAAGTAATTTTGGCGGATTCAAATTTCTAAGTAAGATTATAGGTAAACTTACTTTTAATATTAATTTGTGTTCAGGAGTTCCAAAGGCACTAAGGAATTCAAAAATTCTGTTGGATAATTTACTGCTTCCTCCATCTCATTGACTGTGTCTACCGAATAGTAGATCTGTGACGCTGCTTTAAATTTTGAAAAAAAAATCATTTATTTTATCGACACGTTCGTTGGTGGGTGGGTATATAGCTATCTTTTGGAACCAATTTATAGTGTTATTGTTTTTATTAACAATATCGGGATATACTTTTTCAACCAACTCCTCCACATTTAAACGAAGACGTATCGATATAAAGATTGATTTTAACTTTTCCGGATAACAAAGAAATCTTTAGAAAATTGGAATATCACTGAACAGCGACATATATTCTAAGTTCATATTTTGTTTCATGTGGCAAAAGATAAGATCTTTTAAGAGGTGCATCGGGTTATTTGTGTGCGTAAATCCCGCATTGTTTTTTGTAAAGCAGAAGACATAATCAAAACACTTTTACAATTCATACGAACAGGGCGCACCCGCTCGCAGGGCGCTGCCGCACCCTGCTCGCTTATTTTTTATGTTTTTTTTATGTTCCAACCTAACCTAACCCATCCTGTTTAAAAAGCTACAGCTAAATCCAACTCTTAACAATAACATGACAATACTCCTGCATTTTCAGGATTTAGGTATTCAAAGTGACACTTTTCATCATAATGTTCTCTCAACGGGTTGTAATGTATTGTAATCAATAAGTACCAAACTCATACGGTTTAAGTTGGTTGTGTACTTAGATTATCAGGGTTGATGAATTGAAGTTTAATGTATTAATCACATTTCAGTTTAATGAGCTGTCATTAAACTTATAATATATACTAAAAACAACCGTAAGCATTACGTGACTACCTTTTATAATTTAGGCTTGCACTATCCCGCATCATCAGGGAGGAGTCGAAGGTAAAAAAAAACATGCGTGCGTACAAAGTACACAAGTCAGAAGTGAAACTTCTTTGGCGAACTAATTTATAAATCTTGTTTATATTTATACAAATCTAAAACTTTAAATTTCCAAGATTAAGAGGAAGGGAAAAAGGCGTGATACGACGTTCGCTCTGTCTCACTTTTTCTCTCAATCTTTCTCACTCGCTTGCTCCCTACTCTCACTCCACGGCTAGTTGCTCATGCTACGTTCGCCCTGTCTTACTCTCTCTCAATCGGTCTCGATCACTCTCTCTCTCTTTTCCGACACTTCCGTTGCATACCGGCGTGACGTTTCATCTGTAAAAATTTTACCCTCATGCGCCTAAAGAAGTTTCACTTCAAAAACTATCCCGTGTCTTTGCTTAGTATTCTTATTACTTATACGTAAGCACTTGCGAGCCAACTTCTATAGCTTGGGCTTGCAGTACCCTGCATCATCAAGGCTGAGGAGGTTAAGGTCGAAATTGCCATCATGTGCCTTTGCTTAGTAATTATATTACATACCCGAAAGCATTAAACGGCCAACTCCTATGGCTTAGGCTGGCAGTACCCTGCATCATCAGGCTTGAGGAGTTGAAGATCGAAATTTTTATCTTGTGTCTTTGCTTAGTAATTATATTACATACCCGAAAACATTAAATGACCAACTCCTATAGCTTAGGCTTGCAGTACCCTGCATCATCAGGCTTGAGGAGTTGAAGATCGAAATTTTTATCTTGTGTCTTTGTTTAGTAATTATATTACATACCCGAAAGCACTAAATAGCTTACTTCTATTGCTTAGGCTTGAAGTACTCCTGCATCATCAGGGTTGAGGAGTTAAAGGTCAAAATTTTCATCATGGGTCTTTGCTTAGTATATATATTAAATACCTGAAAGCACCAAATGCCCATCTCGGATAGTTTAGGCTAGCAGTATCCTGCATGAAGTTGAAGGTCAACATTTTTACCGTGTATCTTTGCTTGGTATTTTTATTACGTAAGTACCAAATAGCCAACTCTTACGGTTTAGTCTTGAAATACCCTTACATCATCAGGGTTGAGGAGTTGAAGATCAAATTTTTGTCCCATGAATTTGTTTCACAATCTTATTATATATCCATAAAAACAAATTGACTTACTTGTACGGTTCAGGCTAGCAGTACCCCTGCATCAACAGGATTGAAGAGTTGAAGGTCAATTTTTTTAGGAAATATCTGCTTAGTAATCTCATTCTACATTCAACCCAATTGGACTCCTACACCTTAGGTTTGGCCGAGTATCGCTAATTTCGTTAATTTGCTTCAAAGAAATGGATCCTATGATCAGAACCGTATCAAACTCATCAGAGTACCCTTGAAGTACATTATTTCAAATAAAAGAAAAATCATCAAAATCGGTTGGCGGGAAATTAAGTTATTCATCTATTTATCGCGCACATCGTTAATGCAAATATCAGACTTATGCGCTTTTCTTATGGATGCCACTGTCAAAAGTGAACTAAAAATAAATGGGACCCGATGTCACGCACTACCTTTCAAATGAAAAAAAAATCATCCAAATCCGTTTACCTAGTGCGGAGAAATCGAGTAACAAATATAAAATAAAAAAAGAAATAAAAAAAAAATACAGACGAATTGATAACCTCCTCCTTTTTGGAAGTCGGTTTAAAACGATGTTTTAACATAAAAATCAAAGCGAAATACTAAATTTTATTGTGGTGGCCTCAAAATTGACTGACTTTCATACAAACTTACATCTCCTATTTGGGTTAAATTGGGGGGGGGGGGGGGTTCATTCTTAACAGACGTCTACGTCATAAAAGGAACCCCTAGTAAAAATCATATTCGTATCTTTAGCAGTTTAGGCTCTACGATGTTTATTCAATAGATGAGTGAGGGAGCATCCTTTCGTTTTTATATAAGTATATATAGATATAGAGATATAGATTTGTATAGTAACAAATAACATAGGAACACATAACCAATAAAAAATACATAACAAAGGTATACATTTTACAGACCATAACATGTTTAGCTTCAACCAATTCAACTATGCAGTTACTTATCTTATTAACACTTATCGAACACAAAATAAATACTGCGTAGTTTTAAATGGACATAACTTTTTTATTCGTAAACCGATTTACATAAAATAAACGCTAAATGTTAAGTGAAGTTTCCCACAACACATCAGTGAAAATTCTATTCAAATTGGATTAGCCGTTTCTGAGATTAGCGTTTTCAAACACACAGACAAACAGACAAACAGACAAACAGACAAACAGACAAACAGACAAACAGACAAACAGACAAACAGACAAACAGACAAACAGACAAACAGACAAACAGACAAACAGACAAACAGACAAACAGAAAAGATTTCTAAAAACCATTATTTTGGGTTCTATATCGTATTATATACCTCTAGAAATGGTTTTCACCTAAATTTATTCCATGTACAGACAGCGACCTCTTACAGATTTATTATAGTATAGAAGATAGAATAGATAATATATAAGGTCTATACTGTTATACGACTACATAAGTTCTATACTAACGTAGTCGCATACTTAATGCATAAATATTTATATACAAAAGTGACCTTTTAAATACATGCCTGTATATTTTGTATAATACATAAGGTCTATACGGTTACATAAGTTCTGTACTGACGTAGTCGCATACTTGATACATAAATATTTATATACAAAATGGCCTTATAAAATCAGCCCTACCTATCAGGTTCAAAAGTGTCCTAAATAGTTAAAGATTAAGGAAACCATACACTCAGAAGATGGCTTCAATGGCTCAAGATTATGACGGAACAGATACTGAAAAATAAGACTTTTAAAATTAAAGCTATAAGTAGTTACCACCTGACGACTCAGGTTGACTAATCTTCGGATAGTAAGAAGTACAATCTTAGAATAGTTTATTTAAAACGAGCTCCAAAAGTAATGAGATATACCACAACCTGAAATCCATTTACCGATCAATAAACTGGAGTATGAAATATTGGCACCTCAGTGACAGCTAAGTGGTATGATTTCAGATTTCCATGCTTATAATTCGAACACTACTGAAATTCAGGCGTTTCGGAATTATCCGAATAAAGGAATTTATTCTCTTATTTTAACACTAAAGTAACAAATGTTGAATAAACTTCATGTGCCATTTAAGTTCTCTTTTCTAAAGTCGTCGTCAACCCATTACTTTCCCACTGCTGGGCACGGGTCTTCTCTCGGAATAAGAGAGTTTAGGCCATAGTCCACCGCGCTGGCCAAGTGCGAATTGGTGGACTTCACACACTCCGAGAACTTTTTTTTTTAAAGAACTCTCGGGTGTGTAGGTTTCCTCACGATGTTTTCCTTCACCGAAAAGCAGTGATAATTGATGTATATATACATCAATTATCACTGCTTTTCGGCTGTAAATATATACGCACACAAATCAGTGGTGCATGCCTGGGTTTGAACCTCGGACCTCCCGATCGAGAGGGCAAGTTTTAACCATTAGGCTATCACTGCTCAGTAGCTTTTCTAAAGTATCTGACAATAACTCAATAATGAGTTTATGATGTTGATGCTGTTCATAAAATAATAATTCGGTTATTACAAAAAACAATTAGCGGTTGAGCCATGACAATATAAATTTATAATTCGTTCGGCGAATATTTAATTGAAGCATACCTTTATTATACTGAGTTTATCTCGATTCACGTAATGTTTGGACGGTAAAATTAATCTTTACTCTAAGGGCGCTTCCGAACTATTTGAGTCAGAGTTTATTTGAAAAAACAACCATCCGTTTATAGTACTACAACAACTGACAACGGCAACCTTTTCAAATAGTATAAAACTGAAAGTGTCCTTACATTCAATTAATCCTTTAAAAGCATCAAAAAAACACGCTTTCTACACTCATAGCCCCACACTAGGATTTTCTCCTATATCGTGGGTCATATCGTTTCTCCTATATCCATGGACACACAAGACGAATACACAAACACCCAGACCCAGAACATGAATCTGAACTCATCATTTAGATACCTGTCTGGCCGAGAATCGAACCCGGAACCTATTGCGCGTCAGATCGGTATGGTAACCGCTCCACTACTTCGTCAAATATAACGATGTAATCGCTTATACTTGCAAGTTCTCAAATGTTATTACTATTATGATATTTAAATCGGAAAGTCTGTGGGGATGTTTCGTGGGTTTATGATCTCATTAATACATGGTGTACTCATTACCATGGTAAACGCAGGCGGAGCTGCGGGAATAAGCTAGTATTTAATAGCATTGTATTGTGACAACATTGATTATTCAATAATTATCATTGTTCAATACAAAATTAATTAAACAGACCGCAAGTTGAAATCAATAACTGCCAGTATTAAAGATGTATCTTCAGTTAAATACGTATATTTTAATGATACTGTAAGAAGGATTATTTAACAGTGCCTATTTTAAGAATATTTAAGGTATTAATAACATGGTCTTAAAAGTATAATTTTAACTTAAGTTTTATTTATCCCTTAAAAAACAAAATACGTTATGTATTTTGTTTTTTAAGGGATAAATAAAAACATAAGGTATTGTGGCGACCTCCCACAACTCATCTAGATTTTGCGCCACTGCTGAATCACCTATCGAAGTTTTCTCACCCTGCACATTATATACAAGTTCCAAACTGAGACTATCGGAACACTGTCGCTCCCTTGACATGACGGTGGTAGCAATAGTAGGTTTGAAGGTGGCAGAACCAGTGTAGTTCGAGCGGAGAAGTATCACCGCCACACCTATTTCTAGCGTGAAGCAGTTCTTGCGTTTCGATGGAAGGGTGTGGTTGCCGGTACACTTTCACGTGAAACGACCATCATAGTCCTCGGGAGTAGCAACGCATCAACTTTAGATGGAACCAATGTTCTGTATAAAGTCGATTACAGACGTCCAAGAGCGGCTGTGACTACCTACCATCAGGTGGACTGCATGTTCGTTTGCTACTTCAGTTAGATAAAAAAAAACCTGTTGTCTGATGAAAGATCTCGCTTTGCCAAAATAAAATTAAAATAACTCGTAAATATCAAATCCCATGTGGAGTACACGGGAAGTGGTAGGCATAATCTTGCGCTATCAACAATTTTTAATAAAGTACGAATACCATTATACGGATGACTATTCTATTCCGGTTTTCGAAGTCATTTTAAATCTCAGCATATTCAAGAATTTTGTTCAGGGAATAAGTTAAAAGAGAGTTGATTTTTTTATTTTGTTTCTTTAAAAATCATTCTTAAAGAAACAAAATAAAAAAATCAACGAGACTTATAAAGCAAACTATCCTCAGTTCATGATTTATTTATTCAACATTGTACTGTTTTGACTTAAATGCAATTACTATTTCTAATTTCGACTAACTTTCTAATTACGTACGAGTCCTTTGATTTCACGTTTTTTTTTCCCCGACGCCGTGGGAGCGACGAGGGTTATGTGGGACTCTTACCGCACTAGAACTCTTACAGCGCTGCGTGGAAGACTCCGGGATCTACATCGGAATACAACCGGAGACCTCCGAGAGCGATGCCCATTTCGTGCTCTTCTTTGGTGGGCGTAAACGCTCACCGCACCTTCTGGTCTTTACGGGGGCATGCGACCACACATGCAATTTCTACTTAGTCCTCGCGAGTAACAACGCATTTGTGATTGATTTCAGACAAAATCTATGTTCTATGTGAAGTTGCTTACAGATGTCCATGGACTGCATGCTCGTTTGCTGCATCAATCAGGTAAAAAAGTGCTAAAACTCCTTAAGAACATCTTAGTTTTAAATTTAAAAGATTTCGACTAAGTGTTTAGTTTTTATGACTGAAAACTAGACTTTGGCAAAGCCGTATGTTTGTAGACAAAGGCGTGATTGACATATAATCAATAACACTCCATTCCACTCCATTCACTATGCATGATGTCACATTTTCCGACCTATAAGGTTCCACATTTCTCGAAGCTAAAGCTGATATGCGCTATATTCAAATGTTACGTCGGCTTAGATATGAGAAAATGTTCCACCAAACTTGTATCTTTCTGATCACTACCTAATTCTATACCTAATTTCGGCGGAATCCGATCAGTAGATTTTGCATTAAAGAGAAACACTCCACTCACACGCCATCATTCGCATTAATAATAAACTAAGAAATCGAAGTCAATCAATGATGATTTATGACCTATGAGATAGAAGATTCGTCGATCTGCATTATCAGCACAGTAGACGCTTTATAAGAACAAAACACTGGCATGGTAAATATTTTGTGTATATTTAATGTTGTATGACTATTTAACTATTAATAGCTTGTACTTACTTTTTATATGCCTGTCAGAAATTATCGCTATCGCCCAGGGTTGACTGGCAGAGACTGCCATGAATTAGGTTAAAGTGTTTCTAAAATTAAATAAATAAATAAACAAAAATTACCTGTGTAGGCTGAGTCTTCATCTGGGCTGTAACAGGGCGGAGCTACGCTCGCCTCTGTGGGGCTGCACAGAGACCGTCCTTCGTGACGCAGGCTTTTTTTCACCATATAACAGCGTGGCATCGCGGCCCACGCTGTAAAACAAAGTATCAATAAATTTGAATTCATTAGAAACAAAATATAAAACGCTTCGTTTAACTTTTCTAATAAATCGCTAGCGTAAAAAGTATGGTCTGTCTATAAATAGGACGTAAGCCAGCGACCTGAAAAACTTTGTGAACTTTACAAGTAATTTTAAGTTTTTATAGTCGATTTTATAACACTTCCAAGTGTTTATATTAAGTTTGAGTATCATATTATTGATTTGACGACAACTGGCCATTGTCGCCCATTGACATCTGTGAGCAACTCCAAAAAACCCTGGGAACGGACACAGATGCGTTACTACCTCCGAGGGCTAAAGGAATGCCATGCATTTCTCCCTTGTCACTGTTCCTGCTCTTCAACCAGAATACAACACCATTCAACAACACCATTCTTAAAAGGTAGAAATGTATGTCGCTGTGGTGGACCTAGAGTCCAACTGCAAAAGACTTGCTTATCTTCTTATAAATATCTTTTTACTACTCGCAGCAAGGCAATTGAATGGGACGAATTTGAAAAAAAAATGCATTAGGCTAAGAATTGTACACATACTCGTAACAGGTTATATGAACAATGCAGAGCTAACTTAAATTTCAATAATAAGTTTACAAGAAACCGTACATTAGAGTTGGCAACAGGAGATGGTTTCAATGTCGTATAAATTAGCGCTAATTAATCATTATATTTTTATAAAATGACACACATACACGAGAACGGTTTAGATTTGTTCGTGAGAGCCAATTCAATTAATATTTCAATATTATGAATGTTAATCTTTTGACTTCTTGGGGGGAATAAATTGCCACGCCAGGGGTTTTACGCCTGTGAACGCCCATGATACATGAGCATACAGTTAACATAATAACCTAATAATTTAAATCGTAACGATGTTGTGTAACGAATTAGTGGAATACATGTTTCGTATTTTATGGAAAGTCATCGCCTATTGGGGTATAAGGATTATTTTAGGGTATTTTTCATCGAAGGTGATATCGATACCCCTTAGTGCTTTTAAATTTTATTTTATTTTTGACACATGTTTGAAAATTAAATCTGATTGACGTAATAACTGACATAACAACGCACAATTAAACTACTATGAAAAAGATGGAATGGCAGCTTTGTATGAAAGACCGCCAATTTTGCTAACTCAATGAAACACACCAACGAAAATATAACTAGGGAAAAATACGGATTGAAAATAATTTCAGAAATAAACCAAATTCGATGCACGCTCAATGAAACTTAATATTCGACTTTGGGGTTCAATATTCAATATATCCAATAAATATATATTGACAAAATGGGATGTCCAGCAGTGAATCTTAAAAGTGTAATGGATAATGCGTTGCACGAACTAAGTCGCGGGTTCTGCTTGTATAATATATAGTACAATATATAGATAGATAGAGTATTAAAAATACGTCAAATAAATCAGACATCTTTTCGCACAAGTTGTTTAAAACAATTAATTCTAAACATGAAATAGTGCAAGCATTCACAAAATCAAAATGACTAAAAATATATCTCAGTCTATATTAAACTTTTATAAATCGACATGTTTTGAAGCTTGTTAATTTCCGTATTTTTATTATCTATAATATTCAAATTCAGAGCATCCCAAATTAAAATAGTTATTCAGAGCTCGCCTTTTCACATCAAGTATGCAGAAGCATATGAAAGCACTGATTTTACATTGAAATTAATAAAAAAGAGTAAGTAATAAAAACCAAAAAACTTTCCAGTATAAAAGTAGTATGTGTGGGTAGCTCAAGTATATTAATAACATATGTTTTTCATAACTTTTAAGGTGCTGATGGATATTTTTAGATTTTTCATAAGCACTTTAATTCCCATAATGCAGAGTTTAAAAATCCTTTCACACCATAACTACTTTTATCTCTCAGCTGTCATGTGTATTATTTTTTGACATCACCTATTTAAGATATTTCGCTATCAAAATAAAATTTTATGATACCTAAATTTCACTATTAAATTTAATTGAGCTTGCCTAAAATTAAACGGATTTCTGTAAATAATTTCAATCTCACTTTTACCCTTTCAGGCATTAATTTTCCGAAAATGGCCAAAAAGATTTTCCAATATATCAAACCCAAAAGACAAATACTAAATTTCATTTCGTCCGTTCATGCAAACCTGCTATCCCATTTTTTCATAGTAGTTTCGCTGGGCGTTGAAATGTTAGTGATTACGTCAGTCAAATTTACTTTTCAATCATGTGTCAAAAATTAAGTGTATTTTAACTCAAAAGCACTAAGTATCAATGCAAAAATCCTAAAAAATAATTTTCTACTCCGTTAGGCAATGAGTTTCAATAAAATACGAAACACGTCTTAATCAATTCTGTCAACTAATGATTTGGATAATCATTAGTTGACAATTTTAAGTAGACTGATACAAGAAATCATATTATGTCATAAAAACTTTGCCCCGATTTCTCACCTCCTCGGGGGGCGAAATTCCAAAAAATTCTTTCCTAGTGCTCGCTCCCATCATGAAAGAAAACCCTTGTATTCATTCAAGTTTCCAGGTACCAGTAGTTTCGACAGTGTGTTGATATGTCAATAGTTAATTCAGTTTTCATCAAAAAAAATAAAAGAGTATAAATTTACGTTGCAAGGAAAACATTTCAAGTTTAGAAGATACAATGTAATGAAAAAAATAAAAATAATATAAAGAAGCCGTTAACCTCGAATAACCTTTTCCTGCAGTCAGGTAAAAATAAATTGAAATATTTATAAATGTCTATACCCAACGTTATGTTGCAAGAGAAACATTTGAAAGTATAAAGAAAAATTTACAATCAAGTCAAACTTTTACCTAGAAGCCACAAAACATACGCTTCGAGCGTCATTCGCGTTAACAAGAAATTATTACAGAAGCTAAACAGGTTTTTTTCATAAACAAACATAATTTAAAATCTTTTATGAATTTTCGCGAAAATAGTGACATAAAAGTATTATACTATATACATTTTTGGAATGGTCTATTTTTGCAAAACTGAATGGATATACATACAAACATACTAGTATACATCCATCCATCAGCCTTTGAAAGTCCACTGCTGGACATATGCCTCCCCTAATCTGCGCCACTTCGACCGGTCCTGAGCCATCTGAATCCACCGCCGTCTTCTTCAGGTCATCAGTCCACCGGGTCGGAGGGCGGCCTGCACTCCTTTTGCCGAGGCTAGCATACATACGAACACACATATGTCCCATTCATCCATCTCTCGCCAATCTATCACGTAAAATCGATGTCTAAAGGATATATCCAAATGTAATTTAGAGCAAAATTAAATTGGTTCGACTATCAAATTTTGCAAGTCGATGAAGGGCTTAATTTGACTTCATTCAGTCAAATTTTTAAAAACTTTTGGGTATTATGGATTATTTAATTTTTTTTTACTCGTGAAAAGTAATCGTGATAAAATGTGTAGCCCAATTTCTTATATGGGCATTCTTATACATCAGAATTGATACGGTCGTCAACCATTCAACGTTAATAATTACTGTCCCACTACTAAGCATGAGTCTATCTATCCACTATCAGAGCGAGAGGAGTTTATAATAGAACTTCCAAGAGTGTATCCTTACAATGTTTTTGTTTACCGTTCCAAGTGACGGTTAATTTGTCTAACGCATATGTCATAGCCGTTTCCTTTTAAGGTAAACCACTAGGTCTGATAATGAGTCATTGTATTGGGTCAAGAAGTAGTAAATGATTAGAACAGCGATGCCGTTTATAATTATACCCGTAGAACGATTATTGACAATACTTGTTAAACTTACTACTTTGAAGACAAAAGCCAAATTGAATCAACCGCGAACACACGAAATACGACATGCGATTGACATCTTGTCCCACGATTGGTAAGAATTACTTCAAATCGCATTCGGCATTTCGTTCGTGTTATTTAAATAAAGTGAAGTCTGTCGTAAAATACTGTTGAAATGTCTACAAGTTGCCAACGAAATATCAACATTTTTTGCACTTCCTTATATATGAAAAGGAAAACTCATTTAACTACTGACATATTATATGACATATCAATTATATTATATTATTTCTATTATAATGTTATCTATTACCTCTGAGATACTATACCGTGAATTACTGTAATTAGAAACTTGAAATTTTGCATCATGTCTCCTTTTATAGGGGAAAATTTTGTATGAAACTGTGCGAATTTTGATGCTTACTTAATGGAACTTAGTATTTCGCTTTTTAAATTAATATATTATTGACTATTACCAAAACAGGGGGAGGGGGAGGAGCGCATGGGCGTACTATGTCGTTTGTAATAATGTTATTTTGTATTAATGTGTAAAGTATTTTTATTATACAAAAAGTTAAATGTTGTTAGAAACTTAGGTATTTATCAATTGAGAGGATTAATACAAGAACATATTGTACTGCCCATATTACATTATCTGCTATGACGTATCTTCATAAAGCTAAAATTCATAACGCCAGCTGTTTTATAACATGAATAATTCAATTATATGCAGAAAATTTTGATTCGCATTGTACCAACATGCGCCTGAGGCATAATTTTCCTAATGTCAAAAATACAGCTCAGCATTTCCAATAATAAAGTGATATATGATGAAAATAGTGAAAAGTTCGATGCAAATTTATATTTGAATATAATCCTCGCATTTTATGGTTTGCAATCACTTGCCATTAAAATTTACTAATTAGGTAGAAACTCATTTAATAGTTTGATCCAATTATAATATTTGGATATAAATTGCAGGGTACCTAGAAGTTGGGAAAGTAGGCATTGCGGAATTTTAATCACAGATTAAATCATCGATATGTGGATGTTTTTACTAAATTGACGATTTCTTTAATAGATCCAAGCCATTTAATCTCTGATATAAGAAAATCAAATATATAAAACTTGTTAGTTTTATTTTATTGATATCTTTCCTCGACAGTATATTTCCAGAGTCGCAAACAAACTCCATCAGCGTTCGATATATCGAAGTTGAATTCTTTAGACTTTCATTCGGATCTATTCAAAAATCGATTCTTTTTCAGAAGTATCCCATCCCTAAAATAAATAGTTGTTTGACCTACTTCATCGGGTGTATGGTCGAGCGGATGTTCAATTTACAAATGTCAATCCCATTTTCTTACTTGCACCGCTGCGAAAATAGCTGGCTAGAAAAACTGCAATATCTCTTCTATTTTGTTTGAACACAATAAATAGTGGAGTGCCTGAAAAAGTATTACAGGTTGTATAACTCTTTGACGTCCGAAATAACACCTCAGATGTTCTGCCTTTTTTAAGGCTGAAAGTAGCATACGGGCAAACTAAAAGTTAATGGTCAGTACCACCCATAGACATCGAATCTATTGTATGATCAATTCTATATAGACCAGAGGTTTTCTATAGTGACCAAATTTTTTGCAAGATTATTATATATATCCCGATGACCTGAAGACAGCGGGAAACCTTTGGATTCAGAAGGCACAGGTTGGAGTGGCGTCATTTAGGGGAGCAGTGGACCTCAAAGGGCTGACGGGTGGATGGATTATATATATTCGTATAAATAGTGATATAATAAGCGTTCGCTATGGCAATATCTCGCATTAATCAATAATAATCTTAAAAAATATTAAAAACGGAGTAAGGAAGGATAGGAAAACCTGCTTTACAATCAATATCTATTGAAGTAAATTTAATCAAATAATAGTGTTAACTTAGCACTTTGGCTAAACCTCATGAAAATCGCCAATAAAAATAAACTAAGCGCTTTGCAGTTAAAACACATAAATGAAATTCGTAATGCCAGCTGCTAGCGTGTTTTAGCAATGCTTTTTATATAGTTCGTATGATTTATATAAGGTCAGCATATACCGCTTGTATATTTTTTATCTGATTGAAGCAAACGAGCATGCAGTCCACCTGATGGTAAGTGGTCACTGCCGCCCTTGGACATCTGGAAGCAACTTTATATAGAACACAGGTTCTATTGAAGTCGTCAGATGCGTTGTTCCTCCCGAGAACTGATGGTCGCCACATTAAAAGTGTGCCGGCCACCACGCCCTTCCCTTATTGTTTAAGTACACAGTTGCAATCCATACATGAGCTCAATATACCATAAATAAAATCTATTTTCAGTGTCTTATTATGCGTATGGTTAACTTATTATCGACTCTTTGACGTCACTTGGTTAGTGACGTCACTGGAGCCACGAAACATTCTGTTCAGGCGTCATTAGCTTGGCACTGTAGGCGTAGCGTTGAGAGTTATAAAGAAACGTACGTGTTCAATCTTAAGAGGCCACGAAATATCGAATAGCGAATTTGCAGCGAATTTTGTTCGTATTTTCTCAACGCTAACGCTTGCAGAGCCAAACACAAGTTTGTGGCCCTCGGATTCATGACGTCAAGTTGCTTATTATCAGATCATTACACATGATAAACATTATAAATCGCCGCATTAAATCGCACATATATGTAAAAAATAATAACTTAATTTAATTGAAGTAATAATATAAAATTACATAGCATTAATATACAAGTACAGATAACTTACGTATATGTACTTAAACGAAAAACACACACACAATCAAACATATAACCTCCTCCTTTTAAGGGGGTTAAAATGTCACATTTTCTAAGTTATAGTTTACATATATGTACCTACACAAAAAAATATATAAATAATAATGATTACTGTTAAAAAATAAACCATTTAAATAAACATTGTAAGGCATGATTTCCAAACCAGCGGTGTTACCTTGCTGCATTTTAAGACTTAATAACTTAATATTATGTAGGTATTAATAAATACAATGCTAAAACGCTTTTAGAACATTCAGGGGACTGTCCAAGATCTGAGCAATATTTGAAAAATTCATAAATTCATTGAAATAAAGTATTGCTTTTACACGGCGCGATGTCAGAACACATTGAATGCAATAAAACCGGTACGAGATTAGTACTCGTATGTTTCTTCAAAACAATTATTACTTGCGTTTTCGCCCATCTTTTCTGAGTACATTGTAAATTGTGATCGAGTACGAATTAAGAGTAGCGACTAGCCCGCCTAACTTTTTTTTTCCTCCTCCTCCTTTTTTTTTACTACTGTGTGTGTACTATGAACACGCACAGACGAAAGCACAAACACCCATTGCGTGGCAGATGGGTATGATGACCGCCTCTGACGGGAGTTGTCATATACAAATGGACTTATTATTTATATGTATCGTCACATACAAATGGACTTATTTATATACAAACATAACCTCGAAAAAGACTACCTTCCTTCTGACGCAGTCTGGTCTAAAAAGCACTCGTGTCTAATATTTTAAACGCTGAAGGTACCACTAACAATTTTAAAGATTGTTCTTGCTAGTTATGATAAAATACTGATTGAATTCCAGGAGCACATTAAATTATGAAATGAAATTAAAATGAATACCACATCACATTGCATTTTAGCATTATGAGTAAATTTGTACTTATTTATCTTAAAATGCACTTCATTCACCATTTCAATTGTTTGTCAGTACTGGAAATGGAACGTAAATAAGTTAATAACGTTCCGTTTGTACGTTAGCAAAATGGCTACCTTGTCTAATTGACTTAATAACAGATAGAATTCAACGCACGGTATATCAGCTTTCCATAACGTCGCTCCCGGCATTTGCGAAATTAGCGCAAATGTAATGTAAATTTCTCCAAATACGGAATTGTGGTGTATGAGCAATGAAAATATTCGAAACTAGCTTAAAATATTTGAACTAGCTGTTTCCCGCAATTTAAAACGCGTTAAGCAAATGTAACAACGATTTACATGTATATTTGCCGGAATTTTTTTGCACGTTTTATATATTATTTATATATATTAAAACTGATGCGCTCGGAGAACTCCGGTTGTGTTCCGTTGGGGATCCCGGAGTCCTCCACGTACCGCTGAGGACGGCCACCGGATGGTTTTAGTCAGGTAAATATCCTACATAGCCCGGCGTTGCTCCCACGTCGGCGAGTACCTTTTGAATGTTTCTCCCTCGATAACAAAACAAAATACACATAAAACAAGAGTAACAATAAAACAAATCTCACAATTCGTTCGTGGAATAGTTCATAATAATTATAATATATTTTATTGTAATAATTATGAACCATACAGTAGGTACAACTGAGTCTAAATAATAATCTGAATAGCATCCTAATGAGATTATATATGGAAGTGGATGATATTTTGCGTTTTATTGCTAGGTTCCTCGTGTTAGTGGGTGTTTATAAAACATATAAAAATAAGAACGCCTCTATGTATTGTATCTAACAATTGTGTCTACAATGCAAAGCAAAAACGCAGAACAAGAAAGACTCTGCTCGCACTTTACTTTTCCTTTCATTTGGTGCCCATATCATAGGGGGCATACAGTATAATACAATCAAGGGGCGTTTGCCATGTTGATTTTAGAGTGACGTCACTTAACTAAACAGGTACTGCCCGTACCAAATGTGCATGCATAAATTAGGTACATTATTTTTATCGTCAATCTATTATTGTCCTGCTAGTCTTCTGAAAGACTTTAGGCTATAGTCCAACACACTGGCCAAGTGTGACTTGTAGTAAAAAGTTCTCAGAGATGTGTGAGTTGGTAGACTTCACACATCGTTGAGGACTTTTTTCCTTCACCGTAAAACAGTGACGATTAATTTGTAATACGCACATATTTTAGACAACACTGTGATCTATCACTGCTCTTATTTATATACGTACGGTCTGCTACTGTAAGTTAAGAGCTTGGAAAAGGATTATGGAAAAGGATAATCATTTGAAAATCTGTTTTTTTTCGTTTTGTTTATATTGACGAGCTATTGAATATATTATATTATACAAAAAACGGATATAGGTAAATAATGGTTAGTTTGTGAATGCAAAACGTAATATTAATATAATACAAAATGTAAGTAGAGAAAATAATTGCTTAAGGCATAAGCAAATTCTTGCTACTATCTTCCTCAATTAACAAAGCCTTTAATAACAGCATTAAAATCTAACCTCACATAAAATCCTCCTTGTTAAAACGAACAAAATGTGAGCTAGAAACTCTCGTTGTTCGAAGTTGCCTGTGTTCCTGTTATGCTCAAAGAGCATTAAAATAGGAGTTAACTGTTTTAACATTACATAGAATTTGTTACTAGTTTCAATGAAATGTTTCGTGCGAACAGTTTTATTTTGTTTAACTTCTGTTTCTGTCAGCTATGTAATTTTTTAGGAAATTGTTAAAAAGTTATTGCCATAAGCGCATGTTACGAATTTTCAAAAGCTTGTAAAAAGCGCTGCAGTCCTCTCTAAATTCAATGGCAGAAACTTTTCTTTCCATGAACATTCGTTTTAAACGAATACCGTATCAAATTGTAAGCAATTTTACAATGCGCTCCAAAACATAATCATGAGTCAAAGGGAAAATGTTACAAAGCGAAATATGTACATTTTGTGAGTGATATTATTTTATAACCTAAAGAGTACCTACATCTAGTAAAATTTATATAATATAGGTTCTAACTTATTACAACTTAGTTCTACAAAGTTTTGTCAAAACAACTAAGTCGTATCTCTACCAAAGCTCGCAAAGTGTGCCTCGAAGCTACCAATAACTTCAGCAACAAGTGCTCGTTCCAACTCCTTTGTAACATCGCGTTCGTATTTTTTAATCTGACTGCAAAATTTCTAAGCCTTCAGGGCTCTGACCGTTTCCAAAGCGTTTCGAAACTCGACGTCGGAGCGTGCAGGAACGGTGAAAATGGACTCGGCAAAATAATTGCTTTTTCCTTAACATCTACGGCGGAAATTACATTAAAATACAATAAGAGTAACTTAATTGTAAAGTAGTACGTGTGTGTGTTAATACTTAATTGAAATACTCGTACGTATAAACTTGAATAATTAGGTCACTGTTTATTGCTATTTTTTTATTTGTTTTTATATGACTCAAGTATCAAACGAGCATGCAGTCCACCTGATATTAAGTGGTTACTGCCGCCCATGGACATGTGGCGCTGGCGGTGGTACTTCCCCGGTCGAACTACACTGGTTCTACCACCTTGATATTTTAATTAAATTAATGTTAACGAAATATTTCAAGCTACACATAAATCACCAATACTAGCATTTGTTTAATCAATTATTTGATACTTCGATGATAATATCATAATATTAAACATTTTATAAAATGTGTAATAGTATTTACCTTACAATGTAGTATAGGTTTTATTGACTTTTTAGTTATTGTTTCCTTAATGTTATTTCAACAAAAGTTATTTCTAGATTCGAATAGAAGTTAAGTAATAAAATACAATTAAAATTAAAAAATCGCTTTATTTCTACACATAGAATTTAAACTAGTATTAGCCAGGGATAGTTTTAAGTAACGAAATCTATGACTTTTGTAAACATTTAATATGATCAGAATACTCACGAATTTTATTCGTAGATGATAAGTAGTCCAAAGCGTTATAACCGCTTATTTCTTTGTAGCCATAAACAAACATTGACACTTATCATTAATATTGGGTATCGAGCGCGGTTCCTCCTGTACGATAGACTAGGGTAGTATAGCAAGTCCCTGTAGTTCCGGGATCAGAATAGGGCAACGGCATCCCCTGCCTGTCGTAAGAGTTGCAGGCGGCTAGAGTGGGAGCTCGAACCGTTCGGTCAGGCGATCCCGGGAAGGACCGCGATATATGTGGTCGCATACCGTCGTAAAGACTAGACGGAGCGGTGGGCCCAGCCGCCCACCTGGGAGGAGCCCGGTGGGGCAACGCGTTCAAAGGATTCCGGTTGCGGTCGGTCCGAGTTCCCAGAGTCCCCTTTATAGCGCCGAGGACGGCCACTGGCGGGGTTTGTGTGCGGTAAAAATCCCACATAACCCTGCGACGCTCCCACGGCGTCAGGTACCTTTTGAAGGTTTCCCCCTCGAGAACAAAAAAGTAGTATAGCAAAACGTATATTAAATAAGCCTATTTATTTTATTACTATCCCAAAAAAGCCCGGATATTAAAACTATTAAGTGTTACACCATAGCCGCTACAGAGTGCGTAGAACCTCTACGCGATGATAGACTGTTGGGCATTTTCACGTTTTTTATTGTTTAAATGTTCCAGAGATAGACACATTTCATCTCGTAAAATAAGCACACGAAATCAGTAAACTGTACCAGAGACTTAGTTTTAGGCTGATCGCTCATTGGCTACTATCGCTTGATCAACCAGATCAAGCGATAGTAGCCAATCAGATTTCAATAATTAGACACATATCGGTGTCGTAAAAATAAGCACACAAGATTATGATACGATTTTGGAAATGGTACTCAAGACTCCGTTTTATATCTTAGTAACTTAAAATTGCTTAACGGATAAAATGATTTCATTTTCAAATATCAATTATCGCTCAAGTTATAGTAGCCAGTGGTTGGTCAGCTTTGCAGATTACAACCACACTAATTCTATTCTACTAGTAAATGCTAGGATGCTCTAAAATGTTGCTAGTAGGTTACCCTCCGATTATTTGTGCACTCTATGTTGTTCAAATCCCTCGTATAGTTTTGGATACGCCGACGCCACAAAACTTTCGAGCGGTTCAACTTACTATAAAATCTGTAGGAATAATTTCGGTAAGTAGACAATTTTAGTATGTATAATCTCGTTATTATGTTACATACCATGTCTTTTTATCAGAACTCTAAATAACTCTTCGCTAGATAACTAATCCTTCGTCCCTGTAGCCTCGGGGTCAGAATAGGGCTACGGTATCCCCTGCCTGTCGTAAGAGGCGACTAAAAGGGACTTCCGGGGTTGCAGACGGCTAGAGTGGGAGCTCGAACCGTTCGGTCAGGCAATCCCGGGAAGGACGGCGGTATGTGTGGTCGCATACCGTTGTAAAGATTAGACGGAGTGGTGGGCCCAGCCGCCCATCTGGGAGGAGCCCGATGGGGCAGCGCGCTCGAGGATTCCGGTTGAAGTCGTTTCGAGATCCCGGAGTCCTCCTTTTCAGCGCCGAGGACGGCCACCGGGGGGGTTTTAGTGCGGTAAAAATCCCACATAACCCTGCGTCGCTCCCACGGCGTCGGGTACCTTTGGAAGGTTTCCCCCTCGAAAACAAAAAAAAAAAAGATAACTAATCCTTATATATATTCTCTTTTATATGTTAACCGTCGCTCAACTTGAGATAGTGTTAGAGTGAAAATTTTTATAACTTTGATTATCTCTCTATACATACAAATATCTAATCTCTTTATATAATTGTATTGTACGACATTTAAACAATGACGTAAGATGTTTATAACTTTTTTGTCGCACCCATCGGGGTGCAATAAGAATTGTTTCGTTTCGTTTCGTATTGTATTCTATAACTCTCACAGAATCGTATCTAGAAGTTCTGATGATAACGTTATTGTGTTTCTGTCTTCCGATTTAAGTTCGGAATCCTGCTTAAGCTTTATGGAACTATTGGATTTCTGCATACCCACCCCTAAAGCGATTATCGTACGCTTCAGTTAAATACTCCTACAAGTAATTTCCTCTACACAGTTACACTTTACTTCCAATTGTTTACTTTAATGAACTAACAGTTCTTCGTGTCCTGAAGTTCATATTCATGGTGTTAGGACAAATGAACTTGACTTTGTTATTATAACTATTAACATTTTATTAAAATACGTGAAGACAACGTTGTGTTATTATGCACATCACGTGCTAAAGTGTGACATTTGTAATATACATATTTCAATCATTGAAATCCATATAAAGAAGGAGTGCAAGTAAGTAAAACTTATCTATAATATTTTTATATATGAAACTTAAATCATGACTAGCTCTGACATGCTGTGACGTAGTCATACGTATGTAATATCTATCAGTGACTATGGATTGTTTCAAAAACTTAGTGAATAATATCCAATAGGTTTATGAAAATTTATGTTAAAGTATAATGTAACGTCATCTATTACTATTCGCTAAACAATATGCTACATTCAATATAAACCACGCATTGAACCAGACCATTGTTAATAAATTTCAATTTACTAATTAAATATTTTTTTTGAAGTGAAACGTCTTTAGGCGCATGAGGGTAAAATTTTTACAGATGAATCGTCACGCCGGTATGCAACGGAAGTGTCGGAAAAGAGAGAGAGAGTGATCGAGACCGATTGAGAGAGAGTAAGACAGGGCGAACGTAGCATGAGCAACTAGCCGTGGAGTGAGAGTAGGGAGCAAGCGAGTGAGAAAGATTGAGAGAAAAAGTGAGACAGAGCGAACGTCGTATCACGCATAGTGCTATGGAGTGTGAGGTGGGAGAGAGCTATAGTGAGAAAGATTGAACAAGAGAGAGAGAGAATACGGGATATCGAGAAAGAATACACGCCCTATTGGTTGTGTATTCGTTTACTAGTTAATTATTAGAACTTTAGATGGCATTTCTGTCGCATAGCGTAATATTTTTATTTTAATGACAATTAAATTCCTAACCTATCTTTCTTTTTCCCTTCCTCTTAATATTGGAAATTTAAAGTTTTAGATTTGTATAAATATAAACAAGATTTATAAATTAGTTCGCCAAAGAAGTTTCACTTCTGACATGTGTACTTTGTACGCACGCATGTTTTTTTTAATATAGACAGACATTATAGTGTACTTACAGATAGATTCTGATAGTAGTCCCAAAAAATTAGTGACGACTACTTTGCGTAAAGGTACACTGATCACTGTGCAGGGCGGTGTCCAAGTCTTTCGTAGATATTGATGTGTCTCTTAAATTGTAGAACATTTTTTGTTCTATTATCGATAGCTACCGCAGCATATGCAATAAAAGAAATTATTAAGCTAAATTTTTTACACCTTGATTCACGTCACTGAAGTTTTAGTAAGGACCCGTTATGTATTCTACTAATAAAAATAGCCTTTGATACTATTGTAATAATATAGCTTTCTAATGGTGAAAGAATTTTTAAATCGGTTCAGTAGTTTTAATTTAATTCATGATAATCATAAAAAAATACAAAGTTTTCCTCTTTATAATGTTAGTATAGAAGTATAGATATAGATTATTACGCTCGAATTTCGACTATTGCAATGGGGCTTGTGAGTGTACGCCGAACCACATCTATCAAACAAGAACACAGCAGTGCTTTACACTGTTTCGATAACCTATAATAGAGTTGACCGCATGGCTTCTGTATTCAAACCACTATCACTCAAGTCACCATCCAAATTCGTTCCATACACACAACATTTTATCATATCGACACACATGGCGGAGTGAGTACCATAATGGTCTGAAACGCTGTGGGTTTCGGGTTTGTGCCCAGGCTAGACAGGAATCGGAATGATGAATTTGGTTCCTTGTTCTGGGTCTGGCTGAGTGTATTCGTCTTTATGTGTTCGTAGCACCCACGACACGGACGGAAATTCTTGTGAAGCGTTATGAGTAGATCCTCTTATCATATAATTTAAAAAGAGAGTATAAAATTTACCCCGAGACATTGAATACCCACTCAAATTATATAACAGTACGTGCACAGCGGAGCGCTCGAATATGATCCAACGTCAATTAGAGCCCGAATTTAATTTCCCCTCTTCTGATCGTACTTCCATACGTAGCCGTTATAATAGCATGTTTCTATTGTCGGCAGATGAAGCAAAATGATCGGGCTTCGGGCTAATATGCACTAATCCATAATGGCACGCTTGGGGGATAAATTTCCGAAACCATTACATATATATTTGCTTTGTAGACAATTTTAATTTGTTTTAGACTTTTACATTAAGATCTGCAAATGCTACAGTGCTGATGAATGTTGGCTATCGTTTAAAGGTACCAGGCAAAGATAGACTTTCAAGGAAAGAAAAAGGGTGGCGGTTCGAAGATTGTCTTAGTTATTTTGCCCAAAAGCTCGTGACCAGAATAAATCTAAGGTATTTCCTGTTCGTCGTAAGAGACGGTACGTGTGCTCACATAGTGTTATAAGCACCCGAAGGAAGGCACCTCTGAGAAGGTGGTCGATAGGGGACTCCAGTTACAATCCGAGAAAGATACTGGAATTTTCTCGGTAGCACTGAACAAAGCCACCAACGAGATTATAATGGGTTCAAATCCAATATAACCCGATGACACCTAGTATATTTTCTCCTGTAACTAAAAAAAAGTAGCAAACGAGCATACAGTCCACTTGATGGTAAGTGGTAACTGCCCCTGGAAATCTGTAAGCAAATTCATATAAAAGAAGCGTTCTATCTGAAATCAATCGCAGATACGCCCGAGGACTCGGAAGATTGCCTCGCATAAAAGTGATCCAGCGCCCACACCTTTCCATCGAAACGAAATAACTACTTCACGGTAAAGAATAGTTGTGGCGATGGTACCTCTCTAGCAATTTATGCGTTTTTGCCGCCACCTGGAAAATCTTTTAGATTTTAGTGGGATTTAAGTTCCTTTGTTGTAACCGTATCAATTGTAATCGATACCATTTAGCTCAATGGTATATAATATTACCTAAAAATGAACAATTCTCATCTTGAACAGCTATGTCGACAAGTCTAGATGTTTATCAGTGATATTTAAATTGATATATGTTATTAATACAGGAACACAAAAATTGACTTATTATTATCAAACGACTAATTATTACCTTTTTCACAAGTTTTATCGCCGATAAATTTGTGTCGATATCTACCATATTTTAAAGCCTACCATTCAATGAAAATAAACGACCCTCACTTTCGGAAACCCTATTTTTCCGCCCATACCCTGCCCAAAAGTTGATTAAAATTTTGCTAGTACCCTCCCTCCGCAGCGTACTTAATTGAAATGTTCTGTAATCTGCTCCCGGCCACACTTCTTTATCATTCGTAGGGGTTGTTAGGTTTTAAAATTAATATTGACTAAACGTAAAAGGGTTTTTAAAATGGTAATCGGGAATCGAATCTGGAGCCTATTGTGTGTCAAACCGGTATGGTAACCGCATCGTCACGCGGGTCGTCTCATAAGAACGAAGTTACTTGAGAAAGATAGGTCAGAAAAAATAAAATAGTGACAACTACAGCTATTTTACACATTGAAGCACGTATAGCACCTTTCTAGCTTAGTTGATATCAACTAAGTAACTAACTCTGTGACTCTGTGCTGCTAATGAGATTTAGGCTTGATATTTTACGAAAGATAGAAAAATTAAAGCTACCCGAACGAATCTAAAAGTAGCACATACATATATGCAACGTTTCGAATAGAAAAATATTTTACCATTATATTCCATTTTTTTAATAATTTATAACCCTTTAGCAAACTATTATAAACCTTACTTGGCTGTATCATCCAGTTTATTACACAAAAACGTTATTTAAGCTAAGAAAATTCAATTGAGTAAAATAAATTAGCTCAAAATTATGAAATACTATTTTTATATATAAGACCACTGAAACAACTAACGAAACGAAATAAAACTAAGACTCATCTTATTTGTGCCAACTGTTATGATCCCGTGTGAGGCAAATAATGTTGCTTGTTTACAGCCTTCATACATTTCATTGCAATAGTCATCCGTCGCAACGGTTGAAATTCGACAACAATCAATCCAAACACTAAACTTGATATTGTCCAAAGTAGTCTGAACAGTTCTCAAATTCAATGAAATTTTATAATTCAGAACCAGTATTATGTATCTCGAAGGTGGTAGAACCAGTGTAGTTCGACCGGGGAAGTACCACCGCTACACCTATTTCTAGCATGAAGCATTTCTTGCGTTTCGATAGAAGGGTGTGGTTGCCGGCACACTTTTACATGAGGCGACCATCATAGTTCTTGGGAGGGCGGCAGTGACCACTTACCATCAGGTGGACTGCATGCTCGTTTGCTACTTCAGTTAAATAAAAAAAAATGTACTGAAATGTTGTTAAATGTGTTTCTCGACTGTGTATTAACTTTATAGTCATTTTAAGAAACACCCATTAATAACATAATGTCAAATGTCTTGGTGACTTCTAAATTTTATTGTCATTATGTGTCCAACAATTCGCACTTGGCCAGCGCGGTAGACTATAGCCTACAACTCTCTCATTCTGATAGAAGACCCGCGCCCAGCAGTGGGACAATAATGGGGTGACGAGTATGTGTTTTCATAGTACCAGAACAAACAACGTTTTATTGCATTTATTATACCCGTGTGTCAAATGTATGGTAATGTGTGTAATGTGTTTTTAATTGATATTATGCATTATCAAAAAATATATATTAGCATCCTACACTCCTTCATATAAACTGTAACTGTGCCAAATTTCATACTCCTCTGCGTATTTTTTTTAAAAAGGGTCCATAGTTTTGGCTTCAAAGTATTAATACTTATATACGAGTAGATTCTTACGTATATTGCTAACTGTATAACCAGTCGTAGCCACTACGATAAACTCCTGTAAGAGAGAGACCCCAACAATGGACTTCCAAAGGTGTTGAACGGACAGGCACCTTAATTTATCAGAATACGAATGGCCTGAAATGTTATCGCTTCTCGTCTGCAATCTTGACATAGTTACAGAAATATCGGTACACTTTTATATGAGGCGACCATCATAGTCCTCGGGAGTAGTAACGCATCTGTGATTGACTTCAGATAGAACCCATGTTCTGTATGAAGTTCATTACAGATGTCCATGAGCGGCAGTGACCACTAACCATCAGGTGGACTGCATGCTCGTTTGCTACTTCAGTCAGATAAAAAAAAAAATACTGTTGCATTGATTATTTTTTTAAAATCTTTCATACTTTATCTTTTCACTTAAGGATCAGTAGGGTATATTCCTTTTGGTTTTCGTGAAGAATGTTTAAATTAATGCTTTTATGGTATTTTTTTTATATTAAGGTATAAAAAATATATTGCTTTCTTTACTCCCACTATTAAGATGAATCTATCTCCACCTCATGTTATTGTTAAAATTCATCAAGCCATTTAGGTTATAATGGTCTCTATTAACACATACTTTCGTAGGGTCGTAAGATATAATCCTCTCTTTGAAACACTATCGTAACTTTTTGTATGTATAGAGAAACTGAAATATTTATAATCTTTATAAGAGACAAACGCTAAACGAGCAGGCAGTTCAACTGCGCAAAATGGTCACTAAACTCATGACAAACACCCATGTAACATCCGCGTACGACAGTGGTTCTGTATGCCAATCTAAAATCAATCTAAATTATTTTTCAAGGTAATCTAAAACAATTTTCAAGGTGGTAGAACCAGTGTAGTTCGACCGGGGAAGTACCACCGTCACACCTATTTCTAGCGTGAAGCATTTCTTGCGTTTCAATAGAAGGGTGTGGTTGCCGGCACACATTCACATGAGCCAACCATCATAGTCCTCGGGAGTAGCAACGCATCTGTGATTGACTTGACAGATGAAACCCATGTTCTATATGTAGTTGATTACAGATGTCCATGGACGGCAGTGACCACTTACCATCAGGTGGACTGCATGGTCGCTTGCTACTTCAGACAGACAAATTTGCAACTCATAAAGACTAAGCTTTACGCTAGAAACGGATGCGCTGAGAGCACATCCGTAGTGGACTCCCAAACGTATACCTATGCATGACAATAAATTATACCTTTTCTTTTTTGTCAACAAATGTACCTTGTACATTTGTTGACGAAAACGAACGATCGAATTAAATATTTTGAGGTAAAATTGGATTTAATTTAAAAGTGCCTCATGCCATCATGCCAACGCTGGATGCAGTTATTTTAGTTACGTCGACAGTTAGATTGCGAAGAGAAGAGCATCACTCGAATTAGCTTCACAATAGGGTCGGCTCAGTTAAATCCATTACAAATAAATGGAAAAATCAGTTCAATGGAGAACTCTAAGTAATTTAATTTACGATTTTTATTCTCCATTTCTTTTCTATTTTCCGGAATCCGTATTTATATTTATTATAAACGTATTTGTGTTTGTACGGCAATTTTTATGGAAATATGTGGACACGGTGTTGGAATTTGGTGGATTCCTGTGAGAAAACATATGCCCAGCAATGGATTAGCGAATAGTTCATGATGATATCTAAACGGAATTTGGTATTCGACACCAAACTTAAAAACTGAGGCTACTATTTATTTAAGACATAATTTTAAAAGCAAGTAATATATTGAACAAACAGTAAACGATGTCACAAAAAAACTATGATTAAAAATATGTAATAATATACGTACGTAATTTTGAGCACGTAGGAATAATAATAACCGGCTAAGTACGAATTGGACTCGCAAACGAAGCGTTCCGTACCCTTATCGATAAAATGGGGCAAAATTTCTCGCTTGATGTATGGAATCCTCCTTTAAATATTTATCTTTCTTCTATTTTTGGTATTTGTTGTTATAGCGGCAACTAATATGCATCATCTGCGAAGAAATTTCGACTGTCTAGCTATTACGGTTCATGAAATACATCCTGGTGAAAGACAGACGGACAGACGACAAGACTGACAACGAACTCTTAGTAATAAGGTTCCGTTTTTACCCTATGGGTACGGAACCCTAAAATTACAAATCTATCTAAGCTGTCTTAGATATTTGCTCTGTTGAACTACTCTGTTACGCCTTACATCTGTTTAGGTTGCGGTGATCCGTAATATAACGGATGGACGATAAACCAATCCGCAACGATGCTCAAAGGGAATACAGAGCTGCAGTGTTTGTGGTAGTCCAAATGCTGCGTGAATAAAAATATAAATAAGTAACACTTTCTACACTTACAGCCCCACAGTGGGTTTTTCTCCTGTGTCGTGAGTGTCATAGAGGTACAAAGACGAAACACGAACACCCAGACCCAGAACAGTAATCTAAATTCATTATTTCGATAACTGTCTAGCCTGGAATCGAACCCAGAACCCAATGCGTGTCAGACCGGTATGGTCACTTAGTACTCTGAAGTAACAGAGAGAGAATCTCTGTTCTGTACGAAGTCGATTACAGATATCCATGGGTGGCACTGACCACTTATCAGGTGGACTGCGTGTTCGACTTCTACTTTAATCCTATAAAACTACTATCCACCTAGCTAACCATAATCATCCACCCCCGTGCAGCATATCCGTAGACTTACTGACCGCCAGAAGTCGACCTAATATAGCCTAAGGTCTGGAAATAACTTATAATGAACTGGTTAGCAGTCGACTTACACCAATGTAAAAATATGATTTTCATAGGCATATTCATTGAATGCTAATATTGATCAATGAGTGCGCCGAACGCCGAACGCCTGATAATGTTCTGTAACGATGAAAATCCTGGTAGCATGGATAAAACAACACGCAGGCACCGTATGTGGAGCCTAAGCTAAGGAGTTTTTACGACGTTATCATTAGTTTCTTTTTATTTCTTAATACTTATTCATGTGACTTTTTTCATATCATACTTGACAAATGAAACTTCGACATTCAACTTAAGTAATAGGTAGTTAGTTAAAACCTAAATTCAAAAGTTAAATTAAATTAGTGTTAAAATAAGTGTAATCGGTAAAGTGATTGTTATAAGCTCTCAAATATAAAGTTTTCTTGGCTGCTTTTTAAAATAATAATATACAACATTCGAAAATGACGTTGAATGTTTTCAATGTTATAAATATATTTTAAGTTTATTAAAATGTCAGCAAATGCTTAAATAAATTAATAACGTAAATATTAGTTTCTGTTACTTCTTGAAACGAAATTATTATCTTTTCGTTAAATATAAAATCAGAAAATGAGCAATGACCTAGTTATTAGAATGACGTCTCAAGCTCAAGGCTCGGGTACAAATTCCAAATATTTTAACGGTCAAGAAAAATACAGAACACCTGTAACTTCAATAAATAAATAAACATAAATACAAATTCTAACAATCGACACTGGAACCATGCTTACTAAGACCTAAGATTCTTCTCATTAATAGAATTACCCAGCAGTGCGACAGAAACGGTTTGACAATAATAATCCATAAGACCAAATACACCACCTACAACAAATTTCCTTCAGAGTACACAGGTGTATAGATTATTAATTATTAGATAGGATGAATTAGAACTGGGAATACCGCAATTCCCTCGAATATCCTACTGAGCGACGCATTATGAACCTATATTGCAAACCATTTAAACCTGAATACTGTCTAATCGGTAATATTGATTATCGGTTGACGTACAACGACATTCTTAAAACATCATACTAATATTACAACGAGTAACGACATTATCAAAATATCATACTTAATATCATAAGAGCGAAAGTTTGTAAGTGTGTATGTTTGTTACTTCCTCACGTCTAAACGGCTGGAGTGATTTTCTTAAAATTTGCTTTTTACTGTGGGCAAATATCTTATTCCCACGGGACAACTGAAACATCGATTTATTTTAACGCGGGCGAAGCTGCGGCGTTCATCTTGTTTGTAATAAATTCGAATACCAATATCAATTTGTTTATCATCAATTATCGACGTAATTTTTAGAATGAAGTGTCAGGCCACATCGAAGAACACATCTGAGCAAAGGGAGTGTCAGCCACCCCCCGACCAGGTGGACTAATGACTGGAAGACGCTGTGAAGAAGCATGTAGGAACGCTGGACTAAGGCCTGTTGTACATGGCACGTTTTTTCAGCCGTACGGCCTCTTTACCTTACCGTGAAAATAACGTGCTAGCATGTCCATGGCACGGCATCTCTCAGTGATCCATACAACACTGACAACCGTGCCTACACACGGCGATTTAACCGTAGATTTTTACGCCGAAAAAACGTGTGTCTACAAGAGGCAAACAATGTATAATACGCACATAAATCAGTGGTGCGTGCCTGGGTTTGAACCTCGGACCTCCCGATTGAGAGGGCAAGTTTTAACCATTAGGCTGTCACTGCTCTTGATTATTTATTTATATATATTGATCGATGTACATTCTAGTATCTAAAATATGACTATAAAACACAAGGTTCTAAACAATTGCAATTTATCATTTTTGAAAACGTCGATTTCAAAAATGATAAAATTTGTACAAATTTATCGTACGATTAGCATTGATAACAAATTAAAAGCTAAATAGAAACCGCTATAAATGCAATGTTATGCATGAAATTCAAATGATAACATTTCGTGAATACTCCCGGATATGCTAACAGAATATATTGTGTAGTTACGTGAAAATTCCAGTAATGAATGCTCGTTAAGCATTACAGCAATTTTCGGAACTTTAAACTTCCGAACTATAGGTTTCAGCTGCTGTATCGCTTAAATCGAAACCAGTTTTCGGATAGTAGTAACCCAATTATTTCTCCGCAAATTCCCCATTTTGCAATAATTAATTCGCGGCCCCAAAACATTCGGTAAACTTGAGCGGACTGTTACAAAAACATGAAAACCCTATTAAGGCCTGCATTTCAGAACTAAGATTTTGTTTGAGGGAGCTTAACCCAGCTGAAGGTAGGCTTTTTGATGGCGGTCCTATAAGAACTAACTTAATTTATTTTTTAATAGATCGAAGTATACCTATAAATCGTCAATTTTTTGTTTTTTTTTTCTGCCCTAGTGCCGCGAATATGAAAACCGTGGATGAGGAACGTGATTTTGTATAGGATTATAGGAAATATGTTCTAGAGCACAAGAAAAAAGTCGAAATTAATTTACATCTATTAATGGCACTTTTATCATTAATACAGTTATGAGTTGTCAATTTTTATCTGGCTATCTTAGATTAAAGATAACTGTAATTTTAACTTGTTTTGCCGATTTTAAAGAGTTATACTTTGCAGAAAAAATACCGTACGCCGGTACGTACGATATGTTTTCTGCAAATATTGATTTTTTTTACAGCGAATACTGCAAGATGGTCACAATATTTAACCCGAGAATCGTGAAAACGCGAATACGGAATCAGTTAATAAGAAACTTTGACTGTATGAAAGTAAAAAACGTACATTCGTAAGACACATTCGACTTTAACTCATACTAGAGTAAATACCAAATCACTAACTATAGTTAGTGATTATATTTTGGTTATAGGTAGTGATTACTAATTATAGTTAGTGATTATTGAAGTGAATATTCAATATGGAGGGTAGCTGACATCAAAACAACACACAATAATTCATATCAATTGCCATTCAATAAAATGATTACTGGTTTAAGTGAACTAGTGGAATGCATTAAGCATTTACTTATTAATTTCTAGCATGCACCCCGAGTTACCGACGTATTAATACCTATTAAAAATTTACAATCAGAGAATTTCAGGTCAAGGGTGCACGTTTAGGAATTTATATGAGAATTTAATATGTATTAAGAAGAAATTACTTCATAGATTGAGTTCGTTTCAAAAAGGTATACGTTCTATGTAATTGTATTTTCAAATTAAAATATCAATGTGATAAATGAATGACTTCTGCCCCGTAAAAATGAGCAAAGTTCAGTTGAATGAATTTTGACATCTGCATTGTCGATCCAAAAGGTCAAATCCCAATCACCTTTGTTTACGATCATACGTGCTTTCCATGTAGGTAGGTAGAACGCACTATGTACCTATGTACATAGAACGCACGAAATATACAAAGGTATATTTATGTATAATGCGTTTTTTTATTAATATAATTACAGCTCCACAGACGGATCGTCCGTGTCTTTTTTCATATAGCATTCATTTTGTCAGTCTTAGTATTTTAGCTCCACTTAAGCCTCCGTTGTCACCATCATCCAGAGGGCGGTGGTGGCAGCGTTGGCTTTACAGAAAACCTTAATATTTACTTACTCTATACATAGGACCTTATATATGTACATATATATGTATAATTATACCTTATTTAACTTTAACATAATGATTCTGGTTACATATATTTTTTATTTATATGGATATAATGCGTTTATAAATCTGCATCCGTGAGAGAAAAAAAGGGCGAAAGAGACGCCTCTGCTTATGCTTTCTGTCTCACTACCGAGCTTACGGGAAGAGAAGTTTTATTTTACTGCTTATCATTACTTTGTCTATATCATCCCAATATTGGCAAGCGTAGGGACCCATTTTTGCATAATAAATAATAAAAAAGATATTAATATTTACATTTATACACTAGTCAATACAATTTAAGTATACTGTTGTTGTAATTTAATTTTAGTCAATAACAAGCAACTTCCAAATGAGTATAGAAATCATATTGAAACAGCTTATGTGAATACTTTAAACGTAATTAGTTAAATATTCCGAAGTAGTTACATTTCAAATTACTCGGCCTTACAAACATTATATATGTACTAATATGTAATATTTATAAGGCCTAGGTGAGTGTCTGGGCTCACCACTCCGTCTGTTCTTTACGACGGTATGCGACCATACATGCCGCCGTTTTTCCCGGGGTCGCCTGACCAAACGGTACAAGCTCCCATTCTAGCCGCCGCGATTCCGGCTGCCCCTTTTAGTCGACTTTTGGGACAGACAGGGATACATACATACAGGGGATACCTTCCATATTCTGATCCCGGAACTACCTAAATGTCAAAATTCTATTAAAAAATCAAAGGGAAGTGTTATTTAATACGAAACTTTTTTATCATTTTTTGTTAGATTTATCAAACATTTTTATACTTAAATTTTGACCGTTTTACTTTTATTATGTTATTACTTTTGACCGTGTGGCCTAAATCCATCCAGTTATAAAGTAAACATTAAAAATATACCATACTATAAAAGCCATTCAGGTTTAATAACTAAAATTATCACCCCAGTACTCTGTACAAAATTATATAATAAAATGTATAATTTGCATTTCTTAGAAACTAATAATTGTAAACCGATAGTTGACACAGTTCGATGTGTAGGCCACAAGTTTATTTCCCATAGAATCGATGTATAAATTACCCGACTGCATTTTAACTACGGACTGCTTAGATAAATATATCTTTTAAAAATAATTATTGTTTTTTTATATTAAACTACTGATGACTACGTCTATTGCCAGGTGGTAGAACCAGTATAGTTCAACCGGGGTGGTACCACCGCCGCACGTATTTCTAGCGTAAAGCAATTTTTTCGTTTCGGTGGAAAGGGTGTGGTTGCCGGTTCACTTTAATATGAGGCAACGTATCAGTGACTATATACTTTCTCACAAACAGCTGCTTACATATTCGTCCGATTTCCGAGCACCTCGTCTCGATTCGTGCGAGCTTCGTACTGTTAAGCGAACGCTCGGCTGCGCTACATGGTAGGCGTAGTAGGGGGTGTTAGATTGTTTCGTTACGGAATTTATTGATTCAGTCACCGCGCTCAAAGCCCGCGATATAAGTTATGCAATAGCTTAAAAACCTTGGAACGCCTCGGATAAGTACTACTCTCTTGTCCCTGTAGCCTCGGGGTCAGAATAGGACTACGGTATCCCCTGCATGTCGTAAGAGGCGACTAAAAGGGGCTTCCGGGGTTGCAGACGGCTAGAGTGGGAGCTCGAACCGTTCGGTCAGGCAATCCCGGGAAGGACGGCGGTATGTGTGGTCGCATACCGTCGTAAAGACTAAATGGAGCGGTGGGCCCAGCCGCCCATCTGGGAGGAGCCCGATGGGGCAGCGCGCTCGGAGGATTCCGGTTGAAGTCGTTTCGAGATCCCGGAGTCCTCCTTTTCAGCGCCGAGGACGGCCACCGGGGGGGTTTTAGTGCGGTAAAAATCCCACATAACCCTGCGTCGCTCCCACGGCCACGTCGGGTACCTTTGGAAGGTTTCCCCCTCGAAAACAAAAAAAAAAAGTACTACTCTCTTACTACCCTTCAGACCAGAACACAGCAGTTAAGCACTGCGTTAATTAGACAAACATAGGTGCGACGGTGGTGCTTCCAGGATCGAACAATGAGAACTTGAAAAATATTGAAATTCCCTTATGAGATTACAACTGCTATCCCTATCATCATTTACTTAGTGGACTAGTTGACACTCTCCTAACAAATAAACTTAATATCATAGCCACATTTTACAACTACAATAAAAAATGTAATAATAATAATACACAATAATAGTAGCAAAAGTTACCTATCTCATTATTTTATTCATATTATTAATGATAAAGTTTGGTTTGTATCTCTTTCTCATAAAGACTTTCGGACGGATTTCGCTGTAATTTGATACCAACATAATTTATGACCTAGATTAACACAGGACATTAATTACCGTGGTAGACGTGGCCGAAGCGGGTGAGGCCGTGGAAATAACCAGATGGTAGAATCAGTGAAGTTCGACCGAGTCGGCCACCAGTACTACCGCCATACTTATTTCTAGCGTAAAAGTGTTCTTGTGTTTCGACGAAACGGTGTGGTTGCAATCTTAGGCTTTGGCAATAGTAACGCATATGTATTTAACGTCACGTAACGTCAGATATAACCTCATGAATCCATATATGAAACCTCATTTGTGAGTACTCCTACATTTAATATCTATTTATATCTCATTTGTAACAGGTATTACAAAGTTTTCAACAAAGAAATCAAATTTATCAATTCGAAGCATTCAATAGGTATTTGAAAATGGAACAATTGCTTATGAACTTCTTCGCTAAAATAAAATACGTAACTCAATAGTTATAAAATGGCATAACTGCGGCTCGGGGCTTCAAATCAGGATATCATTCATATTATATTAAAAAGGTGGTAGAACCAGTGTAGTTTGACCGGGGAAGTACCACCGCCACACCAATTTCCAATGTGAAGCATTTCCTCCGTTTCGAGGGAAGGGTGTGGTTTCCGGCACACTTTCACATGAGGCGACCATCTTAGTCCTCGGGAGTAGCAACGCATTTGCGATTGGCTTCAGATGGAACCCATGTTCTGTACGAAGTTGCTTACATCTCCATGATGTCCATCGGCGGCAGTGACCACTTACCATCAGGTGGACTGCATGCTCGTTTGCTACTTCAGTTAGATAAAAGAAATATCGAATTCATCTGAATTTAGTCCATTGTTGGAGATAAGCCCACAATGGAAGGCAGGTTTAACATAGTCACCACACTTGTAGGTGCTCAATGATTACCGCAACAGGTAGTTTTGCAGTAGGACGATACATTTACTTAAAAAAAATGTTTAAGATCGGACGGCCGAAACGAGCATTCTATCTGATAGTAAGTGGCCACTGCCATCCATGGACATCTGTAATCAGTCTCAAATTTAATCTTATCTGAAGTTCACTACAGACCATTCGACAGTCTAAAGCGGCGGTCAGCAACAGGCGGACCGCGGGAGGACGAATTTAATACCGCCAAGTTTTATATACCCAATGCTCAGATATAAGCAATTGGCTATGAATCTGGACACTATGTTTGGTTTGACATATGTTTGCGAATCTTCATTTTCAAACATGATTTTCTTAAAAAACAAATAGGTACCGTTCGAGATTAACGGATGCCCACCTCGAAGACACACTTCGAATTTACTGCTCCCTTCGTGTGCTAGCTATAAAGAGTTGGCTCGAGGTAGTCGGTGTAATATTTCTCATTTTTTTAATTAGTACCTACCCATTATTTCACTTAAACAATTGGTTCAATAAATTTATTTATTTATTTGTCACACCAACAGCTTACAAACAACATATTACACAAACAACATTTACAAATATAATAATTGATATCCATGTAAGCCAATTATAGGCGTGCACACCATAAATAATTTGAAAGCAAAATAAACTTATCATTATCAGTTTTTTTTTGGACCTCAGTTAAACTTTTGCAGTTTAACAGTATCCAGACTCTACTTCTAACTCCTTGCCGACCCTGGTCCAAAGGCTAATTTGGATCCTCGGATAAGTATGGCGACTTTACCACATAACTCAGACTAAAAGGCAGCAGCTTTGTTAAGGTGCAACTCCCGGTGCCTCGAGAGTCGAACTAAGTAGAAACTTACTACCTTCAAATGCCTAATACAATAGTTCGGAATTAATTGGCTTCTACGTTATTCAAACAACATCAGATTACTATACAACACCATGCCGGATTTTAACACGCACACATACAATAATCGCTAAAACATGTTAGTGTACCCTCCAGATGCTCATTCTTGAAAACACGTCATATACGGAAAGGTACTGAATTTACCGAATCAATTCGTTTATTGGTATACAAAAGATATCGAATTACGTAACTTACTTATTCAATTCAGTGAAATTTATAAGTATCATGGTATGGAGTGAAGCAAATTAACATCGGAGTCCTATTAGGGTTATGACGAACTAAAAACAAATAGAAAGGAAAATTGTGTCATCTTGAGACTGTTATAACTTTAATATTTTTAATACATATCGCAGCATATGTATATGCCTGTATCAACTTTAACATTATGATTATTATCTTTTATTTAACAATATTAGGTACTTTAACTTTAACATTATTATTTAACTTTTCTTTATTCTCGGTATGGTGGGATACACTAAATTGGATACACGCAGAGAATTTTTTCTTGCCAAATACCTCTTTAAAATTTTGCGAGGTATGGTGGACAATCTAGCTATATTGCTAGAGATGAAGTTGTGCGTGCCGGACGGTGCCGCCCGGCGACGGCGGCCCGCGCGCTTACTGGCGGTGACGCGCGCCCGCACCAACCTGCTGCGCGACGCTCACACGTGCGCTCTGTACACTTAACACTGTCGCTGGACATATTGATTTATTCAATTGCTCACTGCATGAGTTCACGAAGGCTACTTATAATATTATAAATACTTAGTAATAGATTTACAATATAAATAGTATTTTAAGTTAAGTACATATCTAACGCATTAGGGTTTCCTGTAATGTTAGGTATAAGTTTGATACAATAAATAAATAAATAAACACTAACAATGGGTTGATCCCATAACTGAAATCTCTGCTAAAGTGGGTTTAAAGCATAACCAATGGTGGTATTGGTCATGGGCAATATTAAGCCATAATTCATTTCTTACAAGAACGTAATCTTGAAGAATCTTGCTGCTTGGGATTCGAATCGTGGACCTCCAACGTATATGACCGAATGTTATTCTTATGCCTACTATTAATATTGTGAATGTGCATGTACGTTTGTAATACTTTTACGCCAAAATTATTCAACTGATTATCATGAAACTATATAAACATGTTAAACACACATTTTTAGAGATATTACAAATAACATGGGATACTTTTTATTAAAAATATTTTGGCAGAAATTATTGTTTGCCAAAAAAATAAAAACTAAGCCTTAAAGCGAACGAAGCCGCGCGTAAAAGATAGTTAATGTTATAAATTTGAAAGTTGTAGTGATGTATGTGTGTTTGTTACCCTTTCATGCAAAAACTACAGATCGCATTGACATTTTGCACACCGTTTATGATGTGTATTAACACATGGAATCTATATATTAATACGTGAAGCAAAAACTTAGGTTCCGTTTTTAATATACTTGTCGCGGGCGGAGTTTATAAGTTACTTCAAATCCACCCGGATTGGAAGTAACTTAAAAATTAATTCAATATAACTGAATTTGTAAAATATTCGTGCTACTCTAAGACTATATGAAGTTTAGTTTTTGAGTTGAATTACGGTGGAATTTCAACCGTTGCGACGAGTAACTAGTACCTACACATCGACGGTCCCTACGTACATAAGGACAAGTCAAAATCGAGGTTTTCAGGAGAGCGTTTTTTATGTTCAAACCGCCCTAGAAATAATTCTATAAACAATTATGAATATTTTTTTCTGTAATATTTTATTACAATTAGGGACTTTATGATGGTATTTATAGATATGTGTATATTTGATAAGTACAGATATCTGCGTATATGCGACACTTATTCCTTGTAATGATAATACTTGTTCTCTTATACGATTTGTATATTTGGTTAAATACATAATATTTAAGAAAAAATCGAATATAGGTATGAGCGTATGGACAATTTAAAGCCATATATGCAATAAAAAAATGCCATTTTTGACTTGTCCTTATATACGTAGGGACCGTCGACATTACCGTGGTAAATATGTTGAAAGCGGGAACCGCGGGAATAAAGTAGTTTCAAATAATATTTTGACAATATCTTTATTATGATTTATGCAACATTGACATTTATACATTAAATAAGAGAGATAAAAAATTTAAATCATTATTTTTTATCCGAAATGGTTGTAATTGACCACATAGATCATCACAATCTTACTTTGGTAATTATAAGCATATATGGTACGATGAAATGTAATAATTAAATGAAATAATAAAGGCGTAGCTATAAAAACTTTGCTAGGACGAAAAAACAAGGCAGCTAGTCCCTGATTGTTTCTCATCTTATGGTAAGGGGTTGGGGTTCGAAATGAGTAGATTTCAAAACATGTCGACAAAAAACAGCGAAGCTTCTTACTGTTTGAGGTTTTTTTTCTCACCTGTTCTGAAGGGATGGTTCCGAACTCCACGAAATTTAATGAAATCTCAATTTTATTTTGTTAAAAAGAACGAAAATTGACGATTAAGTATGAAGGGATACGATGAGAGTCTTAAATTGCCCACTGATGCATTGCAACTCCTAAGGACTGAGTTCAAACACGTCGGATACATATGTTCCTTTTGCGAAACCCTTCCGTTCTAAACTCAACAACGCCTAACACAGCTGTTTAGCTAAAAACGGGTCCGGCGGTAGTCTTCCGAAATCGCATTACTATCACTATTAACATTTTCGAGAAGCATACTTCCGGGGAATAAGGGAAACTTGCTTATATCTTTGTACTGTTAACTCTTGTTAAGCTGCTTCAGACAAAAATATGAAAAAAGTAAGTTTTTTTATCTTTTTTGTAATATTTTTTGTAAAGGGCTTGAATCAAAGTATATTGTGTGTAATTTGTTTAACCATTCCTGATGTATGTACTGATGCGTATAATTGTTAATCTTTTTTGATGTAAGTAGTAAAACCGGAATGGTTATTGACATTTTTTTTGCGGCAAATTTGAAATTCGTTCGAAACTTGCGCCTATTTTGTACTTGGAGCAAGTTCTTAAAACGTATCGGTGTTGCGATGTCTGCCAAGAATAATTGGCGAAGAAGATAATTGCTGGAATACTAAGACTTAATTTAAATACGTACTTTATACATTAATTATGCCGATTATGATTTTTAAGACTCAAAATCAATGATAAGATCTTAGGATGAATGGTCCTAAATGAAAATGGCTTGTTACTCAAAAGTTTGTATCATTTATATTATTTTGTATTTTAAAACGAATTAAACATTATATAAATAAAGAGTACTTAATATAAAAAAATGATGTGCTTTAATTTCCAAAATATAACAGGTTTCCTTAGGGACACGAATTAGGCAAGTTTACCCTACATTTATTTGATAGAGAGTGACAGTTCGAAAATGACTGCAAGAAATTAATTGCGATATACAAGTCAATGCTAACTGCTCGAGAGATTGAGTTAGCGCTTCAATCAGTTAAACGTTTGTGCTTGATGCGAGAATCGAAATCGTCTTACTCAGCGTGTTGAATATGGGAATAATAGATCCGTTGTGTGACATATTCTACTTTGTAACTATGGAATAAAAGTAATAATCATCATATATATAAAATGATCGTAAATACATACGTTATTCTTACATATTGTTGTAGACCTAATGAAGAATGATTTTGAAGGTTACCTTTTGAAGGTAAGGTTAAGGTTACTTTTACTACCCTCTTTTTAATCGCAAGGCAGCTTGCATGTTTACCCGACTGCATCAGAAGAAGGCTAACGTTTTTCGAGAGTATGTATATATGTTTGTATGTATGTATGTGAGGTTCATTTCTCTTCACGCGTTACAGCCTCAGCCTACAGCCAGTTTGTGACATATTATTGGAATTGTCTCTGTGTGCAGTCACATAAGCTATATATTTTTTAATATTACGCCTGCGATCAGGGAATACAGTAACAATTGACGTTTTCTATTATTATCATATTAATATGACTATGAAATTTAAGCTAATAAATAAAACAATATTATTTATATATTATATTACCTATATATTACTATTTTAATACAAAATCCAAAAAACCCGTAAAATGAAATATGTATGAAGGCAATCAATTGATTAAAAGTAGTTTTTTTTGTTTGTTTTAAAATTCAACAGTGTTAGTTGTCATTGACTGTTAAGTTACTCATTTATAAAATTTAATTAACATAAAAATTACTATCACTTAAACTTTTTTTTACATTGTCCAAAATTAATTATTTAATTCATATTTATTTATTAATAATCGAACTATAAACATTTATTTTATTTTTTATATTTTTACGATGTCCGCTATAATACAAAATATACAACTAAGTATATTAAAAGGTGATATGCCATATTTGTTTAGTATATAATATTTACAAACATTAATAAGATTATTACTTATCTACACAATAATATTTTATGTAATTCGCATCGGTTGCCACAGCAAATTCACATTTCCGAACTGGATTTTTAAAAAATAAATAATTCTACCAATATTTAAGCACGAAATCAGCCACCGTGTGATAAGGGAAAATAAAACAGAAATTTTTGCCAGCGAAAACACGGCCTTTTACTCGTATACTCGCAGGCGGCGTAAACTTCAGTGCATAATATTACGAAAATATTATAATATGAGACATACCTTTTCTCCAGTCAAAACAAACACATGAAATATTAACTCTCCCCTTCTGCAAATAAGGAACAACCTTTTACACTACTGTACTCATCACCGGGAAGAAAGGTAGGCGGTTAATTTTAGATAGGGTAAACAAAGTGGAATCTCCTGTTGCTTCGACAACAAAAATTGCGTTTTTAATTAACGCTTTCGATTCAGACCGACACTTACACGTTTACTTGAAATGTAAGTTACTCTGCGTTATCTATTAATAAGTCTTTACCTTTGATAAGAGGATTTGAGCGAAGAAAATAGATCCCGGAGCGAAAGGTCGCTCGGATAGTGAATAAATAAAATATTATCAACAGGTACGGAAAATGTCACCAGTATACGCGGAGTGATAGTTCGCGAAAAATTTATATTACACCTGTAGATCGTAATGGAGCAACACGCTCGCGCGGTACGTCCAATGCTCACGGCGGTGCAATACAAACTACCGGGTCGGATAGAGAATAGACTGGCGTGTATGCACCGCTCCTGTACTTATTAATATGGCATGGCAGCGCACCTTCCCGAAAGCTCCTGTTAATGCCCTCGTCGCGGTCGAGGGACACGCTCACTACAGCCTTCCTCAGACCTGAAGCTGTCTGATGATGAGGATTTGGGAATCTTAAATTACCAAAAGTGATTTGTAGAACTTATGGGAAATATAACCAAGATTCTAATTTCTCTGCAATTCCTATACGCAATTTTCTTAAAAGAAATAAATCTATTGCAATTAATTATTTATAATTCCGGAAAAGTTTTCATGAGTATTCAACGAAATGCTAGATAAATAATATTTTAGAAGGGTAATAAATAGCTAAGGTTTGGTAACAAATGTATAATTTAAACAATATGTATTGCACCGAGAAATTAATACCTACCTTTGCTTTTGTCACCTTTCTCTTTTAATTTCAGCTTTGAACACGTTCAGTGCCACGTACACGCTTTGCGTGTTCTTGTAAATTTAATCGCGGTGCCAGCAACACTCCAGGCGCCCTCAATGTATCAGCATTGGAGATAAATTTGTGCTATTTTATACAAAATCATAATGCTATTGACCATGTTAAAAAGAGGGGAGTAGGTAATCTGAAGCCTCTCTAATCCGTCCTTACAATACGCCATAAAGAACAATTTCTCAAAAAGAATAAACTTAACTTTTTACAAACCATTTTGTAGTATTTTTATTTTGCAAGCAGTATAAGGTGAAAAAAATTAAGACATTAGTCAACCTATTATCCTCTTACTATGATAAAGCTATAGCTTGATGATTTTCAAGGTTTTTAACGTACCTACTTCAAAACATAATAATGATTAGGTTTAAAAAAATCTCGCTTTATTTCACTTCTAACTAGATATTAACGTCACGCGAAACCTAACTAAAAGCTCAATGAAAAGGACTTGGGTACTTTAAAGACTTCTAATTAACGACTTTCCATTGATAGTCAAGTGTTTTTTATTAGAAAGAACGTTTGAACAGGGAACAATCTGCTGGAACGGGAACTTAAAAGCTTAATCTGGTCATTAAAATATCTGCTATTTCATTCTTATTAAATTTTTATATAAGTTACAGTTACCAGTGTTCTTGATAAAGGTTGTTTTTAATTAATTACTTGCACTTACTCTATTACATAGGAGAAGGTTGTTTTCCTAGCGTACGTCCATTTCTTTGACACGAGTTACTGCCGTCTGAATTATGGCGCGTGCTGCGTACATTATGAATAAATCTACCTTGACATTGTTTTTCACCCACTGCATCTTATTTTTTTTATCTGACTGAAGTAGCAACGAGCATGCAGTCCACCTGATGGTAAGTGATCTCTGCCGCTCATGGACATCTGTAATCAACTTCATACAGAAATTCAAGTCAATCACAGATGCGTTGCTACTCCCGAGGACTATGATGGTCGCCTCATATAAAAGTGTGCCGGCAACCACACCCTTCCATCGAAACTCAAGAAATGCTTCACGCTAGAAATGGGTGTAGCGGTGGTACTTCCCCGATCGAACTACACTGGTTCTACCTTCAAAAATAATGTATATTTTTTTCTATTTTTATATATATCATAACCGTAGTCCTTTTTATATTTTCGGTGAAATAGTAATATTTTTAATTTTTAATTATCAATAGCACCTAACAATTTTCATCACATACGTATTGTCTTTCTGTCTGTTGAAAATAAACATCGTATAAACCTAAAGGCAATATTTACCAAGTGATTGCTGATTTGCAGCAATATTAACACACAAACTTTCAGGTACAATACGTTCTGATTGATCAAACGGAACTTGTTAAAGACGTTTTAAACGACTGATACAAGTTCTAGACATTTGAAGTAAGGTTTGTAAGCGCATTAGAACTTCTAGCAGAATATTGGAAGTTACGTCATGTGTGCGTCATATGATACTGTAGTATTACGCTGTCACTGAGCTATAAGCCCACTGACATCGAAAAGCTTTCACACCGTACTATTTTGAAGTGATTTCATTTATATTTTGGAACGTGCAGCAATGTTAAAGGTAAAGTTTCTTGTCGTCCGACTGTGACAGTGATATTGAACTACCTTATCAACACGGATTTCAAAGGTGGTATTATTTTGCAACAGATGGTCTTATAAATTTGTTATTTAAGGTAGGATTTTAAAATACCGGTTAACTTTGGAGTTCCTCGCCAGAAGCACTACCTCCTCATCTCTCATCAACCCATTATTGACCCACTGTTGGCACGGGTTTTCTCTCAGAATGAGAAAGTTTAGGCTATAGTCCACCGCGCTGGCCAAGTGCGAATTGGTGACCTCTTCACCTATTTCAGCAATTCGCTGAAAGGAGATGTTTCAAAATGTATGGACCTTTGGCCAGGTATCTGTACACCATATGATAAAAAAGTCAGTAAAGTATAGAGCACTTTTAAACTAAGCATTTTATAAAAATCGACTGGGTTTATTGGTACAAGACTAGAATTTTAAGTTAGAATTGCAACACAATATAATGGCGGCGCTAATATTTCATTTTGACAGTTGAGGTTAATAAACAAACTGTGACAATGACAATCAATTGTCAGTGATTATCTGAATTCCGATCCAATGCAAAAAAAGGAAAAACTTATTATAACATTATGTAGCTTAGCTATGATAACCTTAAAACTATTGTGTAGTTATGGTTCTATGTAAACAAATGTTAACAAAGACTAATCTTATCTCATAGCTAATAGCCAATTACAATTATGATTTCAATTCAAACCCGAATAAATCAGTTGATGTTTGGAAGTCCAAGTTGAGTATGTAAATCCTTTATTCACTAGCCTGGTCAACAGGTTAACCGATGAACAGTCCAAAATATGAAAGTCAAGTCAACTGAGGTAAGCAGCGATCCGAAATCCAAGATATGTAAGCCAGGGGTTTGATAACTTGATATAGAAACTCCAACACAATACGCACACGAAAATATTCCGTGAAAATATCTAAGAACAAGAAGACACATGAATGGATCTAGTAAAAGAATCAATATGACAGTTGTCAGATAATGACAACTACAGTTTTGTCCACAGACTGTCTAAATCAGCTGTTCCGCCATATTGGAAAACGAAGAAAATAGTTAATTTTAATTGGTTTTGTACCAGAAAAGTACATGTTTTTATAAATTTTAAGTATTTTTTTCGGATTCTTGAGATTTTTCTCGATTTTTTGAGATGGTGTACATATACCTAGCCAAGATTGAAACATCTCCTTTGGAACACGGATACTTTGTAATCTGGATTTACACTTAGGATACTCGTTAAGGTGGTAACCGTGACGGATGCAGGCTGAACCGCAGGATAAGACTACCATATAGATAAATGTTGAAAATCTAAAGGTTTCTGTCTAATTATATTTATTATAGTATATCTCTAACATACCATTCTGTTACATCCTTTCGACGCATGTAATCTTTTTAATAGCTTAACAGCAATGTTTTAACTTCTTTAGATTTTATTGCTTGCTATTTAATAGCACATATTCGCTTCAATACTTAACTTTACTTTAATTTTGTAAGTCAAGGCTGCATTGCTGAATAGGCGACAGACTGCACTGATTTTTTTAAGTTCTGTGCGTATTACGTAGAAATTACTAAAATAACCAGTTACTAGAAAGGGGTAAATCCTTTACATTTTTAAGGGGCTTATGAGTATTATTGCGGAACTACGAAGTAAAACTGTATATAGAAGAAAGGCACAGAATGATAAAGAAAAGGAAAAGATTAGAATATTTACATTGAATATTTATTGATTACCTTCCAACTGTTACACCTACTCCAACTAGCCCTTTCTGCTCACTACATCACTACTCCTGCAGACTCAGCATTCCTTAGCGTCAAGTCCAAGCAACCATTCCCCATAGTTAGTCTCACTTCAACTTCCTAATCCTCCGGTCGTGTCGCCCACAAATCAAATCTTTTTTTAAAAACCCTTTTTCCTTGAGGCTCGTAAGAGAACGACATCGCATAATGCCACGTAGTAGAACAAATACGACTGAAATGTAATTCGACTGAGGAGATACCACCACACCAACTTCTAGCGTGAAGCAATCTTAGCGTTACGATGAATTAGTTGCCGGCTCACTTACATTTGAGACGAGCACCGCAGACTTCCGTCAGTAGTGGCAACGTATATTATACAACTGTTCTAGTTCAAATTGTTAACAGGTATCTATGAGCGGCACTAACCACTTACATCCTCTGGCGGAGTGCACGCTTATTTACTAATTCAATGTTTTAAAAAAAAACATGCGTGCGTACAAAGTACACATGTCAGAAGTGAAACTTCTTTGGCGAACTAATTTATAAATCTTGTTTATATTTATACAAATCTAAAACTTTAAATTTCCAAGATTAAGAGGAAGGGAAAAAGGCGTGATACGACGTTCGCTCTGTCTCACTTTTTCTCTCAATGTTTCTCACTCGCTTGCTCCCTACTCTCACTCCACGGCTAGTTGCTCATGCTACGTTCGCCCTGTCTTACTCTCTCTCAATCGGTCTCGATCACTCTCTCTCTCTTTTCCGACACTTCCGTTGCATACCGGCGTGACGTTTCATCTGTAAAAATTTTACCCTCATGCGCCTAAAGAAGTTTCACTTCAATAAAATACTCCCGCATACGGTGTCGATCTTATCCGCTACCGAACAACCTAGGACGCGGTCGGGAGTTGGATGGGCTACCGCTAGATTAATTTTGTCGACGTGTTCCTACCATCAAAGTATAAGTACCATGTAACATCATTTGTCCTAATTGGTATCGTTTCATAACAGTCAAAATCTTATTGTATGCCTGGTGTTAAAACTTTTGACACAGCTTGACCACTAATCCGTAAGTACAGTTCTCCACCAATCAGTGGCGTAGCGCGGACCAAGTAGACGGGGGCAAACTCCTATCAGCGAGGCCCCTTTGCATGATTCCATTGGATGGTGCCCTTGAAAATGCCTCTATCTCCTCCTCCAAAGAGGCCTCGCGAGGCCCCTTTAAGTGCGAGGTCGTGGCTGATGGCCCACTGCGCCCACGCCTAGCTACCTCACTGCTACCAATATACAATATCTCGATAAAGTACATTCCAGCTTTCCGACAATCGTGCGGATAACCCATGCTCAACAGGGGAATATTTAATAGTGAGCACCAACTAATAACTTAACCTTACACAAGATCTAACAGATGCGATCCGTTTGCTTCTATCACTTATATACCTACCTCCGATCTTGTATGAAACAGTGTTTGCATGAAACATTAAACTTATGTTAATTAAATTGATAATTGTTCAAATATTAGCACTCTTGGAACATCTGTTGATGTAGCGGCAACTACTTTGGAATATTACTTACATTTATGCTTAGGTACCTATTTCCAAGCCGTCACGGAATCACATCACGGCCGTGCTAGGAACGTATCAGGCAAAAAATATTGTTTATATTAAAAATAGGTTAGTCTAATGGGCAAAAACTTTTGATTAAATTAATAAGTTCTAGTCATCCGCCGCAACGCTCGAAATTCGACCATAATTTAAATTAAAAAACTTAACTTCATATTGTCCAAAGTAGCACGAATATTTTTTAAGTTCAAATAAACTGTAATAATTTTCAAGTTATTTTGAACGCACCCGTTAAAGGTAAAAAAGAAGTTTCACGCCTATTTCTAAAGAGAAGCGATTCTTGTGTTTCGGAGGAATTGTGTGTTTCCTCCTCTTAGTCCTCGTAATTAGGAATGCATCTGCGATTAACCTTGCTTACAGTTGTATTTCTGTTCAAAGTGGCTTGCAGGAGAATCGGCAGTGTCCACGTCACATCAAGTGGAGACATTACTTGTTTGCTACCTTATAAAAAAAAATGTTACAAACATTTCATTTAACTATCACCTCCGACTTAGTAGTAAAAAAGGCACAAATATTTCAAAATCTCGTTTCTTGACAGTTTCAGTTCAATTTGAAGAGAATCACCTAACACTACTTATAAAAAAGTAGCAACTAGATATGCTCTAAGATTCTAGATTTGAAACACGTAAGGAACATATTAAAACTTAACGCAGTGTTGCCTCAGTTATTACAAGGCTAGTATTCAAAATGTAAAAGATAAACTCTGTATATAACAACAGTTTCACCATAAAGGAATCTTTTGATCTTTGGCCAAGAAAATAATAAAATACATTTAATTTAAACATTTATATGAAATGCAAAAACAATGACATTAAATGTATTATAGTAATTAAAATGGCATAGGAATAGTATTTTAAAACAATAATAGCTATTGTGAATATATATCACGTCTACTTCTATATAATCTAGTTAAAATTAACGCAACGTATTGTATTGCGAATCTAATTATGGATATGGATCTCAACAGCGAGTAGGTACAATACAAATATACTCTTCGTGAAAGTGTTAGCAAATAAAACGTACCAATGTTTTTCATTTTTATATTATTGGTGGTAACAATGTGCTGAAATAAGGGTTTCTTTTTGTTTCTATTCACTATTATATTTAAAATAAATTAATTTGAATTGCTTTATAATAAATAAGAGTTTGCAAGGATTGTAAACTTCGTAAGTGTCGATTTTATAAACACTAAGATTGTATGATTTTATCAATGAATGGATTCGTTCAGCGGATAGGAAATATTCCTACCGAATTAAACACTTTGTCAATTCACTTTCACATTGTCTGCACAATTTGAAAATTTTAAACGTATTATGTCGATGTCAATACAATAACTTACCAGGAATTGGAAAGTGGAACTATACTATTATACTACTGGAGAAGACAGCGGGCAAACGTTGGATTTAGGAGCACAGGGCAGATTGAAGTGGTGCCTTTGTCCAGCAGTGGACCTCGTAAGGATTTAAACGATTATATAAACGAAAAGTAACTATCAGAAAAAACTATATGACTGTATTACTGGGTGTAATAGTACCTAACTATTACAACATAAAACCAATAGTTATATCAATAGGAAACAATAATATTCGCATATTATGTGAATTAAATCCTGTAGCACTCATTAAAACCTACATCTGTTACCACAAAGTTAAGTACTTTCTAGCTTTCTAGCTCCACTTCCTAAATGCTATGCGGTTGCGGTGCATTCTCCTGAAGATCTTGGTCTGGAAGTCATCCTACATACTGTGGCAAGAATGTTTTAGTTGAAGAAGTTCTAGTTACGTGAGATCGCAACTCTGTCCTTTCAAACGAAGTTGAGCACAATTCTAAAAAATGCTTAAATCATATCGTGAACAGGCAAATGACATAATTACGCTGGCTTAGCGTAATTATGTTATTTGCCTGTATCAAAATATCTATGCTTTTAATAGTCTGTGTTTACTGTGTTTTTTTATTGTCTTTTTATATGTTGTTCTTATGTTTTATGATTAGAAGATTATATTTCTGCTGTTTATTTCGAAACATCGAGCCGTATTATTTTAAAAGGCGTTTCTAGCCCACTAATTGGCATTAAGGTAACGTGGTAAAATACGGGGAGTATGCCTTCGTTCTGAGAATACACTTGTGCCCAGCAGTGACAAAAGGATAAATTGATGATCACTAAGTGTACAATTAAAATCGTGGTCATTTTAAAGAGCAAAAATTTTAGTTTTGGACAAAAGTTTCATCATTCAGTATGTTTTTTTTGAGAATGAGCTAAATGCAATTCATACACATTTGATGTCAGAACTGGTATCACTTTTAAAGTTGGAACATAACTATGACGAACCATAACCGACAAAATCATTCAATGTAAAAAATATAGCTGCCGGCAACTATAACACAAATTGCAACGGAAATAGCAAGGGAGTATACAATGTTTAACACTCGTGGTGAGAGCACATGACACGTAGGTATTGCGAAACATTCACGCCATTCCAATGTATATCAATTATGTAACTTTGACACGTTATCAGAGTAATTGGCATCGTTCATCCACGATTTTTATAAATTTTAAATTTAAACATTCATAAGCGGAACACGGAACACTACGGACGACAACTGCTACGCTACTGCTACGCCGTAGAACATCTACACATCTGTCGAATGAGTATAAATATGTATAGCTAATTAGCTACATAAAATTTGACCTTTTTCTTACTATTTGACAGCTAAATTTTAATTCATAAATGAATGTAATGTAATTAATATTATGAATGGAATGTAATGTAATGTATTAAAAAGTATTAAGCGAAAATGAATAAATACGTACGCCTCGGAAAAATATGTTAATTCTAAAATTATTGACTGAAAACTCAGACACTTTCAGTACAGGGACCAACAAATACCGCTCCGCGCCTTCTTTCGAATCAGCCGATATCGGTTCTTAAAACGATCAACGTTTACGTTTCGCCTATACATTGCACATTAATGTTCTCGTTAAAGGCACGTGTGAAAACGTTACGTATTTCCTGATTTGTAAAACATGGTAAACTTGCAATAAGGGCACCAAAGAAATATTACATTGTTGTAATGCTTCTGGCTTGGTAAAAGACGGTACATATTGTAGAAAAAACGCCTCCCAGACAGTCTAAAAATATTTTCAACCACCGGTGATTGCAACCGACGTCAACTAAATAATCTTTGAAGATTTGAATATTAAAATTTGCAACTAACATCTCTTGACCTAGTACGACAAAGCCCAATTTAAAAGATAACTTATTCATAGTTCAAAATATAATATTGGATACATAAGGTTTAGCTTTAGTACCTATAAGCCTTCTTTCGGTTAATCTAGGAGCAGATTATTATAAACATTGGGTAGTGTTCAGTAGTTTACCATGCAGTTTAAAAAAGTAGACGGAAATCAAATTAATGCATTTAGTTAAATAAATATTGGTACATATACTTGCATTTTTTCGTAGGAGATTGGCTTGCAGCTCACAGTAAATCTTTGGGACGGATTAAGTGAATGATTTCATGTCTTTATTGGGGTGTGTTAATTTCCCTATAAATTTTGTTTTACTACAACTTTTGGTCTTATGCTAATTGTTAATACCAACCTACTGGGAATGGCAGGATATATTGTCAGCAACAGAGAACAGGGTTACATTATAAATGCCAATATTTGTGAGGGCGTATGTGAGTTTGTTACTCTTTCACGCAAAAACTACTCTATTGATTACACGAACTTTTTTCATAAAAATAGATTATAACCTAGTTAAGAGTGGTAGACAGGACCGAATTAGGCAAAGCCGCGGAATGACCTAGTAAATTAATTAAGACTGCATGACCCCAATCACTGACTGGAGCCATGTCTTGAAAACGCTGTCTATCCAGATTATCGTTTCTTCCATAATAATCAGCGATACATCATCGTAGCTGCAGTAACCGGATTATAATGAAGTTTACATTTATCTAAAACTGGAAATATGATTAAGCTTACTTGTGTATTTAATACCTACGCAATTAGTACATATACGTCAATTCAATCGAAGCTATTAATCCACCTGCATCGATGCAGTACGTATTCGACTACATTAATGGTTTACGACATTTGACACGACCTTGAACTGGCACTACAATTAGGATGACGGACACTCCAATTTAGCATCAACAATAGAAGATATACACGTATTTGACGTGGATGCCATACGTATTGGAATCAGAGAATATTGGGCTGTCTACGTGCTGTATAAATGATTATTAGAACTTTATAGGGCTAAATAGTGTAACGCCGTAGGACTTAAAAAAGTGAAATCTTAAAATGTTTCAAGGAATGAATAATCGTGAAACCTTTTCGATTGCATTCTTAAAATTTCAAATAAAATTTCCCAAGAAGTTTTTCCGATCTCCAGTAGGTACATCTATTTATAATAAGTGTTTACTGAATATTATTCTTAACAACCGACCTTTTGTCACTAAAATTAGGCAGTAAATTAAACAAATATTTTTTTCTACTTAGTTTTAAAGTCCACCTTAATTTTGTACATAATGTAAGCAAAACTAGCAAATTTCAAAGTACGTAACAAATATTGAGCACCAATTTATTGTAATTAAAATAATACGATTAAGAGCAGTTATAGCCTAATATTTGAAATTTTGCCCTCTCAATCGGGAGGTCCGAAGTTCAAACCCAGGCACGCACCACTGATTTGCGTATTAGAAATTAATTATCACTGCTTTTCGGTGAAGGAAACATCGTGAGGAAACCTACACCAGAGACTTCCTTAAAAAAAAATGTTCTCGGAGGTGTGTGAAGTTTGCCAATTCGCTCTTGGCCAGCGCGGTGGACTATGGCCTAAAACTCTCTCATCGCGAGAGAACACCCGTGCTCAGCAATGGGACAATAATGGGTTGACGACAGAATTAATATAAATCAGCCAGGGAGATACCACTGCCACACTTATTTCTAACTCACAGCAGTAGGTACTTGTGTTTTAGTGAAGGAGTATGGTTGCCGGTTCACTTTTATATGAAGCGTTCTGGACCCTTGAGAGTGGCAACGCGTTAGTGACTTCAGAATACATTGACATATTCCATTGACGACAGTTACCACTACGTTGAGTGGACTGCATGCTCGATTGTTACTTCACTTTTATGTAAAAATAATTCACTTTACACATAAACAATATAATAAAATTATTTAGAAGATGATACTGTTAGACACATTTTCAATGACGGGTTCTTATTTTAAATGACTTATTACACGCTTTATATTAGCTTGGGCTGTATCTGTGTATGTAACGGATTTTTTGAGCTCTTTTTTCACCGGTTTCCAGAATTCAGATTAATTTGAATATTTGCCGACGTATCACCGATGACAACGCAATAAGATGATTCTTATTTTTTACAAAGCGTGTTTTTTAGTCTTTATTAAAATTTATTCCTTATTTTAATTGATACCTACATACCTACTAACTAGGTACTTCATGATGTAAGCAGAATGTTCGTAAAGAAATATCCCCCTGACATTTATTTGTATTAGGATTGAAATCTAATATGACATCATGGTCAAAATAGCGTCGCTATTTCTTAAGATTAAACTTAATACCTCGTTTACCACATCTTTTAAAGAAGCATAAACATACCGACGGTTAAAATACCTTTTCTAAGGCAGAAATAATAATGACGCTGATGATTCAGGAGTCAATCCCTTTCTCCACCTTTACCACCTCCTTTACTTAGTTATCACGGCTTTTCTTGCTTGAAGACTATTTCTTAAAATACTTGCTTGTTAAAACATTACGCAATCAATGATTTTAGTAAACAGACTGCATTTCTGCATTAGAATGAGAAGGTTTTAGGCCATAGCCCATCGCGCTGTCCAAGTGCGAATTGGTAGCTCCACATGTCTTTTGAGGCTTATTTAAGATTATCTAGTGTAGATATAGGTTTCCTTACGATATTTTTATTTACTGTAAAGTAAATATTTAATTTCTAATAAAGAAAAAAATGGTCATATTAGTTATCAGAACTATGAGCTCAATTAATGCTTATTTATACAAACAGATAAACTTTATACAAAAACGCTTAATTTGGGTGTTAAGTAACACCCAGATTAAGTAAGTTTATGGCTGTATAAACTATTTTTATACATATTTATGCAGGGAGTTTAGTTTAATTTTGCAGGTTGGTTTACAATTGAGGTACAATTCGAGTCTCATTCGTATGAACTAAATATTTTAACAAGCTGGAAGCTGCGTTCCGAAAATAGAGGAAAGACGAAGTGAGTTGTCCTATTCGAAACGAGACAAATATAACAGATAAGAATTCTCATCCTTCTTAGTCATGACTAGACAGCCGAATAGAAGAGGCATTAAAATTATGATGTGTATTAACCACGTTTATTTTTGAAAATATTTTTACGGTGTTACATATGACGCCAAAGTTGAATAATACTACTCATAATTTGGCACAATCTTCACTAGGATTTGGACTATGATTATATTCATTATATTAAAGTACGAAACGAGCAATCTATCTGAATATGTGTATAAGTATAGTAAGTAATTATATGAGTATATAAGATAAGTAGTCACTGGCATCCGTAAACATCTGTGATCCGCCCCAATAGTAACCGCAGTAGTGGCCGACCTCAGGAAGGACTTCACCTACCTAGGGTCGGCCACTGCGTTACTACCCCTTCGGGGTATTGTAAGGATCTTTACCTTATCACTCCCTTTAAAGCGGAATACTGAAATGCTTCTTTACTTTGCTGTTATAAGTCGAAAATACGAGTAGATGCAGCGAATTTGGGATCTTAGTAGTACTTTGGAGGGATCTACCACTTTTAAAAATTGCAATTAATATGGTAGCAATAAGTACCTACCTACTATCAATGGTTGTACCACGGTATACTTGCATGTATATGTATTTTTATCTCCGTTATTATTTGTTGCAAATCAAAGTATAAACGTAAATAATGCCAGGTTATCAATAACAGTAAAACCCGATAAGATTTACCTATTTATAACATCAAAAATGTTTATATGAATAGTTTTATCACTGTTACTAGTATCATAACAGACTCTTTCATATTGTACCTACATAGTAGTCTGCTTAATGTTGTACCTATATAAAATGCTACATAGATGAAACCCGTAGCTAATATCGACTTTAAAAATACTAATAATAACGATTTTACGGAGCATACTATTCCATGCAATTTTAGGGGAGGCCTACGTCCAGCAGTGGACCTCAAAAGGCTGATGGATGGAATTATGCATTTTAAGAAATATTGAAAAAAATATCTGAGGGGTGATCGTTTTCTTTATGAGATTTTTTTGTTTACTTAATGGTAAATAGCAACTGTCTTCAATGGACGTCTAAAATCGACTAAGCAAAGAAGTCTTACATACGGCCAATGCGTTGCTATTCTAGAGGACTAACGTTTGGATGCATCGTAAAGGGTACAACTCTTTCCACACACTTCACATATCAGCATTTAACACTGTTATTACTAGGTAGTAATATGTTTCGTGTAGAACCACGAACAATTCTTCTATCTAACATTACTATTTAAATAGTTTCTTTGGGTAATTGGTTAGTATAATTGACTTGGTTTATTAAGTTATCTATGCTCGGAGAACATCGATGACGTAACAATAATGGTATTTTGACATAAATATCTGTAAATTTCCATTTATTTAACTACATAAATGTTTATCTATCTTCCATTAATCAAATATGTCAAAATGTAGCTCCATTACATAATCCGTGTATTATTCGATGGTTCGGTTAACTAAATCATAACAATATTTAATTTTGGTGATTTTTTTGTAGATGGCTTTATTCGTGCTCATTACAATTTAACAATCAACATAAATTGTAGATAGTGTAATTTTAGCGTTGAACGCAATCCAAATGATGAGAAGGTTGAGACGAAGAGCCGGTGCCGACAGCAGCGAGGACCAGAAAGCCTCCGTTGGTCGATGTAGATAGTTGTAGTTGACCACTGGGACGGTGGAAGTAGCCTTTCCTCTGTTTAGAGGCCTAACGACAATAGGAATACATGTTATTTCATGTTTAGAAACCCACCTAGAGTCAAGTTAATATTCTGACCTAAAACTAAAGTTATACACCGTAACCTAAGCGGCTTGCTTACCTTAAGTTAAATTTTCCATATTTAACTAAGTATTATCTTTACTTTTAACTGTTGTGCAGTATAAATTTTCAAATTATAATATAAATGTCAAAATAACGAAACATGGCCAAAAAAGCTTTTTAAATTTAATTAAGTTTCCCGTAAGAGATGCATTATTTTTAAGTACTTTCGGTCGCGTATCCCCAACATTAAAATATCAAGTAAAATTAATATTTATGCTACCTAATTCGTCATTCATATAGTTGCCACGATACCTACCGAGTTTGAGTCATTATGCTACGCTCAAGCGTAAAGAAAGAACTTAATCGTCGTTCGAAGAATGGCACGCAAGGTAAGACCGGGATTTTTTCTTTGAATAAAAAAAAGTAAAATATACTTTCAGTGCAATATCGACAGGGTGTACAGATTTTAGCAACTTACCTGAAGTTCACGGCGCCATCGTGTTAACAGGTGGCTTTGGCAACAAGTCGCGCGGCGTCCTACAGGTCGCGGGCGTGCGGTGGCGGCGGCGGCCCGGCGGCGACACGCGGACCCCGCATGCGAGACGCAAGCGCGACCAAGACTCCCTCCCATCGATTTTCTATGTACGCCGCCTAAGGCGCGGTATTTACTAATGCAGAGAACAGCCGAGACCTCCCCATCCTTAGATTTTCCCCAATTCGGAAGAAATCGCGCCAAACATCCGCACCCGCGCTGCGGATAACGAACCGAACTGCGCGGTAAACGATACTAGTAATCTAATCGTAGCAGGAAGCCATTCATCGACGAGACGTACCGACTGCAGGACCATCGTTAACTTAGAAATTTACTATTTTACTGACTATATGTGTAATTACCAGTTATGTTACATTTTATATATGATTCCAAACATGTTACTTATGATTGTTATTTCCAAATAAAAATATTAGGTACCTAAATATTTCAAAATAAAAAACCTAACATTTATCTTATTAAATACGATTTAAATTAGCTGAATACGAAGGAAAGGACCTTTAAATGTGTTATTTCAAGGTTAGTCTCTCTTGTCTAGTCTAAAATCCATTTCATAAACAACATCCAATTTTATGACAACAGATAAATATCAATTATTTAAAATATGTACAGTAAATAACTCAACAAACATATTACGACCAATTTAAAAGACGTATCGTCGTAAAACCTAAGAGATCCTAAGGCAAGACTATCTAAATGTTGCATCAAATCCCAACGCAGAGGTCGTTTACCCCGAGGCGGTGCTACAACTATCCTGATGTTGGGTTTATATGCGCGCTTTTATCCAAAATAATAAAAACTTCAATATAAAACAGACTTAAACTATAAAGAAAAGAACAATACGCCTTCTTAAACTAGGCCGTTTTCTTATTTTCATTTTCTTGGACATTTGTCACGAGACAACAACTCTTACATAGACTCTGAGACGAGATCTGATCGCTTAAATTCGCATGCCCATGTACATCAAAGTCGAATGAACATATTAAAATTAAGAAATTAACAGTTTATTCTCAAAACATAAATCAAATACAAAAAATATATAAGTTAATTGAAGTAAAACCCTGCACATGCAATTTTAATTTATCTTTATCGGCAGTAGTTTTTTAGTAGTGGCTTTCAAAAATCGAGCTTCCGTCAGTCACTAGCAAAGTCATAGGTACATCATACCTTAAAATAAAATAAAAATAATTGGACATTAAATCATGTAATCATTTTAGTTTAAATAACATAAAAAAATGTCAGCGATGTGGTGCAAATTGTTATAGATACATTGTGGTACTCCAGTTTTTTGTTACTGTGTTTGTTTGTTGTGGTTGTTGTGAGGAGGTAGGTACTATTGCCACACTTATTTCTAGCGTGAAGCAGTTCTTGCGTTTCGGTAGAAGAGTTTGTTTTTCGGTTCACTTTTATATATAGAGACCGTCAGCCTTCGGGAGTAGCAACGCATTTATAATTAACTTCAGATATAACCTCTGTTCTACTTATATAAAGTTGTTTACAGATGGGCGGTAGTGACCATTTACCATTAGTTGGACTGCATGCTCGTTTGCTGCTGCAATCAGATAAAATAATTGCATTAAAAATATTTGTATTAAAATTTTATCGTTAATGGTCAAATGGAAAAAGTATAATTTAGCAACTTCTTGAATGTTATTTTACAGGGACTTTCATAAGATTTGATAAGGAGTTCATTTAACCAAATATCTCAGAAACCAGTCTTCGAGATCGATACAAATCGAAGTTATCTACATTTTAATGCATCGCTTTTAAGCTTAGCTAGGTATACTGAGACAACATCAGTCTTTCTTTGTAAAATGAGATAACTTTGTTTTAAGCTTATTTGTAAAATTAATTTCAACTCATTCAATTGATATCCAGAGGAGCATAGCTCTGTCAAATTGGTTCGCACCGGTCCCTCCAAGAGGTAACACGGGCTACAGCCAAAGATCTATCCCAGGCAACCCGCAGTCTTCCTCAAAGCTTCTTCTTCTTCGTAAAGCAGTAAAGTACACATTGGAAAAGAGCAAAACCAAAATTGAAAAAAATCTTTTCTCTGGACAACTTAACTAGATAGAATTAACGTTGTTGTTCACCGTCTCGTCACCTCATAGATTCGTTCTTGAATGATTTTGTAATGCCCTATTATTTTTCTACAGCTCATATTTAATTTTTGGGTATGTTTAAGCACCGACTAATAATTTCTTACGTAAATAATTATCATTACCTACTCCTATATAGGCTTAATTCGAACATTAAAATCAGTCAGACTCTTTTGATCCTAAAGTTCATCAGTGTAGAAATACTGTATACTTATTAATGATGTAACGAACGTTATTATTTGAAAATTCGCGAATTCAAATACGTAGGTATATCCCTTACAAACATTCGTGAATGCAAATACAAATGTGAATAGATAGATAGATAGATAAAATATTTATTCCATGACATACAACACAAGACAGATACAAAGAAAGTTTATTAAAAACTAAACTTAACTTAAACAACAAAAAATAATAAACGAAGAGAGACTAATATTGTCATGTGCTGGCTGCAGCACTTGTGCTGACAAGTACGGTGAAACGGTTACGGAACTCAGTTAAAGCCGTGGGACGCCACGGCACTGATTTGATTGAATACTGCCTAATATTCGTTTTTTTTTAATTAAACGCCAACATGGGCGCCGTCAGGTTTAGTTTCAGTTTTTGGTGTAGGAGCCGGGGAACATGGCGACCTTTTTTTGGTCGACAAACTGCAGTTCGACATAAATTTGTATATAAATGGCCTTTTTTCCATTGATTCTTGTAAATGCGAATATCTCAAGACATGCGAATAATCGCGGATGCGAATTCGAATATTCGATACATCACTACTGTATAAAATGAATGTTATAAAGTCTCACTAGAATATAATAAATACAATAATAAAAAAGATGTAACCACTTCCTATCTTTAGGTATTTGTTGCGACGACTTATACCTATTACTTTATATCCTTAATACCTACCTATATCAGGTATTAATTGTAAATTAAAAACATTAAATAAGTAAACTGTCACGCTAAAAAGTATGAATCTAAACATAACCATTTGAAACAAACTAAAAACTATATTTTTATCATCCAAAACGTTAATGTCAAAATATCGCAATAATGGTAATAAATAATAATAATAAAACGTGTAAAAACAATCAAGGTTTCGGTTCAAGCGCCAAGAGGTTTGGTAAAATTACTGTTCATCCTAGCTTGGATCCAAGTGGTCTATACACAAAACGACCAGATGGATGTGACCCATGTCTGTACAGTCCTTTATCGATTAAAGAAATTTTTCAAGTGAACAAAAACAGAGCAAGCGATAAGGATCCTTGGAGATATAAAAATGAACTGGAAGATTGGTCTAAGAATTTGGGATATAGAAATCAGAAAATTCTAGATCGTAAGAAGTGGTACGACTCAATATTAGGCCCCGCATGGCACGATATAAATATTGTGCCCAAATACCCTGCAGTATGTATGAACGTCGGTTTCGGGAGAACACCTCGCTGCAAGCCGTCGAAAAATAAAATCCCTGGACCTGGTACTTATTACAAAGACAAAGGTTTTCAAGGCCCAAGTTTGGGTCATTCCAACAGACCAACGTTTGAAAGAGAGGAGCCGTGTCGTTTTAAAGATACCTCCCCAAAATGGTCCCTTGCACCCGACCGTTACACAATTATTGATAAAAACAACATTGAGAATAAATCCAAAAAGGTGGTGTCACTCCGAGGGCCGTATGATCTATTTACTGGGGCACGAGATGGTAGCACGATTAAAAATCATTTCAATGAATCGCTTAGATGCGCGGCGGCAACATGGCCGATTGCACTGAAAGGTTGTTTCGAAACGTATAAAAAATCTCACTTCGGCGTAATGAATAAGACCAATCGACAATTGCCGTATAGAGGTCGGAATGCTTTAGTAGACATATCTATGTGTTTTAAAAGACCTGATGACCCTGGGCCAGCGCATTTAAATATAGATAAACCTAAGATATTTATTCAAAACAAGCACGGTTTCAATAGCTCATACGATAAACCACCTGGTTACAAGCGAGTAATAGTATGGCCAGGGGTCGGTAGATACAGGAACGTGGAGGGTATCAGATGTGGCATTCCAGGTCATGGTCATCGCCACGTATTCCTAAGTAAACAAGGAAGAACTATCGGCGCTATTTTACCACAACCAATGAACTCCTTCTAAGTAACGATATGGTAAGAAATTTACTTATTTAAGATTTGAAATCTTTGCACATACCTATTTTAGGTACTCATAGGTAAGTGTTGAAACATAGTTCTCAGTAAGTACCTAGGAGCTTTTTTCATGACCATTAAATAATAGAAGTCACAAATTAATTAGTAATGGAAATACTTAAATCCGTCCGTGATCTATCAGAGTCCATCCTCGGCTGTTTAAGAAAAACGAAAGTGATGAATGCCAGTTACTCAGTTTAATAACTTTTATGTTCCGTTGACTATTGCATCTGACAATTTTCCGTGACCTGTGTTTATTTCTATCCACTTTGAAATAAGCCAGTTAATTTTTTGTAACTTTTTGCAGGTAAAATAATAATATAAAAGTTGTTTCGCAAAAACCTTTACAATGTACTCAATAGGTATTTGATATTTATTAATGACTAGCTTATTCCCTCGGCTATGCCCGTGTCGGTCACGCCTACCACGGTAATGAGTAGGTATGCATTATTCAAATAACTATAAAATCCGTCCGGTAGTTTTTGTGTAAAGAATAACATACACACATACATCCTAACAACCTTTCACATTTATGGTATTATTATAACATTTCAAATAGCTTTTGTATTTTTAAAACCAACAGCACACTTTCGACAAATATTTGGAAACACGTTCTATAACCTAACTGATTATTCAGTAGCAAAAGTACACATTAACTTCGTCACAGTATACCTAAATATGTACTTCGGGGAGGTCAGTGAAAATCATGAGTGTAACGATAACGCCACCATTTTTTTCAATCTTCAGTGATTCTCTAAGTCAAACAAAGAGAAGCAAATATCAGCATCACGACTGAATTTTCTACGCACAGATATGTTATTTTCGTACCTTATTTTCATTTATATCCTTTATTTCAATAAAACAAAATGACAAATTTGTAATATTTATCTCTTTTATTTAAATTGCTATTCAATTTGCCTGAAATCCAGAATGTTCATTAAAAATTAAGAAAAGTGTGATGACCAAGCAATTGTAAAATGTACCTATATTTTGCACACACACATACACACAAGTAACATTGTTAAATGAGAAGAAAAGCCCGACTGTATAATAAAGGATCAATTGCTTCATGGCTTTCATAATAACTTATTGAATTTTATTTCATTTAACGCTTTTTTAGGTTTTTTAGGTAATGTAAAAGTATTATAATACATATGGAGTAGGTATTATAATTTATTAGAACTTTTTGACCTGGTGCCTTAGTCACCTTTTCTTCACCGCACCACTTGCCGAAGGATGAAGTTCCGTCCACACCAACTGCACTCGTGGCGGTCCTCCACGGTTCGTTTTCACGCTCCTTTTTGCCACGGACGTGCAAGTTGTGGAATGAGCTTCCTCCTGAGGTATTCTCGGCGCGCTATGACATGGGGTTTTTCAAGAAAGGTACGAAAAGAGCTCTGTTTCAAAGCCGACGATGCATTGGCGACTCCACTGATGTTGCGAATGTTCATCAGATACCCCGTCTACCTTATCGTTAGGTTAAATTTAAAAAAATATACCTTTCATTTGAAATGTCATATATATGTGTCGCATACATGTGGCATATTATGCCACTATCACAACTGAGTCGTTTCAAATGATATGTCATGTATCAATACTTAAAGCATAAACTTGGGATCCGTTTTTAAAACATCGCCCTAGTTTACGAAGTCCTCAATTTATATAAATATATATTTAATACACCTGATTTTAATTCTGCATATCGTTCATTTAACGTTCACTGTTCGTATTTTAATGTAATGTAAATGGAATAACATTTTTGTTGTAAATCGACAAGTCCTCAAGAACCAAATTATGATATATAATGCATAATAATGCATAAATAATTGATCATAAACGTGTAATATTATAACGCTGTAAAATAAGACATTAGAAATATACTTTTAACCATTTTATTCTCAATCCTTTTTCAATAATGGCGTCAATGATGACGCAATGACGCTCTGTACGTCAATCATCACACTCTCCTCACCTGACCCACTGGCAGGGCTGCCGTCGTCAGAACAAAACCTACGACCAGATTTAAAAATACGGGAGGATGCCAGGAGAAATTCCAATTCATAATTCACTGTAGGGATGCGCCCTGCCTCCTCGCCTCACCGCACCTCCTTCGTCACCACACCTCGCCACATAAAGCATCTCGTCACTGCTGCGATACAATATAAAGCAAGAATAAATTAATTACTCGCACATTTTTTAAGCAATTATAAATGTTTGCCTCATAACTCCCACTTTGAGATGTCCTGAGAATTTTCCATCCTATATTTGTACTATGTACGAACTATGTACTACGTATATCATTCTAAAAACATTTGGGCACCAGAAAACCTTGTTAAGGTGTAATGTTTATCTATTAAAAATAATTGACAACACTGTGATGTTATGAGCTTACTATCGCGTCCAAAAATTAAATGTAATGTAATAATTAAATGTAATCAAGATGAATCAAATTAAATTTAAATTAAAGTTACCTCCTGTAGTAACAAAATATATAAACTAAACGCCATAAGACTTGTTTTGTCTATAACACGATGTTATTTAGTCTATTATTTGTTCAACAGAGCCTTTCAAACTGAACCAATTGAAAAAAATACATTAAAGTTCTCGGTATAGAATGTGGATGATGAAATTTGGAATAAAACCTTTGGCAACAGCATTTGCATGTATTTTTCAAAATAATTCAGAATGACATATTTTTTATGTATATCGTCGCAGAATGATAAAGAAATTTGCAATCATTGTATATGATTGCAAATTTCTATAACTGTTAAACGAAACGTCGAAAGCTGTTAAACGATTTAGTGCTTAAATGTGCTGCATGGTTAATAGGATCGTTCCTATAAGTGGGGCGGATCTCGTTATAAAATGTTTCAGTCATAATAATTAAACAAATAAAACCACAAAGATTTGTTTTAATGGTGGGTATGATTGAGGAACAAATCTAAAAAACATTTAACGATAATTTTTCCATTTAATTATCATGATTCTTATTAAATACCTAAAATACCAAACACTGAAAGATTCATTAATTTTAGTTTTGCTCCCCAATCTTCCATTACTTCTTTATTGTAATGTTTCACTTATATTTTAAACTATTAAAACAATTTACATTTAATGACTATGTGTAGGACGCATTTAGATGACTGTTGCAAAGTCTAAGTAAACTAGTCAAAAATAAAAATAACATGTCAGATCTAAATGCGTCTACACAACGCGGCAAACATGTTACAATTAACTATATACAAAACCAACAATTACTACTTAAAAGCTTTTAATATAGCATTATAAATATAAAAATTAAAGTATTATGTATATTATAATATTAGATTTATATTTTCTGCATATCAGTACCATAATGGACAATTTCGCCATTTTAATAATAACAACAAAATATTTAACAAAATGTCGATCAACTTGTGAAATGTTTTTATAAGTGTGAACTTTACTGCGTATGGTACATTTAGTTTAGTGATAGACGAATGAAAGAACTATTTTTATTCGTATCGTCATTGCCTCCAAGCGCTGTTGGAAGTAGTTTTAAGTATTAACACACCTGAACTCTCGTCTGTTGCTATTCCCTAAACGTTAAACTAAGAGCGACAGTCAACACGACCCAGTCCTCTGGAATGTTCCGTCTAAGACGTCTCTGAGACTCTATTCTATAAATAATCGTTAAAAAGGGTTACACCTTATTGTTCCAAGGTTTGTGACAACAAAATGTAAGAGTAATGATTATGAATGTTTTGCTGTATTCTGAAAACTATAATGATGTATAGAATTCCTTTGTGATATATTTGCAACATAAAACATCTTTTTTTATTACAAATCGGGTAAGTCTGTCTGTTCTGTTCTGTCTGTACTTTATGAATAACTAAACAGTAATTTTATGTCGTTTGAAAGTAGAATGATAACAAAGTATTTGGTTGAGTCGCTACTAGGAGTATCATTACTAAAAACTAAGTTATTGATGTTCTTATCGAACTACAGAAACTGAGTCACTTTAAATCTGTTGGGATGACTATGATTTAATAAAACAAAACAAAAAAAAATAACAAAAAAGACTGAACAAAAAAAACTGACAATTCTTAAGTGCCCCTGAAGGCCTATCCAAAAAAATAAAGACATTTTTATTTCATGTCATTTCATTTCATTCAAATCATATTTATTTTATACAATCAAAATCTATAGGCAACAACAGCGGGAGGTGATGACGAATATGGTTATTTTTGATAAATGTAGGAATAGCATCGTGGAAATATACATTTATAATCTAGCCTAATATGCTATGACACAATATCGATTTAATGTAAGGCTATCATGAAATTATTGCCATAATTATGTCGTTTTTACAATGCACTTATAGATAAATGTGGCGTCAAAATTTAATTTATATAAAAGAAATATTTTCTACAGACAAACCGATTTCTTGCAAGTCGAGTGACTGAGCAATAGATATTGAGCCTTTCCACAAGAAAAAAACACTATAAATGTTATTGGATCGTACAAAATTAATAAAATATTTGATTAGCCATTATATTGGACATTATAATTAAAACATAAACAATACATGGTAAAATTTTATTCCTAATAAGCAAAAGAATTTATATCGTATTACAATGTTTTTGCTACGCCTCCCAGAAGATTTAAACAAGAAAAATGTTAGTTTGAGTTTTCATAAATCATTTTCGAAAATGTTTCTTAAACATTCTTTCAAATAGGAAGATAATGTACATTAGAATGCAGATCTCGAGAAAATGCGTTTCGATCTAATTATATAACTAAATTTAACGGTGTATAGATATATCGTATGAGCATGGAAGTTATGCACAACTCTCAAATGTCAAAGTATGAGTCTTTGGTGTTTCAATGAGAATGGTTAGTACTGACCAAGTGCAGATATCCAGATTAACTTTTAGGACCTTATAAAACTCTTCAACGTGTAGATTCCTTCTTAAATGTTTTATTTACCATTAAAGCTACATTATCATTTTAATATGAACATTTTTTTGAAAAAAGTACTGCCAAATCTATTCCAAAATTCGTGGATTTAACATTGAGATTCTTGTGAGTGCATATTTGACATTTGATAAATACCTTGATTGGGTTCGGAGCATGTAATTATTTTTTCTGTGCGTGTAAAGCGAAAATTTGGGATCAAATATATCACGTTGGTTAGCTACGAATAAACTCTTAATAATATGCTTAGTGTAATAACTATAATTTGCCATAATATTTTAATTCAATGAGTCGATTAATTAATTATTATCAAGTGCTAGTTAAAGTTTTTCATAGAGGCTTGGAGGAAGGACATAATAATTTTCCCTCAAACTATAGTTATGGCTATATGGTGTAGTAGAGACTGCCCAATGCTTATTAATTCTTATTGTAACCCTACCATAATGTTAACGTTTCTGTTTGTAGAGTCGTGACACTGTGTGACACTTTGTGTTTGTTAAATTTAATACTAACGAAAGTTGCTAATACGAACAAAGTATTCGATGTATATATACTTGAATCTTTAAAATAATAGCTTTATAACTTTACAACTTAGAAGCATGGCGAGAGTTGGTCAGACCGATTAATAATTTCTTCTGTTATTAAAATAGTATCCACATGAAACGAATCCCATATTATTACGCAGTTTTATTATCAGATAGATAACCCAAAACCGTAATTTTTTTCATGCTATAAATATAGTGTCACACAGTGCAAAACACTTAAAAACATATATCTTGTAGCTATGTTTAAGTATGCAAAGCAAAATATAAAGGAGGACCTTAAAATTGGAAATTTATAGGTTTTAATTGTGAACAATGTTGTGGAGATATATTAAATATTAAATTCCATATAAATAAAATTTGGATGTCTTGAAGTACATAAGCTTTGATAAACATATATTTGCAGTAGCATATAAAATTTGGTAAAAATCGGTCAAGCCGTTTCGGAGAAGTATGGCAACAAAAACTGTGACACGAGAATTTTATATATTAGATAAAAGTTACGAATTGGTTTTGATCTTTTTTGCATAGTTTGATGTATTATTTATCTCTGTATGATTAATGTATGCATAAAATGCGTATAACTTAGAATTAACCTATAGTATAATGTAACGTTACCACGTGCACAATTGAGGTGTTCAGGAAATTACATTTTGACCTACACTTTATCATTATTGCTATATAATATTATTGGACTTAAATAAATTAGTGTTAATTTAGAAATGTTACTTGTAAACTATTTCCATTATCGTGGATCCATTTTCTTGCGATAAACTATTTCAAGTTTTATACTGTTTATTTATAGTCATACAGGACAATGATTATCTTTAATTTCCAGAGTCAAGTGGAGGACGGTTGCCAATTTGTACCTCTGGAGGCACCTCAGCAGCCTCGCCTACAGATTGACATGGTATTGTATTATTGCGGCTGCTTTGTTTAGTCGTCAAAAATTAAAATCTTTTTAAACGTGGAAAACGTGAACTTTCGACTTTTTAACAGAATAATGTGGTAAAACATTATTCGCACCGAGCTCGACATTCATAGCACCAATTTCTATTTTTTCATTTATTTTGTAACTTATGTTTCGGGTTTTAAATTTTTGTGGTAAAATTGAATTTAGTTTCACAGTGCGGTTGAATTTTGAATTGAACAGCCTGGCAATGGCCACTTAACATTACCTTGACTGTATACTATTGAGACCTACTACAATAAAAATATATTAATAAATGCTAAGAAATATATATATATATTTATAATGCTAAGTATGCAATAATATTAAATTTTAGTTTCATTTAATAAAAATAATCGTGATGGAACTATCGTGAACATGATTTCTATAATGTACTTAAAATTAATAAATATTAAATTAAATTAATTCAAAATAATTAAATTTGGCAATAAGTTAAATGTCACTTAATCGGACTGTAAAATATATACGACAATTTCATTTTTTATTTTTCCAAATTTAATTACAAGTGCAGAAAAAAATCCGGTTATTAAGCCATCGGTTAGAACGACTGAACAGCAAGGTCTAAACCCAATACTATTGCTTGTTATCAAAATTATTGTCTCATCCGAAATAAAAATATCAAAGAGGTTTTAATTTACGAAATAGACAAAAAGATCTAAATTTTCAAAATAGAGCTATAGAATGTTCAATATATTTTTTTTCATAGAAATCGACATTTCTCGTTTGTTTCTTATAAAAACGTGTACACGCGTTTACTTGTGTACTTTCAAATGTTTTTTATTATATGGTGCAAATATTTCTATAGACCTGTATGGTGCATCCGAAGTCGAGCCGCAAAGTTCCCACAAGATTAAGAGATTTTAAAGTCACTATTTGTCCAGAAATAAAAATTAGAACATTTTGTTAAATTAAGTCAAATTAAAACCAAGATGGTCACACAGTGTATCATCAATATGACGAAATTTAATTTTTATATCGGTAAATTTGTCTTTTAAGAGCAAATATTAAAACATTTACATTGTCAATTTTTTCTATATGCTTTAATATTTATTAAATACAATATGTCAATTACAATAAACAGCTATAATTTTTGAATGTACATTTTTATTTTCTAAAAATTAAATATTGTTAATCTAAAGGCAATTGATAAGTCTATATGTATCACCGTTATGATTTACAATGGCATCATTTCTAAATCATTAGGCATAGTATCTATTATCATTAGGCATACCATTTAACAGCACTTTTTAGTACAAGGCGTACTTGTTGTCAATACTATGAAGACAGACATGAATTTCGCTACACCTGATGCTATAATTAAAGTTCTGTACGATTCGTCATAAAATACTTATTTCCTAAATAATTATTAATATCATCATAGTCTCGAAATACTTCGAAGTGGTTTTAATTAATTGATTGTTTTCAAATTTAATAGGGATAACATAATCTATTGTACCAAGTTAATTATACACTCGAGCCACTCTTTTTTAAACGGTCCTATTCATAAACTTCATTACAGCTTCAAAATACTCTTCATTAGAAATACTCAATAGGCTTATGATACGCTTCATACTACACGTTTACGTTTATGTGTTTATGAATAACAATTAGTGCACTTTATTAAAGCGTATAAAATTACAGCATATTGCTTTATGAATACGACCGTAATTATATCATAAATTCAGCCAAATTCACTCCTAAAAACAATTACTAACGATTTCGAAACTTTGATAACTATATTTATCACTAAATAATATTTACGCACTAAACTTATATAGATAGTTTTGACCTTAAAAGATGCTATAGACAACAAAATACATCCTTACAGGGTCACATTATAAAAAACAGTAAAAACGGCACTTACATTCTATGCATGGGTCAATCTCGCTCTTAGCCCGATATTCGGTGATTACCTTGCAGGAATGAGGTATCGTTTATCGTTGTGTCCTCCGCATGGCTTTTCTAAAGACACGCCGGCCACCGGTATTGGGGGCACTGCCCATATTGAACTGCAACTGGGGTGCACCCGTTGGTGCTCCGAAATTGTACATGCCTCCCTGCGGCACTTGTGCTGGCTGCTGGCCCTCGGCCGGAATTTGATTCTGCGGTTGCTGTAAATGTTAAATAAACAAAACTGCAATGAAATGGAATTAAATTCTTTATTTTGCATAGGCCTACAGGGGTACTTACAAATTCTCAGTTCCATTTTTTTTTTTACACTACCACCGGATCAATACAATAATAACAATAAACAAATAAACGCTTTCTTTACTCATGGTCCTACATTAGAATATTTTCCTGTATCGTGAGTGCCAGGGACAATATACAAAGATGAATACACAAACACTTACACCCAGATTATGAATCTAAGTTCATCATTCAGATACCTGTCTGGGCAGGGATCAACCCTGAATCTGCTGCTTGTCGGTTTGGTAACCGCCCCGCCAAGTGTATGAGTTAGAAATAGCTTAAAGAATTAAGAGAATATCCGAAAAAACAAGACTGCCATATATTATAATGATTATGGGGAACTCAATAATCCTCGAGTATACATAATTATATAGCCAATTAGAAATTAAATTAAATAAATAAATAAAATACCTATCTGAGAAATCACATCTACCTATGGTAGTGGTTAGTAATTAAATTATTATCACACATAACATGCTTTTGTAGAAGACCTTATACGTAAACTTCTCTTTAGGGAGACCTTTCTTGCATTGACTTAAGTCTTATTTGAGTATATGATCGTTACCTGCCCAAATCCAAATATTCCAGTTGGTTGAGGACTACCGAAGTTAAAAGCTGGAGCCGGAGCTGGAGTCATTACTGGCGTTTCAAATGATGGAGTTGGATTCTGTGCTCCGAAAGCCGGAGCTACACTCACATTGGGATTGCCAAACATTGGCATCGGCATAGGATTATTAGAATTCTGTGGTGATCCAAATATGTTTGGTGTTTGATTCTGCAACTGATTTCCAAACATAGGCGGCTGGCTTGCAGGTGCCTGATTCCCAATCCCGAAGACATTCTGTGTGGGTTGCGTAGTGCCACCAAATGTATTATTTGTATTAAAACCAGTAGCACTACCAAAAGTAAATGTTGGGGGCTTTTGTGCAGCATTAGGATTATTATTTGACGTAAACATATTGTTACTCGTGGACCACATGTTTTCTTTTTGTACTGTAGAGCCAAATAAGTTTGGTGCCGTAGATGATGTGTCTGAATTTCCCGTTGTTAGAGGATTTGTTACATTCACTTGAGGAGTACTGTTGAGAGGATTTCCAGTGACGCCATTTCCAGTAGGAATAGAGTTGGAGAGGTTGAATTTGTTGGTTGATTCATTTGAGACTCCAAACGTAGGTTTAAAAAGCGACGGAGGTTCTGTTGTTGAACTACTTCCAAAACTAAAATTAAATTTGGGTTTTTCAGGTTGTGTCATGGATCCTTGATTTCCGAAGCTAAATACGGGCTGTGTAACGCCCTGAGAAACTGCTGTTGTTGTAGATTCCGTTTTAGGAAATAAAGATACACTTGTAGAAAGCGCAGAATCACTCTTTTGGAAAAATGAGCCAGTATTTGTAGTGTTGACAGTCCTTTGAAAAAGAGATGCAGATGTAGTGGCTGGAGTACTTAATGAAAGTGGTGGTACATTTGTTGTTGTCGTCGAACTCGCAGCAAACAAATTGGTTGTTGGCCTGATAGCTGAGAATGTAAAGCTATTTTGTTGTGGTTTTACTTCCGAATTTGTGGTGGATAATATGGATGTATTAGAAAGTGGTGCTTCCACTTTGGTGGCAGAAGGTTGACTTGACTGTTGTGATGTTATCAAGGCTGGTATTTCAGTAGCAATATGTGACGATACAGGTGTATTAAATATTTCTTGCGCTTTTTTCTGGTTGTCTTCCGTAATCGGAGGATTAAACGCTTGTGGAACCTCTTGTGGTCTTTCTTTTTCTTCATTTTTCTTAGTAACTTCGGGTGACTTGCTTTGTATTCCAAAAATAGGACTTTGGATCGGCGATTCAGTACCTTGATTCGCAACACCAAAGCCAAAGCTTATTTTCGGAGCTTCTACAGGTTTTTCCAGAGATGTCTCTGGTTTGTCATCAATTTTCTTTGCAGGCAAACCAAAACTAAATGTAGTCGTTTTAGGCAAAAAGTTATTATTGGTTTCAGATACTTGGGCAATTTTAGATTCTTCAGTTCCATTCTTGTCCTGTTTCTTGCTCTCTTCCGCTTTAGGTTGGATACCAAACTTGAAGGTAATTTCGGAAGGTTGGTGGAAGTTGAATAACCTTTTATGACATTCCTTTATGGTCCCTGGTTTATCAGCATCACAGCACGCACACATACTCCTATCGCTATCATTTCTTACTAAACAAATGGGACATTCCCATTTCTCAGTTTGAGATTTTACAACATTTTTAAATGAACTATCAGAAGTTTCATTGCGTTTACTAATTCCAAAATTACTTTTTGGCAATTCATTTATGCCAGAAGTAGAATTGGTAGAATTACAACCAGGTTTCAGTCCGCCGCACGCAGCACACTTATCTAAAGTGCTTTTATTTTTGATCCAGCAGTCATTGCATTTCCACTCTTTATCATCACTCTTTTCAGTGGTTTTCGGTACTGCAGCTGGTGAAGACTTTTTAGGATTTTTTCCACCACAACAGACACATTTATCTGCACTGTCGTCATTATCGACCCAACAGTCATTACATTTCCATTTAGAAGTGTTTTTCCCTTTAGCCACAAATATGTTATCAACATTATTAGTTTTCTTTTCACATTCATCACACTTATCGCTTTCAGGACGGTTGTGAGAAAGTTTACATACAGAGCATGTTTTAGTGTTATCAACAACTTCTACTGGCTTTTTCCCACCACAACATACACAGTTATTGACATCTGCCTTATTAAGAACCCAGCAATCTAAACATTTCCAGTCTGAAGATTTAAGCACTGATAATTTATTTTCAACAATAACTGGATTACTGTAATTTGAACTCAATTGATCATCTTTCTTTTTAACTTCCTGTACTTTATCTATATTTCTTTCAGGACTTCCAAAGTTAAATTTGGAAATGGTTGTGGAGGTGCTTGTTGTTTCATTTGACACGCTGACAGGACTTGAAAACTTGTAGAGGTCATTATTATTGTCCACTTCCACAGGTTTTATGCTTTCTACATCATTTGACCTGAATGTAGTAGTTTTATTAGTGTCAATCGTGCGCTTCAGAGAATCAAGTGCAGTTATCACAGGTGTTTGTATTGAGGAACTCTGTGAGGTTTGTAAAGGTGTAGAAGATCCAAATGTAAATCTTGGTAAGTTGTCTTTATCAATTTTGAGGACGCCAGTAGGTAAGTTCACAGTATCAGCGACATTAGACTCCAGATCGGCATTTCGGTCACGATTTGTTCTTGTCAACCGTGATTTTATCTTTGTGGTTAAAGTGTCCCCTGATACTTCTTGTTGCGATTTCCTGCAATAAAACATTAGAATAAATTGACACCATCTAATCAAATACTTTCAAAGTAATAAATATTTATTTAATCTTACATACCCTTCATAATTTGTCTTAGGATATGGTAAGACATCCGATGTGCTACTGTGAGATGCAATAATTTGACGTGCCGCATTAGTTGTATCCATTAGCCGGGACCTTCGTTTAATAGTTAAAATACTGGCAACAGTTGGCACATACAATTCCTGAGTTTTATAAGCTGTAATAATTTTAAATGGTAATTATATGTATTAACTAACAATAAAGTTATCAATTTATTTTTATCTCAATAATACTTACAAAATACTTTTGGTCCATAGGGATTCACAGATTGTTGTGAGCTGTTCATTGAATTATTCTTCTTATAATTTCTTGCAACTGGTGGAATTCTCTTAGCCTCTATTAATGGTGAAGAATAATGCTCCAATAAATCCATTACGCGTCTTGCAGAATGACTTATAGTTACACTGTCATTGTTACTAGTCTCATTTACTAAACTTGTTTTTCTCTGTTTAATGTTTGGCTCAGACATATAAGATGATGCAGCACCTCCGTACATTGTTCTTCCAACATAAAATGGCGAGCTTAGTAAACTTGGTTTAAAATATGGATCCCTTACATCACTAGAATAAGTGGCTAAAACAAAACATTTTAATTGATTAATACAGAAGTTAATAAAATATGCATATACCATAAAAGTACATGAATACTTACGACTTCGCTTATTGGAAGATTCAACAGGGGGGTTATCAAATAGAGATTTCCTTTTCTTAGCAATGGGATGTCCTATAGCTGATAGTGAATGCTGTGATTTAAAAAATGAATTTTCTTGAATAACTCCATCAGTAGTTTCCACATTAGCTGTGTTGATAGGAGTGGACATTAAATTTGTTTCTCTTCTGTAATTGTTTCTTGCTATTGGTGAATGAACCGTGTGATATATGTCTTCTATTGATTCAGTATTAGTACTCGTGCATCTAGTCTGTAAAATATTTCAAATAATAAAATATTAAAAATAAATTCACATAAAGACATTTGAAATAACATTAATATATGAATGTGAATGTAAAATAAAAAATGTGTAATTTTTTAAGGTAATGTCTTGTTTTAAAAATAAGAAAACTGAGAGTATATTCCAATTAATGAATTCATTATATGTCAACAAAATGTAAAATTATACTAGACACTTGAATAACACAAAATATGAAATTTTATCAAAAAAAATATATATCCGTGGTTTTTACTACAAATCCTTGTTAAATGCTAGATTTTGGAGTTAGATACAACATAATTTTTTCTAACAGAGTGATAATCAAATTTAAAAAAAACCCTCAACTACCTACTTGAAATCTATTTCACAATTTTACATAGGTTGACAATTCTTTGACATTGTGTGACATGTTAGACATTTGAAATTCTAATACAATGCGGTGAACATTACAACTCATGATTTTTTAAAGGATAACTTCGAACTAGTAAATGTTATTTTGAACTGACCTCCACTGGAACATATTGGTTAAAATTCCCCGGTGAAGTATACCGCATCCGCTTGGCTGGTGGTTGTATTGTGACTGGGCTCTCTGGTGCTTCATCTTCTGTTGAAGAGTCTGTTGCGTCAACTCCTTGAGCTGACCCATTGGTGTTAGAGGAACTAGGGCTGCTAAACCATTTAGTAATTGTAGCGGGCAGTAAGCCCGACACTCTTGATGTCACATTCTTGACGAAGGACTGAAAAAATAACAAATGTCGGGGGTATTACTCAGCAAGTAGAAGAAAATATATGAACTGCAGGGAAACAAGCCCACAGTCATAAAATTTATTAAACATTCCCTCCAATGCATGGTACCAATAGTGTTGTGGCAGTCATATCAAACCAATTAATGTTTCCTTGAAACATGTTGAATCAACAAAAAGTAGCAATTAACACTTTTATATATCTTATTGATAATTCATGTGGCAAAATGTAATGAGTAATCAAAATCTGATTTTATAAATTCAATGAGTACATACTACAAGTATCATTCAAATGTTGTAATTTATGCTGTCTCTTTTCCAGCATAAAGGTACCTTGACTATGAATCTAGAACTGACATTAGCTTTTTTTGTTTTTTTATTTCATTACCTAATCCAAAATATTTAAAGGGATTTAAAAAAAAGCAAGGCTGTTGTTAGTATGTGGTCATAGGAGTCCTACAGTGGAAAAAATAGATAATAAGAATAACGGAATGGAAATAATGATTAGAGCCTTTTTTAAAGCAAGCAAGAAAGCAGATCAATTCTAGCCAGACATCTATGAAATCGACCAAGCTTTAGTCACATAAATAAATACTTAAGCAAGCAATACGAAGTTTAAATAGTCAAGATATATATCACCTACAATGAACCCAGGTTGAATTCAAAAGATATTAATTTGACAGCTGGAATAGGTCTACTGTTTTGTTGCAACATTAATCAATACAATCATACAGTTACCACAAGAATTCAGTTATGCTTTTAAACTGTTATACCACATACAGGAAAAGTATAATAAATAAGGATAATTGTTAATGTTTAATTAAGACCATAAAATATATGCTGAGTTTCTGATGATTGATTTTGCCATGTTGCCCAACTGTGTCCTGCACAGCGGCATGAATATACAAGACAATACCTGGAGGAAACTCAAGGAAGAATGTCTTTACTATGAAATGCAAGTTTTTGATGCTAGATATTGTCTAGCATCAAAAACTATGTTATATAAGTATTTTATTGTAGGGTTTTACATCCTATCCTCTAATATAACACTAATGTGAATGAATTTTTAATCAAATCCATGTTTATTAAAAATTACACCTACAATATATATTACCACATACATAACGAAAGTAAGAAACATAGTTGACCACAGACACTTTGATGAGGACTATGTAATGCTCAGATATCTCTGCTTTACCACATTGAAGCATGTAGTAATTTATAAGCTATTTTGGTTATAGGGAAGTCATAGTCAAACAAATTATTTATAAATAAGTAATTTCTTGATCGGTCTGCATTGCATGGGTGCCTGTGGTTATCGACACATAAAACCAGAATTCTGTTTGAGGTGAATTGCAACAGTAGAACTAAGTTTGATGGCAACTGATTAGTATGTAATTGCAAACCATAATGCAACTGCGCTAGACACTACTAATTATTTGGCTGAATTAGGTGTTAGGCAATGGTGCTACCAGAATCAAACCACAGAGACTGCACCTATCATTAGATTGCCACAACTTTAGTATTAAAACAATGTTTTACATATCCTAAAATACACACACTTTAATAGGCATCAACACATTTTATAAAAATATTGCTTTAAAGTTTGACTTCATTATCCTTCATGGACTGATTTTGTCAACTTTGTAGATGCCAATGATCAGTTTTTAAACAATAATAATAAGTATGTCTACTGCCTTTATCCCAATGTGTGATTCTTGTAAACGATCCACACAGACTTCAATCAACATGTACATACATCTTATTTCCTCTGATAATGGCTAGATGATGCCTTAGCACGAACTCTAGCACAATCATAAATTTGTATTGACTAGTGTGCATGGAATGAAGCTTTGTTAAGAAGTTAATAAAGAGAATCACTTATTATTTTATTTTCACTGCATTATTTGTCTTCGTGGGGATAAATATTATCTACACCGGTCAGCAGTTTTATACAAGACTGTCACTCAAATCTTTCCACCTAGATAATTTAATCAATTTCAATTATGATCTTGCATACAATAGTAACAACAAAACTGATATTCCAGCTAAACCAATGGTGAACTGTGAAGTATATTTAAAGAAGCTGTATTGTCTCAGAGGAACCAATTTAGCTATTTGCTTTCACCTGTTCAATTCCTAACCGGGACAGATGTCACATAACATTGCCGATCACTTTTGAAGGCAGAGGCCAAGGAGCAATGAGTGCTTAGGTAAAGAGTATTTTGGAAAAGCTTTTTTTTAAACCTCAAATTAAAACTTATATAAATACTTAGAGCAATGAGTCAAAATTCTTTGCCGTTTATCATAAGAAATAAAATTTGACCAAATCGTAGAATATGTCAACTCATAACTTTAAAAAATATGTCTAAATCCTACTAATATTATAAATGCGAAAGTTTGTGAGGATGTATGTGTATTTGTTATTCTTTAACGCAAAAACTACTCAACGGATTAGGTTGAAACTTTACAGTAGTATAGGTTATACATCAGAATCACACATGGGCTATAATTTGTAATGATTTTTTTTTATAAGGTTATAATATAACGAGAAATATCAGGTTAGTCGGAAAAAAAGTTGTGCTCTGAGAGCTATCTTCGCGTACGCTGCCTAAACCGTTGGAGATATCCAAATATAATGTACCGTGGGATTGTTTGGCTCACATAGATCTAAATAAAAGTCCGCGACAGCATATGTCTATACTTTATGTATAACCCACAATAACTCTTTTTATACTTTGAAAATTTTAAAAATATCAAGTTGATGTTTCCATGGGTTTTATACAAACTAAATATTAATCCTTATCAAAATAAATGATTTCAAAAAATCAAGCATCTAATAAAGATCGAATCTGCCTTTTACACCATGTAAATTGGATAAGTAGTTTAGAAGATATTACGAGTATAACATATTGCGTACTCAATTGATTGACCAGCAGTACGCGCCGTGCGCCGCCGCCGTATACAACGAAGTTGTATGATATTAATATTTGAATGGTTATAAAACACGGAGCAAAATGTGAAAGGTCAATGACGTCTCTGTAGTTCCGGGAATGAGGCTACGGTATCCCCTGGCTGTGTAAGAGGCAACAAAAAGGGAGCTTTCGGGGTTGCGGGCGGCTAGACGGAGAGCTCCAAACACCCAGACAGCAACTTTGGGAAAGATGTCAGCATGTGTGGTCGCATGATATCGTGAGAGCCAGGATGGACGGAGCTTGAATCCTCCAGCCAGGCGATCCCGGGAAGGACGGTGGCATTCGTGTGGTCGCATATCGTGGTAAAGACCAGATGGAGTGGTAGGCCCAGCCGCTCACTTGGGAGGAGCCCGATGGGGCAATGCACTCAGAGGACTCCAGTTGCGTTCCTTTGAAGATCCCGGACTCCTGGTGCTATAAGAATCCCAGATAACCCTGCGTCGCTCCCACGGCGTACCTTTTGAAGGTTTCTCCCTCGACAAAAACCTCGACGAAACAGCGGAAAGGTTAAATATGTTATTCAATCGTCATCGACCTTTTAATGTAATACAACTCGGCACATATGTCAGATTAGCAGTAGTTTAGGTCGTAGTTGACCACGCTAGCCAACTGCGCGTTGGTAACCGTCACGCGTTTTGAGACCCTTTCTTAAAACTTTTAATTTCACAAACAAAACTAATTCAAAAAGCCGACAAAACTAATTCAAATTAATATACGTGCCTGTGATTTGAAATTTGAACACACTGATTTAGGCGATTAACACACGGCACCGCGCACCGCCGCGAATAGCGGTGCCCCGTGCGGTAAGGCGGATTACGCACCTGTACGCGCGGATGGACCGATCATCAAAATAAACTTTTCGACATCGAATTGCATTTTATTAAACTGCAACACGGTCTGCATCAACGATGATCCGCGCGGTTAGGCGCCAGCCCGTGTGTGAGGCGCCGACCCCCCGCACTGTCGTTGGCGCGGAGACACGGTGGTGATGAGAACACCGCTGGACCGCGCGGCCAGTCGGTGTACGTTTGTGAGTCATTAACGGATTTATTAGACCCCAATACAACATGAGATCCGCTTCACCGCCTACCGTGGCAGTGAGCGGTACCGTATGTTAATCGCCTTAGAAAGTAGGGCAAGGGTTCAATCTGAAGTAAATCACAGATGCGTTGCTACTCCAGAGGACTATGATGATCGCCTCATATAAAAGTGAGCCGGCAGGCACACCCTTCAAATGAAACCCAAGAACTGCTTCACGGTAGAAATAGGTGCGGCGGTCATGCCGCCCTTTTTTTTTAAGTGGGTAATCCTCATGGGTACCCAGCCGCCCGGGGCAGCAGCTGGGTTATGCCGGACTCTTACCGGCTAAACCCCCACAGTGTTTTCACCTCCGCACCGTTTGGCGTGAACACGGGCGCGCTTTCACATTCATCCGCGAACCCGCCGGTGACTGGTCGCTTCCGCAACCCCTCCTCAAGTGGAGCAGCGAGCTCCCCGCCAACAGGAAGGCGCGCCAGAAAACACAAAGGCGCGCCTTACCTCCAAGGCTCCCATCCACAGGGCGACGGACCAACCCCGAGACCGCCACCCAGGAGCCGTGGGCATGGGCAAGCCGACACCCGCAAAGGCACCGACCTCCCACACCCAGCGGCGGATCCGATCCCTGGCTCCGCCGCAAACCACCAAACGGCCGCAGAGGACAGGGAGGACGGCAACGACACACCGCATCTCCTCTTCCTCTGCGGCCCCACCGCCATCGCATCTGACGGTGCGCCCCCGATTGGTCGCGGGAGACAGGGTGCACGGCAACGACACACCGAGACACCTCTCCTCCCGCGACCCCTCCTGGCTGCGGAGGACAGAAAACACCGTCCCCCGCAGCCCCCTCGGATGCATCCGGGGCGGGCCTCCAGCTAAGCCCACTCGGAGCGTCCCCTCCCTGGAATCCCTCTTGGCTTCACCGCGGCGCCCCAAGCCACGGTTACTGAGCCCTCTCACCACGACAAGGTGGAGATCCCTTCGAGGGGGGGTGATGCCGCCCTGGTTGAACCATTGCTCTACCACCTTGCAAACTTTATGTGACAGACTAAATTCCACGCGAGCGAAGCCGCGGGCAAAGGCTAGTAACAGTATAATAGCAAGAACATGCATACCATCTATGGCCAGAATTTAACATTATTATTGTTTAGGGAGAAAATGTATCGAACGTTAAGTGGAACTAGGTAACAAAGAATCATGTGAAACATCCAAAGCTGTGAAATCATGTAAACAAGGAACAATCAGGGCTTGAGAGGGCTGCTACCTGGCTACATTCATAAAGCTAAGCCAACCGAGCATTACACATTTGAAACGTACATACACACACAGTTCAACATACATAAATATTTATTACGCATTTACGAATTCTATCCCAATGTACATATTATGCAGTCGCCTTCAGTTTACAAAGTGTTGAGGAATTCGTTAAAGTGACATATAACGCTGTCTATGAATACAAAAAAGGGACGAGTGAACGAAGCATGTAGACATACACGCAACGTTATAATTTTACAGAGATTATGAATATTAAATAAATAATACAAGATACAGGTACAAAATGTGATCGAGATTAATATAATATTTAAGATAGCTTAGAGTGCAGCCCACATCAATTCCTCGGCAAGCGCAATATCTTAGCGTGAGACCCAAGAGGCACAAATGGTATCACGATGAGCGCGAATAACTGACAACTTACTTTGTTAGGTTCACTGGAAGAACGAGGTCGCTTCTCCTTGTTTTTTGAGAACGCCGTGCTCATAGTTGCTCGGTAAATTTCACACTAAACAATATATGCGAGCAATGACGCTATTAAAAATTGAATTTTCGGTTGTTATATATTCACAACTGGCAAAAACGTGACAAACATGGCGTCCAGTACGAATGTGTCAGAAAACAGGATTACGGAAACTATATTTTGCAATTACTCTATTAACACTATTGAAAACTTTAAAATTAAAAGCAAACGAATTTTAATGCATTATCTACATTTAATTTAGGTCTAAATGACAAACTCGATAGGTACCTAAATAATAAACGATAAATTTCACGTTACCGCAAGCAGGCGGTGTTGCCATAGAATTCAATACAGGTTATAAAAGTCCATAGATACTATAGCGTAGATATTATTATTCCTACGTAGACTATAAATAACTAACAATGAATCCGCAGTAAAGTAATATCTACGCGGGAGGTCTTGATATCTAAAACATTTTAAAATCCAGATATAATTAGATATTTTCATTAACGATCCATGACACAAAGATAATAAACCTCCTAGAAGATATATTTGAAGAGCAGAAAGGTATTAATTTAATACGTAATAGGTGATATTAAGTTAAATTTCCTCCAAGAAGAATCCCAAGAATGCTGAATAAATAATAAACAGGTTTATTAATTGATTTTCGTTTGCCGCTTCTTTTCAAATGACCTTCCAGAACAACGTTAAGTGTAATATTTCATGATAAAATGTATATAACAGTATTTTCTAAATTATCTAAATATTAGCAAACAAGCTTTTCAAGGTAGAACGTATATGGTTCGATCGGCGAGGTTTCACCGCCACATAAAAGAAGAGTGTGTTTATAAAGGAACAAAGCTCATGAAGTTGCTAATACATATCTATGAGCGGCAGTTTTCACTTACCACCAGTTGGACTGCATGCTGCATGCATTTTGTAAAAAAATGCTAGGATAACAAACAGTTCCTAGTAGAGACACTTTAAGAAAGAATAATAGAGCCTTTATATCGATATCTTTAATATTATATAAAAATGACATGGTATGTTTAAGAGTTACTCAATCACGCAAGAACCACTGTACCAGTTTATATGATAATTTGCATGCTTATTTACTTGGTCAGTCTATAAGCATAAGCTAGTTTTCATGTCGATAATTTGCACTATATCAAGATGGGGATCAATAGGATGAGGAACAAAAATACGTGTCAAAAGAGTAGATTCAATAATCTGATTGCGATGGAAAAGTTTATGCTAAAATCGTATATAACGAAGTGGGCGTGATTTCAGGAAGGTCAGGATCTTCATTACTATCCATTCTTGAAGATTTCAAGTAAAACACAGGAGTTATTCTTTTTCGATTTATTCACAATTGAAGATGTCCGATCGTTTCAATGGTTATACAAGAACCCCTTTTTCTACCAGCAGGCGCTCACCTTTTTTTAATAAAGTTGGGTGAAGTGACAATAACAAATATAAGGAGGGTAGAATAAAATAACATCTTTACAAATCACTTAATTGCTAATTTAATAAACAATCAATTTTCGATCTATAAACTAACTAAACTAATTATTTTCGGCAACGTGTTTTTCTATAAATACGCGGTGTGCCGCTGACTTAAATAATCACAAACATAAGAAATACCAACCTGGTGAAGAGAATTATTCTTCTTCAATATTAGTAATTATTACTTTTACTTCTTCAATATTCTTCAAAATTTCTAATTATTACTTTTATTTTATCATTTGCTTTTAAAGGTTATGTATTATCACACCGTTTACTGAATTTATTAATATTTTTCTTATCATATGTTTATTTTTCATAATTTTGCAAATTGGGATGTACAACAGTTACAATTTTAAATATTTCAGCCCTCCTAAATGAGAATCTAAAACTTGCATGCGTAATAAATATTTTATTTCAATTAAAAAGAACGGCTGTTTTGCAAAGGGGTTGACACAAACTAAAATGTGAATCACATAGGTTATAAATTTTAATTGTGGTTGCTAATAATCCATGAACTCCTTGACACTAAACAGTTCCAAAACTTGTTATGAAAAACTTTTTAAAGGAATTCGGAAATCTACTAATTCTATTCCTAATGAAAATTATATATCCTTTACAGTAGAAAATTGAAATTTATTAATGGTAACACTATCAGAATCCAAAACATTTATCGTGCCGCCATTTTGATGTGCATAGTTCATGTTATTGTTATTTCGAAGTACAACTCGAATGTTTGCTGGACTTTATGATCTTTATGTGCGTTAGTTAAATTGTGTAATATCATAAAATTTATGTTTTTTATTTTATTTTTCCCCTATGTATATATACATACACACATATATACATGTTTTTAATATAAATTAAAATACTATATATATATATATATATATATATAAGTGTGTATGTATATATATTTTTTATATAATTAATACCCGGCATTTAAACGATAGTGTCGTGCGCTTATTGGCTGGTACTTTTGACTTCTTCGTCTGTCAACCAATCGCGAAGTGATACGTTTTATTCTCAATCGGGAAAAACAACTTGAATTTCTCTTATTGTGAGAGGGTTAGGAAATAAAACATTAACGTTATCACTTTCTACTAAATGACTGCGAAAAAAAATTCTCGATTTTTTTAGCGCCCTCGGGTACTTTGTCACCCGGGGCAAGTACTCCATTCTAGATGTGGTCCTGGCCTATGGCTTACCCACTCAGTAAATTACCGGTTTGGCCACCAACTTAGTTTTCAATATCGATCGGCAAAAAATATTGAATTAATTATAATAAAAAAAAATATAGGGTCCGGTATTAAAATTAAGTAATTTTAACATAAACATAACATAATTATTAACAATTTAGTAGTTCAAATATCCATGATGGAATATAACTACAAATTCTGCAATAATCACAATGGATAATAATGCCTGTCAGAAAAAAGTTTTCGAATGGAATGGTTTTTTTCATTTTTGTTTAGGATACTTGGAATATAAACATGTAATGTAAATGTAATAAGTTGTAACTTTTTGAGTAATTTGTTTGAATTGAGGTGTAAAAATTTTCACTTAATTGTGAACAGTTCAATGCACTGTTATGTTTTGGCATAACTATCATACAGCTGTATTGAAATAGAATTACATCTATGGACTTGACATTTTGTAAAGAATCAAAACTATGTATATATTTTAAATTTAAAATGTAAATAATGTTTCAGTATTTTGAAAAATGCACAACTTCTTGATTGTAACGTTACATTAATAGACTTTGCACATTTTCATGTTGTCGTAATGTTTATCATGAGCAATAAACAATATATTAATTACAAAGAAATATCAAATGCCATATCAATTTAGTTCTGATTATGTTTAGTTGATTTAGTAAAATAAACAAAAATACACAAAGCTTTAGAGTTGTATTTTTAAATTTGGAGTTCTTTTGGAGAGTGAAATCTAACAATAATTTATTACTTGGTTGTGGCTTGTCAAATTATATTTCAATGAGTAATATCAAATAAATATAACTTCCGAAATACCGTATTAAGACTTGTATTGGTGGTGTGAAAACCCATCAAGGTCCTTTTGCCACAAATACGAAGAGGAGCAATTCAGCGGACTGGGTCTTATCATCAATGCAAGGCAGTGATATGAACCAGCTCTTGCATAGTGGAGATTGTTGAGTGCAATATTTACAAAGCATGTACGGTGCAGTGGGAAGAAACATGCATTACCACACACATCTCAAGAGTCTGCTGAGTGCCAGTTTCCAGCTCGCCGCTTCACCCTTCTCTGCTGCGTATGTTAATAGACAAATATAAAATTTACTCTCACACCCTATACACACAACATTTCTTAATTTAGTGTTAGCCCTAAGACATGAATATTTTTTAGATTAAAAATACCAATCATATTTTTGCAAGGTTTATTTTTCTATTGAAAATTACTTAGTATTATGTTAAAAAATCAGATTATGACATATTATACCTATATTATTTTGCAATGTAAGCTTGTTCAATGCGTATATCGTCAACAGGGCAGTCATCTTTATCACATTCCACTAGACCTATTCTTTTAACCACTGACATCCCACTTTGAACTCTTCCGAATATTGTATGTTTTCCATCGAGCCACTGTGTTGGAGCTAATGTTATGAAGAATTGTGAACCATTTGTGTCTGGACCGGCATTTGCCATAGATAATATCCCGGCTCCAGTATGTTTCAAATCACTTGTTATTTCATCATCAAAATACAAACCATAAATAGACTGGCCACCTTTTCCTGTACCAGTAGGATCACCACCCTGTATCATAAAATCTCTTATCACTCTATGAAACTTTGTATTGTTGTAGTAACCTCTTCTAACTAATTCCATAAAATTTCTACATGTAAGTGGCGTGTGCTTCCAGTACATTTCCAAAACCATGCTGCCCATTCTGTAAACATATTGTGATTATATATATATATAAGTCACGTTATATAGTCTCCCAAATATAATGATAGACTTTATATCTTACGTTGTTTCTATAACAGCTACCGGCGGTTGCCATGATTTGTCTGGAATACCAGCGTTTGCATATCCAAGCATATCCACTGAGAAATAAATCAAAAGGTTAATCATTTAAAAAGTACAAACGATATATTGTTTATATATATAATAATCCACCTACGTTTTACTGCTTTTAATTAATTCAAAGCCTTAAGGAAATAGGTAAATGAATTATGAGCCAAATTTAATTTATTTAAATTGACAAAATTTTTTGTACACCAAATAAAGTTTGACTTCGATTCTATTCACAGACTGCTAAGAAGTTTATGTTAATTTCTTATTACGGCCTTGGCTTCTTGCCTTTCAGCACGAATTACATTGATAATGGGTATAATTTTCAGTACTTATTTTTATTAAATTTAATCATCTAAGTTTTAATAACTTGTCCTTTAATAATGTTGGAAAAACTGATAAAAACGCAGCAAATTTAAATTCAAAATATGCACGCCCATTATACATTATTAATTTAAAAAACTTTGTTCTTCTATCGCAATATTTTCATTTAATTTCAGGGGTCATAATGCCTCAATAAATATAACGACAAAGTAAAAACGTATTGATTATTTTTTTTATTTATTTCTAAAGTAACTTCAACATTTTTATTACATCTGAGACCACTGGTGTATCTTATGGGGTGTTCACACTTCCAAATTTGAATTTTGAATGTCTATGAAGAATGTTACCATATTAGCGTTCAATATTCTCTGTCAAACTTAAAAATGAATGTTTTTTTTGTTTACGTACTTTATTTATTAGTTAAATCTTCGTTAGATTTATATCCGAGTTTTTAATTTGAATGTATCATAAATTAACAATGTTCAATTTATGAAAGGTACATAACATAATGTTATAAAACCACATTTCACCATTAAATTATTTTATATCAATTATTCATTATAATCTTCCTAAGACGTTTTACGAATGTTTTGTGACATTCCCGTTAGAAGCCTTTCATTTTTTAATGATCGCGTATGCGTGATGGACTTTCCAAGCCTTTGAGAAGTGCTCATTCTGGGAATGCATTTTCATTTGTGGAAAAACTTACTACCAATACCCCATGTACCGCACACACTGCCAAACGATATCTTAACTGACATCATTACGATACTATAAATTTGACGGGCTCATATTTTTTAAAAAAGCCATAAATTGAGTATCATTTCATACTTCTTTTACGTAAAAAATTTTTTTTTAACTTAATAGTGTTATTTAAGTTTGATTACTCGTGAAACGTGAGTCGGACTCGCGCACGGAGGGTTCCGTACCATTTCATACTATAAAATAATAAATAATTTATTTATTAAAGTTGAATAGTCCTGTAACTACCAAAATAAGTTTGTTTTTCATAGTGTTTGTATGAATTACAAAGTTAGGTTATTCGGTTTTTGAAAGAGTGCTATATCTCAAAAACTGTCAACCGTATCTTGTTCAAACCAATTTTCGCAGAAAATTTTTCTTGAACTTTACAACATATATTTTATCCAGATTTTTCACTCCCTTAGTTTAAAAGTTAGAGGGGGGAGGGGACACTCATTTTACCGGTTTGAAAGAGCTTGTCTCTTATACAATCGACTTTGGAGAAATATCATTTTTTAAGACCTTTCTATAGACACTCCACCTATACGTAGATGAGATAAAAAAATTGAGTTTCACTTCTATGTATGGGGTGCCCCCCTCCCCCTCTAAATTTAATATATTTTTAATTTTAAACATAATTTGGAAAGCGGTTTACAGAATACACATAAGCCGAGTACTCCGTAACCCGTAACCGTAACTTGCGTGATACAGTAACGAGGTTCTAGTGTGTACGCGTGTTACAGTTTGGGCTCATGGCATCGCCCGAACCATACCACCACGCGTACTCATTTTGCGAGCTGTAACTGTAACCAAACAGATACAATAATGAGGTTCTAGTATGTACGAGAAGGCCACATCACTGTAACCATAATAACAAACCAGATCCGTCCGCACTCCGCAGTATTGGTTAGTAACTCCACGATGTCAGACGAATTGTCTCTCGCTTGTGCAGCATACACACTCATAGATGCTTTACTCGATGATTTTAAACGGCCACGAAGGTGGTGTATTCTTAAAATGTATCGAGAAAAAAGTGATTTGCTTTGCATCCTTAAAATCAAGAAATTAGTTCCTTATTAAACGGTTATCATTGTAGGTCAATAGTATCAGCAAAAGACGTTTATCCTCTGACTATTCGCCCTTGAGGAATGTAATATTTTTTTAGTTCGCTGCAACTTGCAACAATCTCATCTCGACGTCCACGAGCGTACTGCGTACTGCCCTTTAATTCGCGGCAAAAACCGACAATCGTCGGCTCGCTGCGAGTCACTTGTGTAGCGTTCGTTGCAGGCAAGCGAACCAAGTACACGTCAGGTTTTTAGTATCAATAACGGATACAATTACGTGCAACGCTACGGTTACAGAAATGAGTACGTTATAATCGTTGGATTGCTGCGAGCGGTAAGTGTGCGGCTCCTTTATATGTAAAGGTTCCCGAACCACGTACAAACTATATTTTTTTAGTAACAGCGCATGCAACAGTTACTGTTACGGCTCGCTAGTGAGTACCCGGCTTTACCTACCAAGTTTCAACTCTGTAGTTTATATACTTTCCGAATAAGGTGGTTGTGACATATGGACAGACGGACGGACAGTCAGACGTGAAAAATCTTTAAGGGTTCTGATTTTTGCTATTGGGCTAGACCCTAAAATGGGACTATAGACGTTGAGTATCATTAAACACTGTTCGGCAATAAGTACGAATCGCGGTAAACGCATCGCTTGTAAAATCGCGATGTTTGCCATACCGCTCATCGCTAAGACTTATGTATTTAAAGTAATGTGTAAATATGATGATTTTATTTTACTACAATAAATTGTGCTTGCAACTTAATAATAAGTCAGTTTTACCATTCGCCGACAGTCGTGTCTTGTTGTTCACAATTTCACACTGAGTCATGAGGGTTTTTGTTCAAATAAGCTTATTGTTAGATCGGACGTCAGATTGTAAAAATAATGTGAAGAGGATCCTATAGACTTTTGCGCCGATCTAATGTGATCTGACAATCATTGTAAGTTTCACAGAATTTATAATCTGTATCACAATCAACTGACGGACAGTTAAATGACATGACATATGAACTTTATGTATCGAAGACTACGTAACGATACTAGGTAGCAAATTGGTAGTCTGTGATAAAGACAATACAGTGTTTGTGATAGTAGAAGGGCAGGGCTGGAAGAAGTTTAGTAAAGGATTCGTTGAACTAATGGAGTCAGATCATCAACCAAAACTGAGTCCCGTGAGAGCCTTTCAAGGTAAGATCTATCCTACAACGCTTAGTAACGTATAGTATTGAATTTATTTATTCTTGTGATGTTTTGCTACGTACGCAGTTCTGCACGGAAGTTATTTAGAAGAAGATCCGAACACAAGTCTCTCAGAGTACCACGATTATGAGCCAAGCTTAGAGTTTGATGACTCAGAGCTAATACAAGCCTCTGGTTTAGGTAAGTGTGGATGTTTTATACCTACCTACATTATTTTCCGCCATGTACTTGATGAAACTAACAACTAGCGTATACTTCACGGTCTCTGTTGTCTACTGTTTACACTAATATTGAATGTTCATAACAAACGTACTTACATTCAAAAATTATTCGCAATTTGCAGGCTTATTATTGTGATAAGCCTCTAAATTCTGAAACATAATTATAATGATCAACTTATATTGCATTCGCTATAAGTAAATAACACCTATCAAAATTTAACTATCATAATACTTCAATGACTCAATGATTGCTTTGTAATTTAACAAAATTGTGACTGAAACAACAATAACATGGCTTCTGGGTCTCCCATTGGTTAACACACAGGAAATTGATGTAGTTGTTTGTCTGGTGTTCTATCATTGCAAATTGGATGTGATTGTGTTCTCTCGAGATTGAATCTTTCGTTTATTCAATTTAAATATTGACATACAAGTAGAATAATATTTCTTTAAGAAATGTCTACATATAAATGTATGTTGGTTTTTATTAAAAATGAGTAGATAACTTGTTTATTCTCACCCAAGTACTTCATTTTGACTGACCAAATAATGTATAGGATGATTTAAATTTACTAAAGCATCACACATAGAGTAACATAACAGTACAAAAACAACAGTTATAATAATTGTATTTTATACAAAAAAAGTTATACTTAGCATAATCAATCTTAACAATTTAATAAATGCAATTAATTTCATTCCATTTCCAAAAATAGGTGCATGTTGAGTAGAAAGCTCTATCTACTGTACACTGATTGCTCAACACAATGTAAATAAACAATGCTCACTATTTAGTTACTCTCCAAATCTGATGCTCAGATCAGATAATTTATATATCAAAGATTAAACATGTCAACTAAATATTCCTTGTTATGTCATTGTGTATTTCATACAAAAAAGTTATACTTAGCATAATCAATCTTAACAATTTAATAAATGCAATTAATTTCATTCCATTTCCAAAAATAAGTGCATGTTGAGTAGAAAGCTCTATCTACTGTACACTGATTGCTCAACACAATGTAAATAAACAATGCTCAGTATTTAGTTACTCTCCAAATCTGATGCTCAGATCAGATAATTTATATAACACAAGATTAAATATGTCAACTAAATATTCCTTGTTATGTCATTGTTTGCATATTTCCTGATGTTTCTTAGTTTTTATTCTCTCCACTTGAAGGTAATTCCTTATGGAGAATTATTAACATTAATCTCAGGCAAATTCTGGAGGGTTTTTATTTATTAGAGACTAGCCTCTGTATAATCCAGTACCTTCTGTAATGGGACAAGACAAATATTTGACATGGAAATATTTGACACTTAATACCTACAATAATGACATCAAATGCTATTGAGAATATTTATAACCAGGATATATTATAGCATGTGCTCTCCTCTTTTAATTTATCAGATGATCATGTACTTATTTTCAAAAAGTATCAATTCAGATGTTCTAAAAATCTATTAAAATAGCCACTTGTTGTCTGTTAAATCAGCTTCATTCTTCATTGATCAAACAATTGAATTGATTGGATCAAGCACTGTTTCAAAACAATTGGAAGTAACTCCTGGGTCTGCCTTATATTTTATTTTAGTTTTATTCTACTCTAGACAGAAGTGCTAACAGAGATAAACAAACAGTTTTTCCTGTTGTATCATATATAAATTACTGACACATCTATTTAGTTTATTCATAAGGTATTAAATGGATATGGCTACTATTGCATAATATTATAATACCTTAAATTGGGTTAAAACAATTAAAACTATGGCAAACTTTACAACAATTTGGCTTAATTACATGCATTATAAATTTTAGAGACTATGTATTTGGTACATAATTAAATATTAAATAAATAATAATCCATCAATAGATTCTGAAAGTGCTTTATTTAAAGAGAGCACTTTGTAGGCAACAGTGGCCAAGAGATAACACTTAGCAGCATGCATCTAAAAATATAAGTGATGTTAAATGAATGCTAATGATATGTATATATTTTTGCAGTCACCATTATTATTGATGCTAGTTTTTTTTATAGCAGAACTGCTGGTAACACTCGCACAATAATATAAGATTTTAACATGCAAATGCTTATTAATCAAAATGCTAGTTACAAAATGATATAGTACTGGAATGTTGGAATTAGTGCTGGAATGGTTATGCAACTTTATAAACTTTGCCTATACAATTGTTGGTGCAAATTTTTGTTGTTAAAGCAGACATTTCATTTTGGGTCTGCTCCTTGTGTGATTATACAAAAACAAGTAAAACACATGGATTAGACAATAATATTAAATAAACTTAGACTGGAGTTTTCCTGTTGAAAATAATTTGTTATGTACAATGTTTTTTATAATTTTTTGAGTATTTTTAACAATTAGTTATACTGGTGAAAAAGCTAGGAATTGATGGAAATTATACTGTCACCAAATTATACTGTATTTGAATTTGTATAAAATATATTATACTGACAATTCTATTTGTAATTGTACAATTACAAGCTGTGTATACCTTGGTGCAGGCGGTAATCGTTTAATCAAATATTTTCCATTTGTAAACACCTAATACTCTCTGCTGAAATCAATAAAACCTAATCTTACCTATAATGAGTTGTAGTCAGATATAAAAAAAATAAAGCTGGGTTGAGTCCAATGTAACTAAAACTTGGTAATAAATGGAATATTACTGACTTCAAACAACTGCTAACAGCCAATCCTAGTAATAACCAGAAAAAACTAGGGGTAACCATTTAATGGCATATTGTCATAACATAATACACAACAAAATAATGATATTTAAAAAAACTTAGAGTTCAGTGGTACAACTCATACAATTTGTTTCCTTTCTATCCAACTTTAACAGAACGAGGGTTATGTTTTTCTGCTGTATGTATGTGTGTATGTATGTATGTGTGTTTAAGTCATTCTCGCATGTTGTTGCCTAAATGAATTATTAACATATAAGGTGCAATGATACCATTTATTGGTGCTTTGCTTGAATAATCACACAACTCAAAATTCAGCAATTTTAAGTTAACGATACCATTTTGGCTAAATTGGGCAAGGATTGAAAACTTGGTGTTCTAACTCCACAATTTATCATACAATGTATTTTAATTATTTTAAATTCATACAATAAAAAAAAGAAAAAAAAAAGCATTAACTTCTACTTGACTTTCTTGTAAAATTTGTGTTTTAAGTTGTGTCATTAATCAATCCAAGTAGGGATTTAATATTTTTTTAAATAATTTATTATATATATTTGCTTTTTTCGGTGTGGCAGATGCGAGTTTTTTACGAAGTCGGATTTCTCGTTTTCTTAAAACATGTGACTTGTTGATAAATTTGTGGAAAATAAAAGTGATACACATGGTGCAGGCCCACGCTGTAAATAAAACTGAAACGTCTTCTTTAATAATTATTTTTTTATTTAAATTTATATATATGAATTTTGTTATTATCAAAAATAAAATCAAATCATAGAATTTTTATAGTGAAAAAAAAAATACATTCAATGTGTACTTGGTTAAAAATTACAGACAGAATACTATAAATTCCAGGATTTTTAATCACATTGTTACTATTATCTAATCTCACATACCTAGTCCATGTTAACTGGTAGGTACCCACTTTATATCATATTTTAATCAATTGTAATTTGTATATAATATAATCGATATAACAATATAATTAAATTAGCTTAATATTAATATAAAATTCTATAATTCTATATCATCTATTACTAGTTTTATGATACTCTATATTTAAATTAACTTTAAGTTTAATATATGTGTATGGTGTTTAATTAATTGTATTAATATATGATCTATACTATAATATATAATAAAACCTAGCTTGTAAATTATTTTATGGTTCATATTTGTAATATTATTATTAACATTCACAAGTGCCAGTGTATTTTGTCCATACAATTTCAGCTCCACTGCCTCCAGAGTTACTTGATATTTCTATCTCTGAGGACCTACTTGATCGTCCAGCTAGTGATGGAACCATAGAAGAAAATTTTGAAGAAGTCTTAGCTCCAGCTGCAGAAGTCTATACAGAGGTGTGCCAGCAAAATTTTGGATATTTAATCAAGGATGCTTTTACAATTTAATATATATGCTTGTAACTAGTCTGCATAATACTGATCTACCACCACTAAACAATTCGTACATCACTTTAATTATTTATGCATTTTGCAATTTTATGAAAAGGTCAACATTTCAATATGTAAATAAAAAATCTACGTAGTTCAATACTTTATACATAAAATAATTTTAATGCAGATACACTTATGTTATATTTCATAGAAATCGACTACCTTCCAAGGTTACTTTATAATTTATAGGGTAACTATTGATTTGCTGCATAATGTGTAGTTGCAACCACGAATAGCCATTGCTACGGAAACAGAAAAAAACTAACAATGCGCGTAGTTCAAATGTGCTTTGAGGACGTGTTCGACATAAGCTCGTATTTTTTTTGTGATGTGATAAACTTGGATCAATAAACTGAGATTAAATCGTACGTCGAAATGTTACACCATTATGACACTTTCATTAAAAATGCACTATTTGCTTGTAGGTACATAGTATTCACGATGTTGTGTAACGTCACTAATTTTATACAAATATGGTCTACATGGGCGTAGCCAGCAGTTTATGAGAGCCAAACCAAAGCACTTTAATAATACGAATGTTAATATTAACTTTTCGGGGGCTTTGAACCCCAACCACGCACATTTACACACACACACACACATTTTCACTAAACTTACATTTGTGTGTATGACACTCTTGGGAACAATTTAAAAGATGCACTGTAGTTCATTGCAATTTTGATTAATATGTCGGCAGATTGACGAAGACTTCACGGAGCTAAGCAGATCAGGTGTGATAGAGGTAGTAGGTGACGACGAGATAGGTCGTCGCATCATAGTAGTGTCGGCTTGCCGCTTGCCGCCAAGTAAGGAACTACATCCGGACACATTGTTGAGGTATGTTTTATTATTACTTAGACCAGCATGCCATTGGAAATGCAATGAAATAGACGATGATCATTCCAAATCCTATGAATGGTTTGAATGACAACATTACCTGATTGGAGTGTAGTTAGTATTATATGACACTTAAATAGCTTTTTCCATTACATTATTGTGATAGTAGGAGCTTTTCTCATTAAGTATTTCATCTGAGGTTCTGAAGCTAGTAAAGTTATATTTTTATAGAATACATCAGTCTAATTCATCGATAGCTTTGAAAAATGAGTTCTGTACCGTTCAGAAATCCTTTACACCTTAGAACTTTTAGTGCATTTTATGTTCAAAAGTTAACGCATGTCACTTTAATTTTTATTTAATATCTTCCGTAACTTCGCAATACAACAGCACCCTTTTTATTTGAGCATCTGGATTTGTTAATTCCTGTTTTTTCCAAATGTTTTTGTATTTAATATTTGTTACAGGTATTTTATGTTCACGTTGGACAAGTATGTAGAACAGGACTACAGCGTCGTCTACTTCCACTGTGGACTAACGAGCCAAAACAAACCGCCGCTATCATGGCTATGGAAGGCATATAAGGCCTTTGACAGGAAATATAAGAAAAACCTAAAAGCTCTCTATCTTGTACATCCGACAAACTTTATACGAATTGTATGGCAAATGTTAAGACCTGCTATAAGTGTAAAGTTTGGTAGAAAAATGATGTATGTCAATTACCTGCACGAATTACATCAATACTTGAATTTGGACAAACTTTGCATTCCAGAACGGGTGTTGGAGTGAGTGAATTTATGCGCTAAAAGTATTGTTATAACCTAAAAAAATGTTGAGAATGAAAAAAAAACTACTAACATTGTTACTAACTTTTATAATTGTATAGTAGTGGCCATGAGTTCCAAAGACATAAATATATAAGAAATATAATAATAATAATAAATTATGTATATACGGCTACCACTCTACAAGTAGTTATATACTAACATATTATTATATGTATATAATATAATGCTACTATATAAGTAATATACATAATCTTACGCATGTAGTATGATTGACATGTATAAAATTGTTACTTTTTATTTTGTACATATGTACAGAATTTATTTAAATATATAAATCTTGAAAAATATTAGCTTTTGAATTGATTTTCTTTATTGGTCCCTAAAATGTATACTGCTTATTAACATGCTGTTTGATTTATTTTCACGGGGATTTTTTGCACTGGTGTGAATTTTTTAATGACTCAAGATTTTGCAGGTTTGATAAATTAATGCTATCAAAAAATCCAAGGGCGGCCGAAGTGGCACGTCAAGTATTTTTAAAAACGGACTTATCAAAACGAACCCAAGAAGCTATGGCGGGGCCGACCAGTAGCCTGTCACCTCCGCCCACACAACAGTTCGGAGTGTCTCTGCAATTCATCAAGGAGAACAATCCCAACATGATCAATTCCATTCCACCGGTAGTACGCCAATGTGTTGAGTTCCTCTCCAGGCCTGATGGTAAGATCTGACAATTGATAGCTCAGGATATGTGGTATAATGTACAGTTTTAGTTGTAAACTATATTGTAAAACGATTTTATACATGTACATTATCTCAAAGTGGAATATAAGCATGAAACAGCGATACTATTTGGATTTGTTTAAAATAAATTCAAGTATCACACGAGCATGCAGTCCACCTATGCTCAGTGATAACTGGCGCCAATGGATATCTGTAAGCAACTTCGTACGTAACAATATTTTTATCTGAAGTCAATAACATGCGAAGCTACTCTCGACGACAAAGATGGCTGCCTCATATAAATGTAAGCCGGATGCTTTATATCTATTTATGTAACTGACGTTGGGCAATAATAATTACAACATTATACCACCTTACTTCTACTTACAGCACTGGAAACCGAGGGTATATTCCGCAGATCGGCCAATATATCCGTCATCAAAGAACTACAAACAGCCTGCAATCGAGGCGAGCCGATAAATTTCCGTAATGACCCGCACAATGCAGCGGTTCTGATGAAAACATTCCTGAAGGACTTGGAGGAGCCTCTGATGACGTTTGATTTACATGATGAGATATCGAAGTTCACTAGTAAGTTTTTTAAATATATTGAGAATATAGGGTTGACTGAACCATACATGATTCAATTAGGGTTGTACCACAGTCACATACATGTGTTTCAACTTTTTACAGTGGCATTACGCTCATAGGAGTTCTAGTTTGCAGGATGTGCCAAAAGAGAGACACTAAGAGGAGGAGAATGAGATACTAATAAGAAGCGTTCTTATACCACTTGGGTAATAGCGCATGACTGACACCAGGCCAGTGGCGCAGCCACCTTAAGTGGCAACCAGGGCGAAAATTGGTTGAGCCACCCTATCGAAAGTCAAAAGCAATAAATTTTATATGATTGACATACGTCATAGGTCATTTAATATTCATATTTACGACAGCGTATCGGGGATTTCCCCAACACTTGGGGGAATTCCCAAATTCCACACATAGCTCAGCTCAACGTGTGACAGTTGTTCTAGCCATTGTTTTGTTTGTACATTGTTCTTAAACTGCGTGATTCAGGAATCACTCTAATTCTCTCAAAACTGGAGCTGATTACAGATATCCATGGACGAAAATGTCTGTGATCATCTTACCATCAGATGGTTTTTATGCTATATGCAAAAAAGTGTATTATAGTAAAAACACGATATATTTCACGTGTCATTTTTATTCTGTGAATATGGTTAATTTTCAATCGTCTTTGCAGCCTGGACTCCTCATCAAAAGGCTCGTCTGGTCAAAATTCTAGTACTAGAGAAGCTACCACTGGACAACTACAAGCTTCTCAAATACATTTTCCAGTTCTTGTGGCTGGTATGTATAATTTTGTATGATATATTTTATTCATGATAGTATATTAAAAAGCAAGTTTTCGTGACTATTTAATTCCATAAACATAAACATAGATATTAATACGTGGAGCGAAAACGTGTTTAGTCTATGGTGTAAGATCGAAGTAGTATTTAAAAAAAACTTAAAACAGTTATCTGATTAAGGGAAATTTCCCGTATAAATAATTATAGATTGCTTAAAAACTGTGTTCTTTTTAACATTAATTTTTCGGGTTCTACATAAATGATAACTACCACAAACTGTTTTTAACATGATTCGAAATATCGTGGTGTTTTTTACAGGTACAAGACAGGAGCTGCCTAAATAAAATGACCAGCAGTAACCTGGCTGTTGTGTTTGGCCCGAATCTCTCTTGGCCTACCGATGGACACGTCACGCTACAATCCATTGCGCCTGTTAATGCATTCACTGATTTCCTACTGGAAAATCAAGAATCCATATTCATTATTTAAATCACCAGGAGCAAAAGTAATAATTGGGAGAATATATTAAATAGAAATCCGGCTTGGGCTCTTATTGATGTTGAAAAATGCCAAATATGATACTTGTACCGTATGCCAAATGAACTTGTACCCTAGTTCAAAAAAAAAAACTTTATTACTGTTAGCAAATAGTACTTTTCACGCGTACAATGCTATAGATACACTGAAAAAATAAAAATGCTTCGTCGTGTCAAACTCAACGTAATAAATTATGTAACTTCACTTTTCTATCTATAATAGATCACATACATAAGACTTCAAGCATCTGCTATAAATATTTTTATTTTACAGTCAGTATAATAAACTCAGTTAAAATGAATGTAAAAAATGTAATGAATAGAATATAAAAATAATTAGCTATTTTATTCATTACATAAATGCTACAGTTTAATCACTAATGTTCACTTTTAATTTTACCATTATACCATATAAACTCATGTCTTTCGTTAAAAACCTGTAACAAATGGTAATTCTTTGTTTATTACACTGAGTGTAACATTTATAATTGTACCTAGTAGTGATTTAATGTTTACGGGTATCAAATATCTTGATATCATTACATAAAGCTTTACTCCGTCTGTTGGAAGATGTTTTTAGGCAGATATCGTGGAAATCATTGGTGTTAACATCAATGGACGACACATCTCAGCCCTACAATTTTCTGATGAGGAAATGGTCTCAGCAAAATCGCTGAAAGATCTCATCACAAATCTAGATGACTTATAAATAAGGCACCGAGAAAAGATCGGATTCTGAGCACAGTATCTGTTGGAGAGACTCCAGTTATGTGGAGGCCTATGTCCAGCAGTGGATTACGAAAGGCTGATGGAAGGACATTATAATATTATCAATAATAGAATACAACTAATGTAGTTCAGGTTTAATATTTGTCTGTTACTAAATAATTCATATTGAAATAGCACTTCTATATTAAGTACATTTTTTAATTAAATTCTACAGATATAGCTTTATATTTCGGCTTAAATAATTTATATAAATAGTATATTTATGTTTATTTCCACTACATTTAAGTAATCCTTCAATTCTTTTTCAATTATTTGTTTGGGTAGGTGCGTCTTACAATATGGTATTTATAAAAGATATATGATTTGGCTGTACCTTAACTTTCACTATTTTGTGATTATAATTTTAACTATACAATTGAGAAATCAGTTATATATATATTTATTCATTATTCTTTTAAATTTCTAATATTATTGGTCTTTGGATACTACTTAATACTTATACAAGTGCATTACTATGTAAATAAAATATTACGAGTCTTTATAGATTATTGTAGTTTTAATGTCTTTTAGATATTGTAATACATATAAGAATAACCTATATGTTTACCCACTGCTTCCTAGAAATGTCTACAAATATTTATCTGAAGCATTCTTTACATACCTATAATAAGAAATTTTAATACTGTTTGTTGTTATGAAGCACATAGGAATCGAAACGTCCTTAATAAAAAAATATTCTACTACGGTATAGAATCGATTGATAGGCGACTGTAATGTATGGATCTGATTAGTTGTTGGTTTTCGTAATATATTGGTGTTAATTATAATAAATTATAAAGGTTAGTATTGAAAGTATAAACTTTATATAACTACTCGGGTTTTCACTTTGTCTACCAGAACAATTACGATTTAGTAAAAGTCTTCATTGGTTGCAGTGTTTCCTGAAAATTTTCTTGGTATGATTGTGGGCGAGATGGCTAGTGGTCTTGGATCACATTCTGAAAATCACTGCAATATTGGATATAAAATTAAACATACAGCCAGATGGTAGATTAAAATAATTATCATATTTGCCCAAGCGCTATTGAAATAACTAACTACTCTATGTAGTTAACAGATCATAAGTATACGTAAAATAACCTCTCATGAATTATTCCACTCAGAGATTCTGCCATTTATATATTATCTATACATAATTTAATTATGATTTATAGGAGGGGCTACGATTGTCATGCAAAAATATGGTATTTTCCCACCATTTAAAATAATCTCGTTGCGATTCCAAAATAAGGTATATGAACTAACCAAAGATATTGTATATTGTCTGTGTCTAGATTGTCCCTGGATCTTACCTTTTATTTAGAATATTAGGCATAATTGTCTACACGTTTTATAATACCTTTACAATATTGTAGACCGCTTTTATCAAATTATATGCTTACGAAAAATATAATACAGATTATGTACTAACCAAAGATATTGTATGCTACGTTTAGATTGTCAGTTAGCCGCGGGGAAATCCAGCAATTTTGTCTACAAAAATCTCTGTATACACCGAATCGTAGAATATAGCATGTATGTAAATTTAAACGAAATTAACTACATTTTCGACTGTTGTTATTTGTGGAATCTAGACGTTTTTATATAATATTTATAGTACATATTCATATAACTACCTTGTACTATCGAGTCCAGATTAACTAATGTACGTTTTATAAAATGTCCACTTTATTTAACACTTAATTATATTGCTACCTTAACAACAGCATACACAATGCATATAAACAATAACGGTTTTCTTCTTCTGAAATTCACGTTAACATAATGTGCGAGATTTTTAAGGCGTATCGGCCATGCTTATTATTTTGTTACTTAGTTTGGAGTCCCTATACTTATTAGAGAAGCTTTCGTCCACGACTTTTCTATCAATATGCCTAAAATGTTTATTTGAAGTAATTAATTTCAGCTTGGTGCCATCATGTAAAAGAATAGTAAATATCAAGAAAAACAGTAGCTTTTCTGTCAATTTCTGTAGTTTTATTAGTCAATTATAGGAACTCAAATATTTATTGAAGAAATAAACTGAAGAATTGAACTGGTAAAATTCAGTATTGTTACTGTTGTTGCATTTGTCAAACAACATGTGAATCGTTTTCTAACTTTTGGTTTCTGCGAAAGTCCTCTAAAATTAATCAAGATAAATTTCATTTTATGTTCAAAAGTTTAATACTAAAAAAGATGTAATAAGTGTATCGTAGTTCAAATTAGTTTTTAAGAAATAAATATATTTATCCATGTACGTAGTTGTGTAAGGCCATAACATAAGGCCATAAATCATTGGATGGGTGGATTAACAATGATCTAAATTTATGAGATAATATATGTATTTTGTATTTTCGAAGTTATACTTCTTTAGACGAAGTGAGGCTGACTATTGGTATTGGTAGATATTGGTGATTCGATAAGGTACCTACTTTAATTAAACGCACAAGAGCCTTCACTATGGAATAATACTTGCCACTCTGATCAACTGGAAATCAGCAAATAATATATATTAATATTAATATAATAATTTTACATTTTATCAGTTTAAAAAAGGAAGGTTCTTTTTTTCGGCCTAATTTGTTTTATACTTTAGGCGTCATTTTATAAATCGGGAATATTCAGGTAGCGTATACCTTATGCCTGCTTAACACATTAACATCAATAACGGTAGCAGTTAACTTTCGTAAGTTTTGATAAATGGAAAAGTTTTTATTTTATTACAGTATTAAATTAAAGTATGAAACTTGAATGTGCAGCATGCCAATTAATTTTGCTTATATCTGACGCATTTCTTACATTCTCTTCTTCATATTGAGCTCTATTCCAGACAATTGTTACTATATTTAATACCTTCTCAATGCGACTGTACAATGTGTGTTTTAAATATAACATTAGAATTTCATTCCATTTTTTATACTAATACCTACTTAGAGAGTCGATTTAAGTATTATTTTAGTAATTTGGTATTAGAATTCTAAAGAAGTGTAACTTCTATCTTCTCTAACATTTTTTTTATTATTATTTATATATTATGTAGGCTGTAAAAGCGTAACATGAAAAATGAAGAGCATATAAAGGATTTTCTTATCAATTACTATTTACAGCATATTTAAGTTTGTTAATTTAAAGAATTGTTTTAGACTAAGTTTTATTTTTATTTTTTATAATAAAATTATAGTATGTACCTAGCTATATATTGTATTCTTTCCAAGTGTTATTCACTGATCTGTCTACATAAAAAAATTATATGTACCTATTATTATAAATTGTTTTGTATTCTTAGATGTTTTAACTATGAATGTAAAAAGTGTTAACAATGTTATAACTTCAATAAATAAACCAAAATATCTTAATTTATGAATCCATTCTTATTTCTTGTATTCCTATTGAATTATAATTATATTTAAGCCACAGTGTTAATATTAGCTTTATTCCCCATACAATAGTTATTCGAAGATTGAGAAGAAAATAATCTATTTTCTTAAAAATTAGGAATTTTGCCGTAATTTTTGATGACGCACAACAAGAATTTAATAAAATAGTAGTAACTTAATTATATAAGCATGTATTTTTCTGATCTGAACTCGTCCTATACCCGGCTAACATAAAAGATCTTTTGAAGCTAATTTTAAAGCTTTTATTTAGTGTTAGAAAAATAATTACATTATTTTTTTTTCTAAATTGAATTCAGTAAGGAAATGTGAGTGAATTCACCCCAGTATTTACGTAAAATGTTTAATTAAAAAACTAAGAGTATTGTTAGGTAGGTGCTTTCTTCATGAAGGGCATCTGTCCTGCGTTAGTCTCTCATAAAACATCAAGTAAACTCAATGGTACTTTGGTACTACAAGGCAGTGTAAGCGAGTAAAATTGTAGATAATTAACGAAATAAATATTTTCATTAAGATTACAGGTCATAACTGTCCAAACTCTACTTCTCGCCTATATATCTATTAATGTGTTGACAATGGCTGAGATGCAACGAACTCTACTTTAATCGATAAATTGCATCTAATAAAAATATTGGAACGGAGCATGCGTGAAAATGTTACCAGTGTAAGAGGAATAAAACCAATACTGCTGTTTTCCCCTTACTCCAAAGCCGTTTTTCAAATTTTAGGTACCTTTAAATTGATACTAAGCTAATTGCCTTAAACAAATAAAGTATTTTACGTTCTTATTACTAACTGCCGTGTCTGTGCACGATCCATGCACGTAGTCAGGTTTTGGGAGGGGGAGGGGGAGGTTAAGAAATAATAATTTAAGTGTGGCGGTGGTAACTTCATTGGCGAACAGTACGTTCTAATATGAATAATAATATTTTTAACATTTTCTGAGGAGGCATATGAACTCCCCCCCCTCCCAGGCTACACCCATGATTCGATCGATGTAAAATGATGACTTCAAAACAAAGCAGGAGTCCGCTGGAGGAGATTGGTAGCTGTATACGGACCTATCAGGCTAGAAAGTTGTGTTTTGTGCTAAGAATGAAATTGCTTCGTATTTATAAAACCTGAAACTACAAATAGGTTACATACATCTGTACGTTCTATGATCCTTTACCATATGATTTTACTTGCGTACAATATTTCTGAAAGTATTATTAGATACCTGCTTATAGCAATTCTATATTGTATATTATATTTTCGTACATGAAAGCAAATAAAATATAATATATAATAGTATAATTCTATTACATTTTCACTAAACGGCTCTTGTATGTTTTTTGGTTATACTTAAGACCCAATAAATATAATAACGAATTGAAAATTCCATTTAAACTAGTTTTAAAGGTCCTACAACTAGTATAGACGGCCATAGGAGATAATAAAAGAATAAAATATACGTTTGAGTAACACGCAAAAAATTATAGATAAAACCTATATGAACTCATCACAAAATTACAGAAAGACATTTTGTATAGACACAAATTTTAAAATCTACTATAATTACAGAATATTTTATAGTGGCAACAACTTTTGGTAAAATAGCGCCAACTGGTGGCTAATTTCGGTACCAACATATTGATAATATCTTTCTCTGGATTAATGTTGTATTTTCTTCATGAAATTGTGATTTTTCTTAAATTTTATGTGTTTCTGAAGTTGTGTTTGTGATTTATTAAGTACTAGCAATAATTGATTACTGATCTTATCTCAATGTGTATGTTTTGTGGCAAATTCCTTTTAAAACCAATGACATTATATGAACTCGATGTGCGTTTTGGCCATTTTACTTGGCTTGCGTTGGTGATTCGTATATAGTCACGTGACCATAGTGGTTTTTGGATCAATGGCGCCAAATGATTGTTACAGAAAATGTATGTAAAAAATGGCATATTTTAACATATTGATGTAATGTAAAATGGCTGTACATCTATGTGCAAGATACATACATGTACATAGGTTGCTAGATTCAATCGAAGTAGGGATGAAAATGATGCGTAGGACTCACGTCAATCTGGCAACAAAACAGTGCTGCTATCTATGTTGTCAATTTTGTTATGTAGTTTTAATGGAGACTTTCCGTGTGATAAATATTTACGGTTAAATCTATTCCAAAATGGATTTAATGTGTATCGTTAGTGTTATATGTAAGTTAATTCCTGTTTTGTTTCTTATTACACCATTTTCGTGTACTGATTTGGACTTGGAGCGGCTGCCGCTGTTCGCTCGTCTCGCGAAGAGCAATCCATTGGCCCGCCATACATTTTACTCGTGCAATAGTGAAACGTCAAAAGAGACCAATCTATATTTTCGATGTATTTTAACAATTGAACGTATGTTACGAGTTCAAATTGGATAATATCGTTCATTATTTTAATTATTCGGATGAAAGAAGATCAGTGTGGAAGTACATTCAACATTGTGAAAACTCTAAATTGACATTTTACTCCATACGTCAAAAAGCATTTTTGTGTAGATTTATAATACGAAATTCGTGTATTTCGGTTTCATTCCACATTAAATTAACATCATTGTGGATTATTTTACTTCCGGATACATTTGCAACACTTTTAAATCTTGAAATGACATAGTTTCATGTCTGTTTTCTAAACATGGGTATACAAAGGTGTAAGCTTTATCAACCTTAAGAGATAGGTGTACTCGGTCAAGATGAGTCTGAATTGCGTTTTTTTATGAGGTATTTATTTAATTTCAGGTTGTACCAGTTTTTGTTGTGCTATTACAAACTAAAGTGCTACCATGTAGTGAATGATGTGACATTTTACACAATGCTGCTGCCGCGCTCTAAGTGTAAAGTAGTGTGGGGATCGTGAACATGTAGGTTGTGAACTAAATAACCAAGATGTCATTACGAGGCACCAAGCGGGCGAGTGGGGTGCGCGGGGAGGAGCCGGGCACATCCAAGCGCCGCAGGATGGAGCCCGAAGATGCACTCTGGCAACTCCGTCCAGTTAGTGACCTCAAGATGTCATCCATATATAACAGAAGTGCTTCCGAGGCACCTGCAGAACTATTCAGGTTAGTGCTAACTTATTCAGTCCCAAAAATCAACACTAAGAAAGGGATTATAATGAATTTCTCGAATCTCTATTTAGCGATAATTATATTGTTTAACATGTCTTAACTATTTTGCTATATTGTTGTCTTATTCAACTAAATAAATTCTAAGATAATGTAATGAGTTCTGATTGTTAAAATTAGTTGTGGCCAAATAAATTCTCAATGTATTCAAGTAAAAATATTCAGCTTATACATTACTAAATGGTGTAAAATAGTATATAACAATTATGCTAGCCATTATAATCCCTTTGTCTTTTTCAAATAGTGCAAAATATATAAGATATGGCTTCATAGAAATCTAGTAGTATTAAATTGTTGATTTTGAATATGCTATGTGTTAAATGCTCATGCGTTTATGTACTGTATTAGTTGTAACAAGTGTCAAGTCTAGCTAAAATGAACAGATGAGAAGCAGTAAATATATGAAGAAAAATAAGGCAATATGAAGAAAAGCCAACTGTGCGTTAAATGCACTTGCAATTGTTGTTAATCCTGTTGGTATCGCATATGCAATTTTTATAATTGATCCTCCATAAATTGCTAATGCTGTTTCAGAATAATAAGTGATCATATGCATCATGCTGGCGTTATATGACAAAGCTTTAGTACTAATATTAGTATGCTCAATTTTCTATGCAACTTGATATAAATAGTAAACTACACTTCAATCGAATAGATGGACTTGACATTTAATTTTAGTATTTACAATTATAGTATAAACTAATTTTCTTGTGCAAACCAATTGTTAATGAATGGCATCTTGATTTTTATATTATCATGTTTCCTGTGATTGTACATACTATTTGGAATAATGTACAGATTTGTTATTACATCTAAGTATTTAGATGTAGATGTAGGTTGGTAGGAATCTACCAACCTGTTTCCTAAAACAGTAGAAATATTAGAATATCAATTATTATTTTACCTAATAAAATAAATATATAATAAACAAAAATCTGTACATTGTTGTAGTTGTACAAATTTACAGTTTAAAAATATCTGTCAAAGATTATATTGCTGAGCATTAAATATCTACCAGAAAAACTCTTATAAAATATCTCATGCTGTGACTGTTAAATGAAAATATTCAAGGAAATACATATATCAAACATTCATTTTATTACAATATTCATATCATACAAACTGTGGGAATATTACGAGGATGACTTCTGGCAGTGGTTGAAACATAATTTAGAATGCAGCACGCTTGCCTAGAAGATGCTTATATACACTAGATGAAGATTTCGAGCAGTCCAGGAAAGTTATATATATATGTTTTTATTTAAATATAACATAATACATTAACTAAATATCTATGTAGCAATACGTAGTTATTTAGTTGACATGCATTGCGTTTTTCCCAACAGTAGGGTGCTGTGCAAGTTGGACAATTTTTAGTCATCAGATACAGTTTTCTAATTGGTTTAGTAAAACAAACTTGAGTATTGATTCATATACTATGAATTTATATTAGAATATTCGCTATACTGACTTGAGAAACAATTAACTTAAGTATAGAACAACAGTTTCTCTACTGGTTAATGTTTATGTTGCTCTTTTCTGACAAAAACAGTTTTATAAAAGGTTTCTTTGTATTGATTAATAAAGAGCATATCGTATTTATTTTTATATTTTATAAAGCGTCAAGTGTAATATATTGCCTAGTTTTTTTTACTACTGTTAAAGAACAACTATTATAGCAACCAGGTGCTTATGCTGGAATCATATTTGCAAGTGCGGTAGATGAAGTAACCTTTATGTTAATAATGTTAAAAAAAAATACAAGAAGGATTCTGGACTAATAATCAATCACATGAATATTTTGCGAATTTTGAGGAATTTAATAAAACAGAGCCTGTTTTATATGTATATTTTTTCTTACAAATAGCAACTGCTTCAATATTTTATTGTACCCCATATGTTTATGTTAATTCCCTATTTTGCTTATGCTTTCTGGTCACATATTTTTATTTGTATTCACTTGTTCTTTTAAGGCAGATAGTGAATGTAAATCACTCCTGTTTTTTATATATTACTAATATTTAGCTATCCAGTCAAATCTATTGATGCATATATTGTAGTAATGGCTGCATAATATGCATTTCTTTACATGTGAGATATAAATTTCCAAAATATTCTGGCATGAATATTAAAATTAAAGGTCATAGATGTCTAGACAGTTATAGAAGTTTCTATCTAACCTTTTTGGTAAGAATGTATTGATCTTAGGGGGATTGATAAGGAAAATCTAAAAATATCTGAGAATTAAAACAAAGATAAGGTATGTATTTAAGATGGTTAAATACTCCCTTTATGTTTTATGTGTTTTTGAATTTAATTTTCTGTGACAGTTAATTATGATTAACTATTTATCAGCCAAATTAGGTCTCAGAATTAGGTATTACAATTATGTACTATGCAATATAAGATGAAAGTAAAATATTTTTTAATATATGTTACAGGAAAGATCTCATCAGTGCTATGAAACTCCCGGACTCAGAACCACTAACTTCAAGCGAGTACTGGGTCATCACTGATACATGGAAGCAAGACTGGGAGAGGGGTGTACAGGTTCCTGTGAACCCTGATTCACTCCCTGCACCCAAAGTAAAAATCATTGACAATCCATATCCACCCAATTTTCAACAATTTAAATTGTAAGTGTAATTGTCAACAATTTATGTGAAATATTAAATAATAAGAGAGGAAAACTATTTTGTATGTTCCCTGTTACAGACCCAAGGATAAATACATTCACCTGACGCGTGATGGTAATTACCTACCTGATAAACATTACCTAAGCAGCACCCCAGCTCGTGCGGAAGCTGCTTGCAACTATGATCTGGATGCTACGGATACTGCGTGGCTGAAATTACTGAACGCTGAAAGGGCGAGAGCTGGTGCACCTTCTGTATCAGAAGATCAGCTGGAGAAGGTCATCGAAGAGCTTGAGGTATTTGGCCCTTTTTTATGGTTTATTTTTCATGCACAATTATATACTTTCCTCTGCTACATAGAATTCTATGTCTATTCTAACTTTAACACACATAAGTAAAGATAATCAAGAATTAAAAATAATAATTTTTCGTTAATGGAAAAAGTGACAAATACACTTTAACTGTATAGGTAGGTAGTGTGTTCAATATGTTAGGCTATGAGGACTAGGCCTGACGGTGTGATTTATGAGATCATCTGTTTTTTAAGTTGAGAAACATTTGTTCTATATAATTATCTATTACGCATAATTAATTTAATCTAGTAGTTAGTGTCCTGTGCCTTGATGCTTTAATTATTTAATACTATTATAAAACACTAGTTACCATATTGATGTTACTAATTTTACAAAGCACTCATTTTATAAGATAAGTAAAATTTAAAAAAACAAACCGCAATATTTTTTTCATTTATTGATTGAAATTAAAATGATAAGAACATGTATATTGAAAGACTACCACAATGTAGTTGAAGCAGTTCTCAATCCTTTTTTAGAAAACTTTATCTTTAACTTAAATTGATGAATTTTGAATTGTGTTTTTGTTCATGTAAAGCAGCGATATATAAAATTCAATTATTATGATGATAGAATGAGCTTTATGTTAAGCGCCATCTAGCACATCTAGGGTAGCGCCACTATGTTACAATAAAGTGGACAAAATTTCCTTTGTTAAAAACATTGAAACGTGTCTAATATCGCGGTGGATGCTTCATTAGAAAGTATCTATAAGTCAGATTATTTATAAAGGTAAAGAGACTAGGGTACCGCACAAAGTTGGTGTGCAATAGTGTTCAGTACATTTTACGGATTTTTTAATTAAAATGAATGTTTATGTTTAATACAATCTCGAAATATTAAACATGTATGCAATTTTACGTATATTAAAATGGTACAACTTTTTAACAACTTGGAAAAAAATACAATACAAACAAATACATTATAATAAACAAGTTTTTGTTCTCTAAATGATTTTATTGAAATTTCACATACGTATTAAATTTTTACATACAGAAGAATACATCACAATATTCACAATACAAGTGATCTTAGAATATACCCTCTGTATCAGGGAAAGGCGGGAATTATGTGTACAGATTACAACGTCGATGTCAAAATACAGACTGCTAAATTAACAGATTTCCAAAATGGGCGACGCGATTGTCGTTTTCAATAACTCTAATCACATGAAAGACACTGTTTAGCGGACCCGTGGCAGTCTGTTTTCGAAGTTGAACACCGAATGAGAAACCATAGCCTCGTCAATACCCGAAGTTCTTAGAGAAATTGAGAATTACTATGGACATTTGTATACTTAGGCACGAACGCCCGTCTGAACGCACGAATTAAATTGGCCCGACATTTTACCGAGGACCGGGATTTTAGCGGGTACGAAATTAGAGGGGCTCTCAAACATATGGAATAACACACATGAAACAAGCTACCAGGCGATGACAGAATCAAGATAGAGCTGCTAAAAGCTGGCGGTAAACCAGTAAGAATGGTACTCCAAAACTTATTATATCCCGTTGTCAATCGCTGAACCACCCCGAAAGCGTGTAGCAGAAGCCTAGTGCTATTTATTCTTCAAAAAAAGCGATACAGTTCTGAAGAACTATAGCTCAAATGCGGTTCTGATCGTATATAAGTTAGCGTGTGTAAGTTGTTTTAAGGCTTTGGCACAATAAAATACATAACCTCTACAGCAGATTACACAGAGATTTAGAAATGTAATTTGCCGGCATGTGTTGTTTATGTGGACTATGACAAAGCCGGTCAAGAATTGGGCCATACTGGAGTCCCTTTGGCATCAAAAATCCTCAATGCCTGAAAGCAAAATTAATCGAGAAACTGGGTCTCTCTAAGCTTTCTATAGAAAGGGCTGAGCTTGGAATCTCGCCGCAAAACATAATTCGCAACGATAAAATCCGTAGGCTTACTAAACTTAGTCTCAAAATTGAAGTGGCAATTGGCCGATTACATCGCTCGAAGGACACATAACCAAAGGGGAGGAAGGGTCCGCCAATAGCGATCACGTTTAGGAAAAATTGAAAATATGTCGTCGGCTACCAGTTCGACTGATGGCCGGAAGAAAATAGCGGGAATCTTTTCAAAGGCGCGAATTCAAAAAGCACGAAACTGGTTAAAATAGCGCCATCTAGGGTAAGCATACGAGGGGTGGTCCAAAAGTTCGCGGAATGGAGGGGATGGAGTGGGGATAGGGTAGCTCGCTTAGTGTCATACTAATTAGGCACTCATAATTAGTATATATTTAACATTTCAACCCTACAGCGCCATTCGTTTACGAGTACTCGCCTGCTAAACAAGTCAATCCGGAAGCAAACTGCAACTATGGAGAAAATTGAACATCGCGCTGTAATAAAATTCCTTACCAAGCATGGAAAAAACGTTCAAACCATTTTAAATGAAATGGACGCCGTTTATGGAGATCAGTGCCCTGGTAAAACAATGGTTTATAAGTGGCATGGACTTTTTAAACATGGTCGAGATTCAATTGAAGACGACTCTCGCTCTGGGCGGCCAGTTGAGGCCACCACATCAGATATCGTCGAAAAAGTTAAAAAATTTGTACTCGAAGACACACGTTTGAAGAAAAAACAATTATCTGCATTAGTTGGAGTATCAGATACAACCATTTTGCGGATCCTGCACGACCACCTGGGCATGTCAAAAGTCAGCGCAAGATGGGCGCCGAGAATGCTCACGCCGCTTCAAAAACAGCAGCGCGTCGACGCGTCTAAGCACTTTTTGGAGATGTGTGGAGACGAACCTGTGCAGATTTTGGAGCGGATTGTTACTGGAGATGAAACATGGGTTCATCACTTTGAACCTGAATCAAAACAGGAGTCCATGCAATGGCACAAAAAGGGTACACCACCTCCCAAGAAATTCAAAGTGTCAGAATCGGCTGGAAAGTTGATGGCCACTGTTTTTTGGGATTGTGAGGGAATATTACTGATTGATTATAAAGAAAAGGGTACCACTATAACCGGAGAATACTACGCAACGATATTGGAAAAGTTAAAGGAGGCAATTAAAGAAAAACGTCGAGGAAAATTGGCCAAGGGTGTGTTGCTTTTGCAAGACAACGCGCCGGTTCACAAGAGCCGAGTTGCCATGGCTGCTCTGCACACGCATGGATTCGAACCACTTGTTCACCCACCCTATAGTCCAGACCTGGCCCCTAGTGATTTTTATTTGTTTCCGAATTTAAAAAAAGAGTTAAGGGGAAGGAAATTTTCCGACGATAACGAAGTGAAGGAGGCAATTTCGGCGCATTTTGAGGCCAAAGACAAAAAATATTTTTTCGATGGTTTAGAAAAAATAATTCATAGATTGAATAAATGTATTAGACTTAAGGGTGATTATATTGAAAAGGAAAAATAAATTTATTGTTATATTTTATTAACAACCCTTTCATTCCGCGAACTTTTGGACCTCCCCTCGTATGTCCATGAGTCGACTACGAAAGTAGGATGGATGGATCGATAGCACACGGGAGTAGCCAGGTTTAGGTTTTGGGGGGTACGGGTTCAAAAAAAGTAGGGCGGTGGTGTCTTTTCTAACGAGGGAGGAAACCCTCAAAAAGTAAAGCAAGGCCGTTTGAGCAACACCGGGTTGTGTGGGATTTATACCTCACTAAACTCTCCCTGTGGCCATCCATAGCGCTGCGTGGAGGACTCCGGAATTTCCAATGGAACACAACCGGAATCCACCGAGTGTGATGCCCCATTCGGGGTCTTTCCAGTGAGAATTTGTACTCACTGCGCCTCCTGGTGTTTACGACGGCATGTGGCTACACATTCCGTATTCCTATTCTGGTGCCGAAACTACAACGCCAGTGGCGGTGGTACCTAGCTCCTTGAGCATTCTACCACCTTTATAGCATGAGAGCAGTTTATGAGAGACAATCCCAACTAAATAATTATATTTTTAATATTATGAATCTGAATGTTTTAACTTTCTAACCCCACCCGGGTTGAACCCTCAATACCCTCCACCTGGTTACGCCCATGATGCAGTAAATTTAGTATAAAATCCTTAGCTAGTTTTAGTCTATCTTTAAATAATGTAAATAACACATGCTTGTAATTTTTTTTATTTAATTAAATTATCTCTAACTTACTAAAAATGTCTTTAGCGTAAACAGCTATTTGCGAAGTATAAACCTCACCTGTTTATGCTAATATTGTTAAAGATTTCGTGCAAGATATTTTCAAACTGGCCGTAGTCATCCGTACATCAGGCTGTAAGACTTCTGAAGGCTATATGATGGTGAGATCATACAACGACTTTGGAGATCAAGATCTCTCTGCACTGAGATAAAATATTTATTAGACAATGATAGATAGATAGATAGATAGATAATCATTTATCTATCTATCTATCTATCATTGTCTAATAGATAGATAGACAATGAACATACAAATAGTTGTATTGGCCGCAGGACTCCTTGCCGTGCCATCCGCCGTCGTCGACCCTTACGCTATGACTGATTTCTGTTCTTTCGACTCATTTATGGCAGTTATGCATTAAGCCCAAATTTAGGTGAACTCACGTCGCAAATAGTAAGTGTGTAAACGTTTTTAAACACAGTGTAAACCGGACAGTGTCTTATTTATTTAAATTATAAATAAGTAATAACAAATTTAAACTAAATTATTCATAGATTTTTTATTATTACTGTTCTAAGGTAAATAAAAAAATATAATTTAAATTTGATCTTCGATGATATGAAGGGATATTGATACTTTTTTGATTGATTAAAAGCTGTAAAATCAATGATGATGTGACGCGGTGACAGTCTTTATCGAAGGGTAAAAAACGTTATGAATGGCATTAACTGGCGCGGGGCTGCTGAAAGGATAAGGCTGATAGGTTAGACACTAGCGGCGTATTTTTGCAAAATAATCAGAACACAAATCGATAATGCATTGGCGACTACTTATCGTCAGAAAGCCCGTCTTTTGGTGCATATAAATAAAAAAATTGCTAGTCTTGCCAAAATATCTGTACGCGGATTACGGGATTATTTTATAACATTGATCTAGCAAACAGTCATGCAATCCACCTGAAGGTAAGTGGCAATTGCCGCTCATGGACATTTTTAAGCAACTTCATACAGAACCAAAGTACCTACTACCAAAAGTCATTCACAAATGCTGTGCTACTTCCAAGGACTAAGGTGAAAGCGAAAAGTGAACCGAAAAACATACCATACACAAGAATTGATTTACGCTAGAAATAGATTTGGCAGTGGTACCTCCCCGGTCGAACCGTTTACGATTTACCACCTTGAGAAACTTATATTAGAGCCGTTGTATAAGGTGGGTACCCGCGGTGAGTCCCGGCACGTGTGGGACGTACGGAGCGGACACCTTCTACGTGCACAAGCAAGTTTTAGCGTAGGCCATACTAGTAGTTAACCGTGCAAAATCCTTTTAATGTTATTAATATTTCAAATTTGAATTGTTCGTTATTCTTTTAAGCAAAAACGACTGGTTGGATTTCGCAAAAAAATCTTCACACAGATATTTTATGACCTAGTCTAACACGTAGGATACTCAATATCATGATAGACGTGACTGAAACGAGCAAAGCCGTGGGTATAACCTAGTTTTAATTTATTTTAAATTCAAGCCATACCATAACCTTATAAAATCTACATATTTACTTATTTCATTTACTCCTTAAAAGAGTTAAGCATTTAGATGATGCTTTAAATGTTATGAAAATAATAAGATCAATTAAATTGACAAAATTGAACAATATTAAAACTTATTGTATCCCTTTATTATTCGACTATGGCATTACACTTATTTCTATCTAATAAACAGCAGTGTCATGAAATGCTGTGGTAGTTCACAACTTAGTTAAAAAGGGTTATGATACTATACTACACTAAAGCATTAATAATTAGTCTTCAAGATTAGTCTATTATGAAAAAAATATTTAATGTGATAAGAAGTTTTCACTATCATAAAAAACAAAAGAATTTTAAAAATAGTGTCCTTTCAGAGTATTTTCTGAGTGATAAAACATGTCATGGAACAGGTTTTGGGCTGTACGACCAAATTTTATATAAACAGCTTTATTTGCAGGAAGTGCTATAATAATTAGATAGTGAATATTTTACCAGAACAGTTTCAGTAGAACATTATTGCATTTATTTATCATCTCTCAAATCACACGAAAATAATGTAATAAGATAATGTATTATTTGAGAATAAGAACAAGTTCATGTAAGTAAGGAGTGAAATTCTTTGTGCTATGTTGAGTGAAAATGACTAAAAGACTCTTGTACTATCTATATCTATACTTAATATTATAAGGAGGCAAACTTTGTATTTTTGCATGTTTGTTATGAATAAACTTTAAAAACTACAGAACCGATTTTAAAAGTTCTGTCACCATTGGAATTCTACATTATCCCCAAGTAACATAGGCTATTTTTATTACTGGAATACATAACGGGTCCTTGCTAAAACTTAAGTAACGTGAATCAAGGTGTAAAAAATTTTGCTTAATAATTTTTTCCATCGCATATGCAGCGGTATCAATCGATAATAGAACAAAAAAATGCTCTACACTATAAGAGAACATATCAATATCTATGAAGAACTTGGACACTGCCTCCACGTAATGACCGTTTTCTCCCACTCAAAGCAGCCATAGCGTTTATGTTACGTTAGGTTTCTTGAGACTTCTATTGGAATAGCATCAACACCCGCTGTTGTCGCCAACCTTACGCCAAGCGCGGTGACTATTGACCAAATCCTCATTAAGGAAGGGAGAAGGACATGGCAGGTGTGAATCTCAAATGTATAATGGGTGGATAGATTACAATGTAGTCTGCGCGAAAGAAGTTGCGTTAGTTCTGTCAGTACCTAGTTAATATTATTAAAAACCAAATGGAAAAAATGTAGTGTACACATTATTTTAAATAAAAAAGTACAATAATATGTTACACAGAGGTCAAATGTGAAAATGTAACTTTATTGTTTCAGGTGCGGACTTGGGATAAAATTCAGGCTATCATGAAGTCTGAAGAAGGGTTAGGAATCGAATACGACGAAAATGTAATTTGCGACGTGTGCCGATCTCCAGATTCCGAGGACGGCAATGAGATGGTGTTCTGTGATTCATGCAACATTTGTGTGCATCAAGCTTGTTACGGCATTACTGTTATTCCAGATGGTAAGTAAATTTTTATTTATAAATGTAAAAGCTAAATTATTGCTTAACAATTTAATAGAATTATATACTACTATATCGATAGTGTAAACCGGATTAATGTGATATTTGCCTTCAATTACAGGGCAGTGGCTGTGCAGACCTTGCGGTGTTGGCGTTAAACCGACTTGTGCGCTCTGTCCTAATTTGGGCGGAGCGATGAAGTGTACACCGTCGGGGCACAAGTGGGCCCACGTAAGCTGTGTTCTTTGGATACCCGAAGTTTCTATTGGTTGTGCTGAAAAAATGGAACCTATAACCAAAATAACTTCTATACCGGCATCTCGCTGGTCATTAGTATGTGTATTGTGTCGCGAGCGAAAGGGGGCTTGTATTCAATGCTCTGTTAAAACTTGCAAAACAGCGTATCACGTTACATGCGCATTTAAACATGGATTAGAAATGCGGGCCATCATTGAAGATGAAAATGCTGATGATGGTGTTAAACTAAGGTCATACTGTCAAAAGCACAGTGTGAATTCTAAGAAAGAGAAGTGTCCAGGTTCAGGGTCCGAGGAGGAGGAAGTAAAGAGAAAACGTCGTAAAGATATGACTTCAGAAGAAAAAACGCAGGCAAGAGCGGCGCGATTACAGGAAATCGAACGTGAGTTCGATCGACATGTCAGCGTCAAAGATATAAGTTCGCACCTACTGGAGGTTGATCAAGATGCCATTAATTACATCTATAATTACTGGAAATTAAAAAGGAGAGCTGGCCACAATCGTCCTCTTCTACCACCTAAATCAGATGATAATGAGCTTTTAACTCATAGGCAAGAGCAAGCTGATCTCGATAAAATGAAAATGTTTGTGCAACTAAGGCAAGACCTAGAAAGAGTGCGTAATTTATGTTACATGGTAAGCAGACGCGAAAAACTTTCCCGTTCATTCTTTCGTATGAGAGAACAAACATTTCATAAGCAAGTAGCTGTATTGACATCTGATCAATCTATGCCTGGGCCAGATCTACAAGCTATTATTGAAGCTAACCATGGGCCCTCTATTTATGATAGATTATATTCTCATCCAAATGCTCCAGATCACAAGAACGGCTTTGAAGCCCTTCTTGCACGTATCGCACCCCAAGACTCCAGTGATGAGAAGAAACCTACAAGAGACAGAAACGGTCTAATCAAAGGTCAAAAGTCAACGAATCCCTACAAAAAGCTTTATGTTAATGGTTCACGTCGAAGTGAAAGTATGTACAGTGGACTTTCGAGCGAAGAAAGTGCTCCCGAAATAAGTCGATCCACGAAATATCGCGGCAGGGCTATCGGCTCTAGCACTGACGAAGATGTAAAGAAAAATGTAGTATCACCAAAGAAGAAGGTGTCTCCTAAAACAAAAGCTAAAAAGTTGCCTAAGAAACCTGAAAGAAAGAAAAAGAAAGTGCCACCATCCAAGGCTTTGGTTGAAAGCAGCAGTGAAGATGAAGAAATAAAATCCAGAATGAAAAAGGATAGGTCACGCAGCAAGACACTGCAGCAAATGGAGAAAGAGATGACTGCTGGAAAAATGGGTCAGTCAGGATCAGACAGTGATGATTTGATGCCAATGCGGACCACAAGGAATAATAAGTTTCCAATTGACATATATTCAGATAGCAGTGAGGAGATGTCTGCTAAAGAAGATTTTAAGCCACAGAAGGTGGAAAAAGTAAAAACTGAGAAGAAGGCTGAGAGGGGTCGCCCTACTAAATCGCCGAAAGATAATGATTCCCAACAATCATTGCCAAGAACCAAGGCTGCTATGAAAGAGTTCATCCCCTCTCAAAGCGAAAAGAAAACACCTGCCACTGATGAAAAACCTCCACCTAAGAAAAGGGGAAGAAAACCATCAAACAAAGAGAAGAAACCTCCAATTAAGTCTCATATCTCAGAAGATGAAGGTCCAAGTAACAGTAAGCCTATAAGTAAGGATGACGCCAAATTTTCTAAACAGAAGGATAATCCGTCTGATTTGATTGTACCTCAACGGCAAGCAGCTAAAAAAGCTTCTGAAAACATGAGGTCCACAACAGTTGTTAAAAAGGAAGAACCTGGGGCCGAAAAACAGGCCAGTGGAGATGACGCTAAAATGAAGCCTAAAATAAAATCTAGAGGTAAAGAAGCAAAAGAAATTCTTGCAAAAGTTGTAAGGAAAAAATTAAATAAAGATCAAGAGAAAGAAACAATTGCTTATGTACCACAACGGCAAGCAGCTAAAAAAGCTGCAGCTCATATTAAGAGTGGACTGGGTACTAAACCTCCTGTTCCAGAAAACGCAGACGCGGATAAAAGAAAAGACAGTGAAAAATCTGATTCTACTAAATTATCTCCCAAGAAGGATGAGGTGAAACGTTCTAGGACTCCTCAAAATGAAAGTTCTAGTTCGTCATCAAATACCAGTAGCAGTAGTTACACGTCATCGTCCAGTTCTGACGACGAACCAGAAAAAGCAACCACAACCATGAAGCCAACTGCTAAGGCACGCGAAATTAAACCGGCTGTTAGAAAGCTCTCCATGTTTTCACCACCGGGGACAAGGCCGACAGTGGACTTGCCCTTTCTTGACAAGGTGTCAAGACCATTGTCTTCAACAAGTGCCTCGAGTGATTCTGAGAGCTCTAGAGGGTCGCGATTCTCCGGATCCGAAAGTCCATCTCCTAAACGTCCCCGACGACGTCGAAAAGGCAAAAGCATCTCTATTGATGTATCCCCTCGCAAGGCCCCTGACAAGAAGCTTAAAACTTCCGAACGGGAGTCCGAGTGCAGGGTATCATCACCGACTATTGAAAGAGAGGAATCAAACCGACCCAGCGTTGCGCGTGCTGCCACGCGTGCTCGGACCAGAAGCACTACTACAAGCGGAAATATGCCTAATAAGTTTGACCCCCGACCGAGAAAATCATCTAAAGACGACATCAGTATTGCCTCTACATCAAGTAAAACTCCCAAAGAGAGCAGCCAGCCCAGTAAACTTCCAACTCCGAAGCGGAAAACGGACGAGGAGATAAAGAAAGAAATAAAGGATGTTCCAGTACCTGTGGATATTTCTAAAAATGATATCAAAAACAAATGTGCAAAAAGCAAGGTGCGCAGTGTTTCTATTGAAGATAAAGAAAAGGTTAAATCTTTGGAGCCTGAAATTCCACCTGTTCCTAAAGTAAGCCCAAGGAAAAGTACAGAGACAAAGCACAAAATGCTTACTAGTAGGAGAATGAGTGTAAGAGATATTCCTGTAAAAGATACCATCACTTTACCTGGAGACGTATCAGATCCAGTTACTAAAACCAGACGACTGAGTAAATATGAGAGTTCTATTTCTGATCGTCATAGTGTGTCACCTGTTAAGAAAGTAAACGTAACTACTGAGCGTTCACCTCAAAAGCCGGCTATGAATATACTTGATAAGACAATTACCTGCACTATAGGTGACGACTTTGAAGACAATGATAAAAATTGGCCAAAAGCTCCACAAAGTCCAAAAATTCCACTGCCACCTGTCGAAAAACCTGGCGGTCATGATAATTATATGACAGAAGACAAGTCAATGGACTCTGATTCTGCTGATAAAAACAGCATTAAGATGATAGCCAAAATTCAAGCTAATCTGAATGAAAATACCATGATCAAGTCACCGAAGACCCCCATGGATGCAAGAACAATTACTATGGATCCAATTGATGTTGAAAATCCAATTGTCAGAAAACGTAGATGCTCTATTTTGGACATTGAGAAGAAATTTTTGAACCAAGACACAAATATTGAACAGGGTGTAGAAATCTCTAAAAGTGCGAAAATTCCTTCAGTTGTTAATCAATTCCCCAACCGTGCAATATTTTCGCCCCAGTCAAAAGATAATGAATACTTTGCATTTGATATGATGGCCGTTGATGATGGTTTTAATAATGAGGACATGATAAAACCATTTACTTCTTATCCTGAATTCTTTTTCAAGGAAGATACCAAGGACCAAGGTGCACAGGAAACGTTAAATCTGGTTGATAGGCTTAGAATGCAACTGAGCACTAAAAAGCCACCTTCAGTGAATTCCCAGGATGATATTGATGTTGGTGGTGATGGGGATGACAAGGAACAACTAAATGAAGACAACAGTGGCACTCCAAAACCAGATAACATTGAACACGAAATTCCCCTTAAAAAGAAAAATATCACGCACACAGAGGTACATGACAAAACATCTCATTCTACAGAAGAAACGGATACTATAGTACTTGATAATGAACCATCTACGTTAACATCAAGGGATAGTTTGAATAAAAATGCGCAGTCTGTTTCTATTGAAAATAGTGACAAATGGTCCGATGTACCTTTACCTCAAAACGAACCTAGCTTGGAACACATGGACGAATCAAAGTATGATATTCCGGGTTCCTATAGTGAAGGCGGAACAGAGCCCAATACTCAGCAATCAGATGTGCGGTCAGTGTCTGAAGTTGGTGATACAATATCTTTATCGAAGCAAAGCGACGACTCGCAATCTTTATCGGTAGTTGATCACTCCGTACATAGTAATGATGTGGAACTGACTCAAGATAACCAAAATTATGAAAATAACAACTCTGTAATACATTCAGATTGTGCAACAATATCATCTCCATATCAAGAATCGAAATGGAGAGAAAGTAAAATAACTACGCGAAGGTCTTCAGCTTCCAGTACAAATTCTGAGGCATCAATTTGTTCACAAAAAGTCAATATTAAGTCTCATCTTAACACCAGGGATTTACACCAAAGCAATGTGATACCTGAAATAGATCCATATCCACCATTACCGCCATATCCTTGTCGAGTGGAACCACAATTACCTTCATTTACAAGTTATCCTTCACAACCGTCACCGTTTTTGGGCGCGATGGGATCTCTACCGCTATTTGCGGCGGGTGCTTGTGCGTCGTCGCAATTGCAATTGCCTTCCCCAGCACCTGGACTGTATGCGCCTGGTCTCGCATACCACAGACCCCCGCATATACAACCATTGCCTGAACCTGCATTTACTACGTTGTGTGCTGCAGCGTTCACCTCGTCATCTCAAAATATAGCATTGACCACTGCTATGATAGCTCCGCCGACACCGAAGCCACTAGATTCTCCGCGAGATGATAATGATGCCTCTGGAAGTGATAAAGCGTCTATACACGTTGTATCCAGTCCGAGCATAAGTGTAGACTCTTATAATGAAGCGAGTAACACGAGGGCTCCTACCAAATTATCAAATGATAGTGATGAAACCAATTTAAGTACAAATACGCAAGACCCGAAATCACCATCGAAATCTGTTAAGTCTATGACCAGATTTCCAGGAAAATCTCCTGGCAAAAGCCCAGACATATCACCAAAACAAAGCGATTCTAGCAAAAGTAGCAAACGATCCAGTAATCGAAGTAGCAGGAGTCATCGCGGTCGTGGGCGGTCTAAAAGTCGTGGACACGGATATTCCTCTACTGATTTTTCAGGCAATTCAATTCAGAGTAAACTGGTTGGAACAGTGTACGACTTTGATGAAGAAATTGCCAATGACGGAGTTGACATAAAAGCCCTAAGAGAAAGACGAAAATCGATTGAGGGGCGAGAAGATCGATCGGAGCATTCTTATAAAGATTCGTCACAGTCTCCAAGTGTAGTAAGTCCTAAGCAAACAAACAAGCGCCCTGCTACAGAGACTAAGGAAGCCAAGCCTCCTACCCCAGAGGTTTCCGAACAATCACAATCTCCAACAAATAACACCTCTTCAGAACGTGCTGGTTTTTCTGATGTCAGACCCGTTTTACCAGGCCCTGTAGATATGCGAACTTATTCCTTTGAAAATCCGGCTCCTGCTCCCGGCGATGCTTTACATAGTCATCTGTTAGCATTTGCTAGTGGGACAGCTGATCAACAACTAGCCGATATAGATGAGGAAGTTGAGAAACAGCTTCATACGGAATTGATGGCCAGTAAGCCAGGACCTGGCTCTCCACGATCAGCGATTGCTGCAGTCGTTAGTGAACCTATAAAAGAACCTTTTACTCCACAATTACCAAAGGTATCGCTCTCAGACTCTCGAAATCAGTTAAAAGTTAAAATTAAGGGTCCATTCTTGGATGCCAATTATTCTACAAGTTCGGTTCAACCAGTGGTTCCTCAGCCACCTCCTCCTGTACATGAATCTAACATAAACCTTTTCAGCGCATCTAGTAGTGCCTCGTCGTCCATGATGACAGGGTCTACTAATTTGCGACGTATGCGTAAGAAGGAATTATTACGGCAATACTGGACACAAGACATGAATATGGATGACCCAGCTAATGCTTCAACAATAGGAGTACAACCTCCTCCGGCCGCTCCTCAACCATTAGGTAGAGCCGTTATAACGATCCCGAAAGCAGTAGCTTCCATGACAAGTATACCTACAAGGGAAGATTACAAAATAACCGACACACCCGTTGAAAAGAAGAAACGAAAAACCACTAGTGGTCTGTCACGAGAATTAAGACATTTAGAAGTTAGTATGAATGATGATGTCGATACTTCAGACGATATGAAACTGTCCACGATAGCCGGAACTTCTAGCCAAATGCATAAGAGACGAGGTCGTGTATCTACTAAGCCTAATACATCAAATGCTACATCTCCCGTTGCACCGAAGCTTAAAATAAAAATACGTTCAAATGTTGTCCAGCAAGTAAGTGAGGAACCGCCAGGGTTCCAATTTCGGCCTCCGAAAAAGCGATTGACAAGCAAACCTATGCCCAATTTCAAAGATTTACGTCGCGAGAGCATGAAATACCGACGTAAAGTAATGGCGGATTTCGAAGAGGACGAAAAGACAAAGAAGTATAAAACAAATAAGAGCGAAAAGAAAAAGAAGAAAAAGGACAAGAAGGATAAAGCTGAAAAGGAAAAGTTACGAGTGATAAACAGTGAAAGTGAAAATGCAACTAAGTTGATAATTAAGATAAAGCGAACAAAAGAAGAGGAAAGTAGTGAGAGAGCGAGCGGTAGCGGGGTTGTGGGCGCGGTCGCCGCGGCACCCGAGCCGTCCGTCGACCCCTTCGACTACGATCCGACTGCGCGGGATCCGTTAGCCATCGACCCCCCCGTTTGCTCCGACAACTCCAGTACTGTGCGGAAAGTGCGAACTGCTAAAGTGACCCCTATTCGGTTAAAATTAGCGCGCAGCTCGCAGGGTTCGGGCTACGTGATGAAGGAGACGAGCGAAGGGCCGTCGCAGAGCGGCGTGCAGGCGGTGTCGCACGGCGCCCCCGCCTCGCCGCTGCCCGTCGCTGTTAGTAAACATTGTGAAGTGAGATGATATAAACCGGACAAAAAAAAGAAAAAGAAATCTAAACGGTGAACTCTCCAATATTAGAGTCAACGTACAGTTACAGTGTACAGTAATTTTTAAGCATAAATGTCTGTATATTTTAAATATAACGTTACGTATATCTATTAATGTAGCTAATCATATTATTTATTTGTATAAATGGGAAGCTCAATGTTTAACTTAAAGTTACTCTAAGGTGTAAAAATACTTTTGTGCATTGAGTGATGCACAAGTAAATCCTAAAATATTGTATCACCTTTACATGTTTTTGTTAATGTTATCTTTGTTTACTATGTGTGCCTCTGTATATTGAATCTCATTAACATAATGTCATAATATTTTGTTATCACGGAAGAATAATCGTTTCTGATATATGAACATATTTACTATCACAATAGACATCACAGTCTTATGTCCTAAAAATGTATTTCATAGTCTTGACAACTACAATTTATTTTGTAATGTGGCTGGATATTGGATGACTTTTCACTTTGCGTAACAATGTGTAATTTAAATATAATCATTTCCATTTTAATGTCTTAAATTTTTTTAATTGTTTCATATTTACTTTGAAGCTGGACTTCAAAATACTGCTTGTCTTTATTTCATACATATTGATGTTTTATGATCTTTTAATTTCTTGTATACTTGCCTGAATGTTTATAGAATATATTATTTCATAATTTATGCAACATTATGACCAAAATTATTTATATGTACTGCTTAAATATCGATATTTGTAATACTTATTTTTTTATGCGTATTTGTTATTGTTGGAAAGCTAATAATGGAATCCAACTAAATGTAATGACAACTTTATTTCGATACTCTGTTAATTCCAGTTAGTGATTTGTGTTTGGTATTTTTTAAATATTTTAAGTAAGTTTCAAAGTGTTCAGCCGATTCACTGCCAGCCATCGTTTGAATCAAACCAATTAGTTTTTGACGTTTTCATTGCGCCAATAATTTGTATCCACCAAAGATTTATAACCATGGTTACTTTGCAGAAAGGGCATTATTAACTTTCACTGTTATCACTTTACCTAACACATTGCTTGTTCATCTTGAATTTTCTGGGAAAAGATATTATATTTGGTCCCATGAAATAGTTCTCGACACAGTAACAGATCGACTGGATATATGACAAAAGTTTTTGTAGGTATTTCATTGCATATTAAAATTGAGTAACTATATGTTTGCCTTGTGTGAAGCAATATAGTTATATAATATGTGTATTTTCGTAATTAAGTATATTATTTGTCTCAATTTGCATATCATTTTGACAACTGTAATTATCGGTAAGGCTAATTTGAAATTTTAAAGAAACTGTATTGGACTGATTTATTTGCATATTTACTTTGGTGTAAGCCAAACATTCAATACTTTGTGCAATATTTGGCAATACTCATTGTATAGTCATGGTTGAGTGAACCTAGTTTGGGATATTTTAGTTGATAAGTGCATCACAGTCACTCTCGTAGTAATCGTCATTCTAAAATCATTCTTGTCCCACTGTAAATAATAATGCAAACTTTTGCTCGTAGGACATTGAGCGACTACTTTTATCATACACTTGAATATTTATGATCTGCAAAATTGAAAATAATAGACGAGTGATTCTATTATGATCACTGCTCTATATTTATTTATGGTGCTATTTATTTTTTGTAGACTTTCATAAATAATATTAATTAATCACACTTATAAATGAATTTAGTTTAAACCTCTTTAGGTTATAGGTATATAATCAATAGAATTTTAAAATTAATTAATATACATATATAAGGGCTGATTCTCTATTTCACAGTCATAGGTTTATAAACAGTTGAATAATTTCTCTGTTTATATGTAGTAATATAACCAAGATATTGAAAATATTGGAGTCGCTCATTGCCGTATGGAAAGCTTACTAAGTTATAATATCTGTCTTGTAAGGTAGAACAAAATTTAATATTTCCGAATTTATCAAGTAAATTAAATATAAGTATATCATTAAGATACTTTTAAAGTAGCAAGGCTGTTACAACCTTGGTATTGGTTGTTTGTATTATAGGATATAAATAATGGCAGGAGCCTCAAATGGTAACAATTGTAAATAGCATCATCCCCACAATCGAACGACCAGTACGAAGCAGTTTGCATAATAAATTAATATGCCATACATTATTTCAAATCATTTATTTTTATGTTTAATTGTAATTATTTGCTCGCACATAAAAATCGCAATTAAAGTGTAGTTAATATTTTTATTAATCTGGGCTAAACCGTTTAAATTTATCGAAAAATAAATTTAAATGTATTTGAATAATAACAAAGACATTAAATCGTAAAGAGTAAAGATAAAATAATGTAAATAGGATTATACTGGGATAGCTCTTTTGTAAATATGATCTTAGAACATTTGGCAGTTTTATTCGCAAATCCATTGTATCTTCTAGACATCTAAAATAACTAACTTTTTTTACGTGGCAAGTCCAGATCGACGTAGCGACGTTTATAACTACTAGCGTCTGTCAAAGAACAACATTTAAATCTTATGATCAATGTTCCTTTTTATTTTAATTCGTGCCCAATATTTTTAAGATTCGATAAAAGTTAATAATTCATATGTTCTTTTTGTTTTTACAATATTAAACTGTCGGACTAGTGCACTTTAATTTAAAGCCGTCGTAAAAATTATGCAAAGAATGGAATGTACTTTACAAAAGAAGTCAACTTTATTTTGCATCTTAGATCTTTAGTAGATGGGTACAAGTGTAGATCACTTATATGTAATACTTGTAAGGAAGTCAACATGTAGCGCCACTAACCACACTCGTTGAGATCCGGACCGGTCCAACCACACTGTCGGTGTAATCTTATGTTGTCCAATATATATCGTCTTCACTGTGTGATTTATTGTAGCACGCGATTTGAACGGAAGTGGTCACAGCAGTCCATCAGTAATCAGTAGTCAGTCAAACCCAACGTAAAAGAATGATCGTTGGTTGAAATTAAGCAATATTTGTTGAAGAAAGTACTTAGTCTCACTTGTCGTATTAAAGTATTTAAACAAAGCTGACGTTATTTGATCAGTGTCAGCGGACCACGATGGTACATGGAAGGGTACTGACCAGCAGATGTGCGCTTTATATTAATTCTCATTGCTACCTAGTTCATCTATATGTTCATCATTCTTTGTTGCCGGTTGTAAAACACAAGTTGGTTACAGACTTCAGATAGCTTTCGCTCGGTTTTGTGAGGCTCTCGAGTGTGTAAATTTAGTATAGAATTGGGATCGTGCAACTACTTCAATGATTCGGTCTCGGCATTTAAGCAAATAAAATTAAACACAGGCATTTATTAAAGTAATATATTTATTCAGGTCACCAAGCGCCAAAAAGAACATTCCATAAATAAATTGATACTAGTGAGCTTTCTTTTTATTTGTAGATGTTTGGTAAAGTACACAAAAAACATATTTTCTACAACACTAGTAATTGTCTTTTTGTACGATTTACGGTTACACAACTTTGATTTTTATCAGTTTTGATGTAAATTAATATTTTGATACATAAAAAATGATTATATTTAGCACATTGTTTCACGATACCAATTAAACTATTAAAGCTGTTAGTTCAATTAAAATTCCTATTGAGAGGAGTAATTAATATGGCGAGAGGTTATATATGTGCGGTAATATACGATAATCGGGCTATTAATAGTTCCATTAACCGGACCAACAACCAAACTACTGGTACTAGACGAAATTTTACAGAAAATTATAAAAAAAATAAGTAATATTTTATGTATTCTTTGTCAGTTTAAAAAAAAACATGAGTTTGACTCCCTTAGCATTTTCATAAATTTCATGGAAATATTTTATTTATATTAAAATTAACAGTGATTTTTGACTTTTTCTTTGAATGAGTAGTACTATCTGAAACTATGCCATCGTCTGGATTCTAAATTTTCGATTTATTTAATCGTTATCTGATTTTACTGTTACTTTACTCCGTGGTATTAAAATGTTTAATTTAATTGTGGGCTTATAATTACTAGAATATCCAACAAATCTTTTGTAAAATATCACATTTCAAACATAACCATTTGTTACCATAACTTACAAATAACTCATAATATTTATTATAAACTAATATTACCGACAGCGGAAGTCATAGTAACTTATGTACATAGATTTGTGTAATAATGTATAAATTATTCGTTTTTAATTTATAAATATCGATACATAATATGTTGTTATTTTAAGTGAGACTGTCCTATCAAATTTATTTGTGCTTACATTTGTGAACACCAACGATTTGTCCAACTTATACTTACCATTGTTTTTGACACATTTTTCAATTGTCTTGTACAATTTCGGTGTTTTAGCGCTCCAATTATTTTGATTTTATAAATATTATAAATGTCTACGTTGATAATGAAATATAATTCCTTGTAAAATATTTTGTGATTACGACCACATTCAGCGCGGGCTCTGAGCAAGTAACAATTGTAAATACATAGCTGTTAATAACAATATTAATATAATATACTTTAATGATGTACGTTAATGCGAGTGAAGTTCTTGAAGAACACGTAACGGCGGTGAAAACGCTATGAATCGATATTGTTTGCGGTCGAGTAGTGTAATTGACGAACCCCAGATTAGAGCTTAATTCTAATGTAATCACTTTGAATATTATTTTATAAATCGTAGCGTAATACGATAATATATCGTGTATTTAGTCATAGACGATGCATGCACTAACACAGATGTAAACAATGTTTTAAAAGGAGTATAAAGTAAGCCGGTAAGTACTACGCAAATTTGTAAATATCAGTAGGTATTGTCATTGCTTATGACAATTAAATGTAAGCCTTGCTCGGAGCCCGACGTCGCTGCGACTCGCGGCACGCTACCGCTGCTGACGTTACGAAATCGAACAGGATTTAGATAAACAATGGTAAATACCTAACCACCGGAAGTGATATATTGAATTTCATTTCAAAAATCCAATGATCTGCCACACATTTGACGACATACTCCATTCTAATGAGAGTAGGCACATAAAAGGACTAGTCTATATAATTTACAGGCTGTGCTGTTAGCCGCGGAATAATTAAACGCATTTATTCTCGGAGAAAGCTATCCATGACGTGGTTCGAATGGTTTAGTAAAACTTTGTGATTGGTTTCAAAGTAATTATTATCTTCGATATATAGTTAGGCTATGTAAATAACATATTTGTGACTTACTGCTCTCGTTGAAACAATTAAATTATATTGGGGTAATTATCTGTTCATCTTTTTCATTCTTTGAAATTGACGTTTGGTATAAAGGTTCGATAATAGTTCGTTCTGACAATTGTTCACATTTATTTAACCGAAGAATTACACGTCGCAAGCACAGTGCACACATTAATGCAAGATATTAAGCAATAAATAATAAACGGATATGTCCTAAATATTGAAATGACTATGCGATAACTAATGTTATTATTGATGTCTATTATTAAATAATTATATTGATGTGTTTAAAGTTTGCTGTTGTATATATAATTCAACTCGAATCTGATATATAATATCGAATATAATATTCAACGTTAGTACGTAGAGTTACGTGTGAGATTACGTGCATCATGTTGTGGTACTTTTTTTTCATAAATGGTGTATTTGACTATTTTCCTAAGACAAAAGTAGTCCGTCGTTTTAAAATAAGAATACTTTAATACCTTAATTTTCTATTGAAGCTTTATAAATGTATTTTAAAAAAATGAAATAGATGCTATAAAATGATTTTTACAATAAGTTTATCAAATTATGATGTTTTATTTCATATGAGAAATTCGATTTACATGCATTTGAATTGATTTATAAGATATATAGAATAAATAGTATAAAAATTGAAATTAAATACTTATTAAATGAAATAGTTTTTAAACTACAATTTCGTAGATGTAATAATATGTATGTGAAAAAACTATGCAATTAATTTCTGATTTAACAGTGATGTTTGTATGTCTGGGAATAATTTATTAAATATGTTTTCTGTTTTTAATCATGACACGTTTTTTTAATTCATTTTTTAAATCATAAAACCAAGGATTGTATGACGTAAAATTAATTTTGTTTCGCGCAGCAACACAGTAATAACAATTATATCAATGAACTAAGTTTTTGACCAAATCACTACTGAAAATTTTATTTTAATATTAGGTATACAACTGAAAAGCTAAATAGTCAAATACCCATACACGATTTAAAACAACAAGATCACTAGATATGATTGTCTTCCGACAACACACGTTGTTCGATACTTTTTAAGAGTATAAGTGTTGAGTGCAAGTTGTATTTTTAAAAGGTCTACTATTAGTTAGTAGAACTTTGACATCGATATTACTCTTGGCAAATATGTTATAACGGATGTATGGGTTACACAAAGTTAGTCAAACTCATTTGATGTGTAGAACGTCTCTTGGAACAAATGTATGAGTTTGTTTTGATGTTTTGAGGTTTATTAAATCATTTTTTTTGCGCACAAGCTAAAATCATCACATTTCAATAATTAGGTTGATCATTACCTTGTTACTGTGATTTGTTTTATTTATACTATTACGTGTTATGAATATATTAAGAAATAATTTTGTATTTGAGATTCCGACTGTTGGAAATAAAAAAATATCTTTAATTTGTAAATATTATTTTTCAATCGCGATTTTTTTGTTAGTATTTTTTTACAATATTGATGTATGTAGTTTTTGATAGTTTCCCGATGTGTGTAACGATTTTGGTACTATATTAGAGTCGTACTATTTAGATTTCGTGCTTTGAGCGCATGAATTTATATTTCTACTTTAATTTACCGAGTGTTAATTATTGTATTTGTTGTATGGAATTGTAATTTACTTTATATAGTAAGCCACGTTTATAAGTATGTGTGTTGTTGATATATGTTTATGTGTCAAATGTACGTAAATGATGGTCTAGAAGTCAGTAGTGCGGGTGCGGTCCCGCCCCCTTTTTAAATGTTTACTATTCACTCTTGACCGCATTTGGAACTCGCTTGAGTATTCATAATGATCCGACAGTTAGATTCTGTAATAGCATTCTTCTGTACTAGCATATTAGAGTAGTCACATGCTTGTATACCGATCGTTTATAGTAGCCTAGTTCTAAATGTTGGTTTGTGTTGTGCTATCAGACTTCCTTATTATCTACTTATCACATTTAGTCATAACTTTACGTGCCACAGCTGCAGAAAGTTATCGATGTTAGATGTGAACTCATGGCTGAACGACTCGTACCAGTCATTAGGTTAAGAAAAGTTCTAATTCTTATATTATTGTCTTTATTTATGTCTTAGACGATAGGTATTAACTTTAAGAGATTAACATCTTATACCACTATCCGTATAAGTATTATGATCAACAATATTTCCATTATTGTTTTATTCTTTTAGATTTTTAGAAATTATGTTTACTCATAAGTTGTACAAACTACTTATGTACAGTGTCTATGTAAGTGAATGATGCTAATTATGGCAAATTGAGTGCCGGAAAAAAACTAAATAAAACGCGGGTGTTGTAAATAATGTACAAGTGGTCTTGTAAAAACAAGTGTTTTCAATGTGCACATAGTCGCCTCATTCATGAATAAATTTTTTTTAGATCAATTAACTCGTTTTTTATTTCATACGTACATATAATAACCTCAAGTACTTTTGAACAGTCTCAATAATTTTTGAAGAATAAAAAATATAGTTGGATGAAACCTATTGCGAAAAGAAGAGAATGTGACAAAAATTAAAGGACATATAAATTACGAGCGACCTGAGGTCGGGAAGTGGGAGGGGAGGATGTTTTAATGGTAGGTATACCTCGTTTTTTCCCATTCATCATAAGTATAATAAAATTGGCCAAAATAATCGAGATTTTTGTTTTACATCTAATTAAAATCAAATTATATTTTAGTATAAGCTTAAAATAATATTTATTATGCACAAATAAATTTAGTTATACTCACGATAAGAATGTGAAGGCATTATTTACAGGTAGTAGGACCAGTGTTCGACCGGGGAAGTACCACCGCCACACTATTTCCAACGTCCAGCATTTCGATGGAAGGGTGTGGTTGTCGGTACACTTATAATATGAGGCGACCATATCTAGCAACGTAGCAACGCATCTGTGATTGACTCCAGATAGAACCCAGGTTCTTTTTGCAGTTGCTTACAGTTGCTTGCAGTTGCTCATGGGTGGCAGTGACCACTTACCATCAGATGGACTGCATGCACGTTTGTTACTTTAATCAGATAAAAATAAAATATTAATTTGATTTTGTCTTGTGGTCTTTTGCCTTTTCTTAAAACATTTACCATAGCAATGTTTATTTTTCTTAGCCATTAAAAAGTAGAGATTTCAACGAATAAAGAGCCCAGGGATTTTCAAAAAAAGTCAGATATTTTGACACGTAAGTTTTCGATTGGAAGTTTTTTAATTTTTTCGATATTTTGTCAATATAAGGTAGAAAAATTAATATTTTAAATCCAAAAAATTACTGTGTATTTGGGACATTACGAAGTAAGTTTTTACAAAATTTCCTTAGGTACAAATAAATTATTTTGTAAAAGATAAAAATCAAAGATCAAAAACTTGTTTCTTTTGATTTTTTCACAAAATATATGAAAATATATTACATTTTGAGGTTATGTGAAAAAACTATAAATACAAAAGAAGTAGATCTTTTTACTTTGCCATTCAACATTTTTTCATAAGACTTAGTTTTGCCGGAATTTTTCACATTTGTTTTCACTCCCGACTATGGTAGCCTCATGTTAGCCGGTATCCTCATAATTACCACACAATCTTCTAATAATTTAACTGATGATATAGAACAATATAAAATAACCTTGCAGTGTTAGGTATATCTGATGATAAAGAACAAAACAATAAATTTAACGCCGATTATTATTTATTGATTTGTGAATATCATCTTCGTTTAGTACTTATTCACATTCGCTACATAATGTAAAAGCAGTGGCTAATTGAGGCATTCGGACACGGAGTCCTCGATTATATGGCATTCAATTAACATAATTGTGATGCAGCAGTGATGCGATGCTTTATTGTGTGGCAGGTGTGGTGACAAAGTAGGTGCGGTGAAGCCTCTCCGCACAGCCTCACCGAGGTGCAATGATTGATATTTGGCAGAGCTTTCATTATTTAAAAAATAATTGAAAATAAAATTGGTTAAAAGTATTTGAGTAGTATCTTATTGTACAGCGTTATATAATTGTCTTTTGAAAATAAAAAGAAATGGGCATACTTAATAAAAAAAATGAATGCTCAGTCGAACTAATCGTCGTCGTCGTCGAACCAATTTCAGTGCCAGATAACAATACACCAATTTCATAGACCCGCTCTTTATTTAGGTATACCTACCTATTATTGTTACAATATCGGATTTTAAAGACTAGATAGTTTGTTATGTTCAACTAGGTGGCGCTGTAGACATATATTAAAATTATCCAAATTCTTTAAACAACTTAAGGTTTAAATTATTGCCCGAGAAGTAGATCATTAAATTTGGATTACTTCTAGGGGCCTAGAGCAAAATAATTTGTATTTTTCGGATAAATATGACATTAAAATAAACACTAAACTATTTAAATTATACGCGTTTATTAACATCGCAAGTGATCGTTCACCACTAGGTTCTTTATAAAATTAGACAAATATGCACTGCTCTCCATTGTCAATCACTTGCTACTTTATGGGTATTGTCGTTATAAATAAGGTACACATAAATCAACGCAGGAAAGCGAACTTGTCGTGTCTCGACTCTCGAATAGTGCAATTTCATACCAGAGCCAAAAAAACTTATTTGAAAAATCATAGCTTTTAAATTAGTTTTAACTAGAGAAAACGCGTTTTAACTAAAAACGGGTTCTAACGGTAACTTAATATATATTTAATTTAATAACGGCATCACTGTGAACTACCCACATTTACCTATAGCATACATCAATATATTTTTTACGTCTTAATCTAATCTAAATCTAAAGCACAAGATGTAGATTTTAGTTATTTTTACTGTCACCTATCGTAACATCCTTGGTAATTGAACCGAAAGTGGTGAGTACCACTTATCGATAATGATATTATCAAGCTTGTTGATTTGTGAATTATCGTATACCTATCGCATATCTGTTTCTATTCAGTGTTTAGCAGATATTGTACGTGGCTCTAAAATGGCGATTAGTATTTTGTTGCTTCGATGCTATTTTATAGTGATTAATAAAGTGAAAAAATACTCAGTGCCAGTGTCAAAACGCGGCCTTCATTTTCTTTCGCAAGTTTAGTAAATTAAAACGTCGTATTTTATATATAAAAGCTATTATAATCAAAAACAAATTTAAACTTTTAACTGTAAAATAACATAGGAAGTTCTTTCTCGCAATGTTGGATTCTTGTTTCTTCGTAATGTAATAAACGGCAAAGTTACTAGCGACGGCGCAATGAATAAAGGGCACATGCGTGTAGACGTTTCAGTCAGGAACTGAGTATATTGTGAGTGAGATGTTAATTGTACAGGATGAGTTATTATGAGCGCAAATACGGTGGATCGAAGCGGCAAGCAAAGGTCTTGGTAAGTGAATAATATCATCTATTCCATCATTCCGTTAGCTTGCAATATGAACTCAATTCACACTTCGTCAACTCACTCAGTCATGCACATTTATATTTGTAATATGTAGACAGGTATCAACTGTGTACTTTAATAATTAAATTACATACAGTAGTACGGACTTCACATTGTTTCTGCACATTGCAAGCATCTACTGTCAATGCCAGCTATCATTGGATAAAAGTACCTATACGAATAGGTTTGTATTAGTTGTATTAGAACAATTTTACTTCTAATAGACGCAATTTACTGCTTAATTCCCGTTTATTGTGGTATGTACCTACTGGATGGTTGACCGAGGAATACTAGGCTCAGGTTTGCTTGATTTATATATAGGTATAATACATATGAGTGACAAGATTCCTCAGTGCATTTTATTTTCCGGGGGTAAATTTTATTTATCACAAAATGCTTATTGAAACGGCCAACATAAGTTACTTTTCGTATACGATCTTGAAAATTATTAGGAAGCGTATGAACACCGAACACGATAATCTCTACATACTATGATGTTTTCAACATCCCCTTTTACGCCGCTTTTCAGCGCGTTTCTACCAAGATGGAAATAAAAACGCTTCCTACACTCATAGCCCCACAGTAGGATTTTTCCCTGTGTCGTGGGTGCCATGGACGAATACACAAACACCCAGACCCAGAACAAGAATCTAAACTCAGATACTTAGATGCCAGGAATCGAACCCGGGACCCACTGCGTGTCAGACCAGTATGGTAACCGCTGCGCCACCTGAGTCGTCAAATGGAAATCACAATCATAAAAATGCATTTTTCCCGTAACGTTACGAACCATAGGATTTTGAGAAGCATTTATACACTTGCGTATTTTTTAACAACAACAATGGCAACAGTTGATTCGTTTGAAGTGTTTTTATTAGGTAGCTAAGTGGTGTCAAAGCTGTGTCAAAAACCTAAACGAGTATTAGGATGTACCTATACCTACATCTATCCTTTTAAGCATCTGTAACTTCAATCCTTAACTCGCCTCCTTCCAGCTAATACAGTTTTGCTTAGCTCTTGTTAAACGCATTGTGAAATTTAAGTAGGTAATCTTTTGTTGTTGTTTAATACACATCCAAAGCCTAGTTACCTACCTTATAAACCTCGATTGATAGCCCTGCCGTTATTTCGTAAAAGTTGTTACGAAATAACAGGTAGTAAGTCCAACACTTCTAGTCCCTTCCCCACTTCTTCACAAAATACGTTTTGGTGGGCTAAAATTTACTGATGGTCAAGCAGGTATATGAATTATCTTCAAATAGCAATGAACTAGCAGTTCATGCGGTTTCACCCGCGTTTAAGAAATGCCTAATATGTATCATATTAGACATAGATCATCCGATGATTGAGAGTTTCTGAATGGAGGAGGTGGGGTAAACCCTAACGCTTACATGGCTTCATAAAATGATGCGTATAAATAAGTCAAAACTCAGCGTGGAAGGTCCTGCTATTCTAAAATTAAAACGACATGGGCAAACTAAAGCAGGTGCGGGAGTCCTTCGTGATTTCACTTCCCGGGTTCACAACTGCACACATTGATAAATAATTTTCATATAAATAAAAGGCAAAAGTGACTGACTGATAAAACCAGGAGAGCTAGGAACTTAAAATTTCACACACATTTCTCTTATGATGTAGGTACGGTACGGTCTTATGATGAGGACTTTTCAAAATTCAACTCCAAAAGATCGCTCCCGTTGGAGTTGAATAACAGTTTGCCAATTATGATGCTAACTCAATGAAACTTAGTATTTGGTTTGTGTATCTATTATTAAAGTAATAGTAGGTAATTCCATATGGTCGATGTTAGACCATATAACATCGACCTTCACCGATCTGTTTTATGGATAAAAAAATGTGTGTCAGCTCCGACGCACGACTGGAGTTTACTCCTTAAGTTCGATTGTCTAAACAGACGCAAAGAGTTTATTTAACTAAAAAAAGATTGATATTGAAAAAGTAAATTAACAAATTAATGAGAAAAAATCACATTAACCATATTAATTATTTAAATTTATAACAAAAATAGTAATATAAGTACGTCGCCACTGATAGAAATAAACAAGCACAATAACATATAGGTCTAGTCGCTTTGCAGCATGCCCTATGTACGTCTTAATACACTCAAAACCGAATTAGAAAGTTGCGCATCGAAGGTGCGCGCCAAAAACGTAACGAGGTGATTGATCAGTAGATTTTACTCCTCCCTTTTTTCTCATACCGGGCCCTTATATATGCAAATCGATTTTTAAGGAGTAAACTCCAAAAAATATTTGATAGGTAGGTAATTTAGTTTAATAAAAATAGACGACCCGCGTGGCGCAGCGGTTACCATACCGATTTGACACGAAGAGGGTCCCGGGTTCGATTCCCGGCCAGACAGGTGTCTGAATGATGAGTTTAGATTTTTGTTCTGGGTCTGGGTGTTTGTGTATTCGTCTTTGTGTGTGTCCATGGCACCCACGACACAGGTGAAAATCCTACTGTGGGGCTATGAGCGTAGAAAGCGTTTTTTTTTTTAAATAAAAATGATAAAAAAACATCTGAAAGATCGTACATAACCTGTAACTTTGCTTAACACTATTATCTTTTGAATCATAAATAAAGTGTACAAAATTATATTAAATTTTTACCTCCCATAGAGGCACCTTTTTCGTGACAATATTCTTCGCATGCTTAAGAATTTCTTTCTACGCACAATAATACAACGCCTTACTCTATGTTTTGGAGATGAACATTTTTGAACATCCCAGGCGTTCGTTTTATTCGTCTTCTTCTTCTTCTCATTTTCCTCAATAAGAACCATATGTTCTTACCGCCTTAAGTGTAATTCTGAAGCCATGACTCACCAAACGGACTAGTAAAATCTTATCTGAATAGTCATCTAAGGCGGGTTGTCCACCACATGTCTTAACGACACCTCTGGCAAAAGATACTTTTCTTTGTAAACTTATGTATGGTCATTTGTAAATCTCAGCAGCTCGACGTAGGGTTACGAGGGCCAAACTGAAAGATTTTAGAATTGGCCACTTATAAAAATTATATTTAAAAAATGAGTTTAACTCTTTATTATATATTTTATTCATTTGTCATTTGTTTTACGATTTGGCGGCAAATTGTAAATTGTTTGTGCACGTCAGAATGAATTTATGCCGAAAAAATTTTCGTGCAACGATTTTTTGAGACTTTCGATGTCATTTAAGTCAACAAGAAAGTTATGATAGACTTCGATCGGCCTTTCACGATGAAGCCCCATCTCATGCCACAGTTTACAACGTTTAATGAATTTAAACGTGGTCGCACTAATCTCACCGATGATCTGCGTGACGGACGCCCTTCTACAGTGATGACTGAAGGTAACATCAGTGTTGTGCGCCGTATGATAGAGACTGACAAAAGAGTGGCCTATCAACAGATTCGGACAAGCCTAGGCATAGGTATGAGTCAATAATATTGATAAAGAGTTCTATTTTCGAAATGTAAACTTATTTTTTTAATATTATGTTTATAAGTGGCCAGTTCAAAAACTTTCCGTTTGGCCCTCGTATCATATTTTCTTTTAACTTACTTAATACGGGTACAATTGAAAGCGCTTAGTTTGTAGAATACAATACACTACGAAAAAAAATCCAAGATGGTCGCCATCAAAAACAGAAGATTGCAGATTTTACTACAACCCACCCAATTTAGGTATGAAATAAAAGAACATTAGGTCCTGGAACAACTAAAAATAAGGAAATAAAATAATATTAAAAATATCATTTTTTTTTTAAAACAAGCTTTTATTTTGATGCATTGAAAATAAAAAAAAATATAGTAGTCAAACCCATCATTTTGTTGCATCGTACAATTTACTATCATATAAAAGCTTGCCGCGAGAATAGTTCAGGAAACCAAAGTCTAGATCTGAATAAATCTATGTCGAAAATCTCGCGACAAGCTTTTCTCACACTGTGGTCGTTGAATAATTTTTTTTTTAATTATATGACAATTCTTATCTGGATCAAACGATGTAAATACCGATTTTACTATGTACAAAAATACACCTACCTATTTACAGCAATATTATTTAAGTATGTTAGTACGTAACATAAGTATGTTAGTACGTGTCCACCAATTCGCACTTGGCCAGCGCGGTGGACTATGGCCTAAACTCTCTCATTCTGGGAGAAGACCCGTGCCCAGCAAAAAAAATAGTGGGTTAAATAATTTAAAAGCCAATAATGGGTTGATGCGATGTTAGTACGTGGTATTGATAAGATGATCAAAACATATCCGCAAATATAGGAATATTCTAGACTTACAAAAATCATAAAAAATAGTTACTGTAACCTTTTTTTTTCATGTCACTTTTACAGTTTTACGCAGTGTAGGTAAAATATCTCTCAGAGAACACTTTTTCCCACTTATTACAGAAGTAAAATTATCTTCTTTTCACGTTCGTACATTCAAGCTCTCATTTCTACCTGTAGCACATAAACATACAGGCGAAAGTAAATAGGTACTAAGTATAAAAGTATCCGAGTTGCTAGTTCATTATGAACTTTGTAATGAACAGCCGGATTTCCGGAAAATGAGTGGGCACGAAGTTATAGGTCCGATAAGTTCAATGCACCGGATTCATGCAGCGGCAACACCGGAGACTGCTTTAAAAAAAAAACTATTTTGTTCAGTTGCGTAGATAAGTAAGAATAACGTTGTATTCGCTGAGAGGTAAAAACATTATTGTATGTAGCTACATGATTATACCTTTATTTTTGTACCCGACGTCGTGGGAGCGATTTTTTACCACACTAAAACCCCCCTGGTGGCTGTCCTCAGAGCTACAAAGAGAATTCCGAGATCTCCAAAGGAACGCAACCGGAGTCCTCTGAACGCGTTGCCGCAACGAGCTCCTCCTAGGTGAGCGGCTGGGCCCACTGCTCTGTCTTGTCTTTGTAACGATATGCGACCACACTTACCGCCATACTTCCCGGGATCGCCTGAGCGAACGGTTTGAGCTCCCATTTTAGCCACCCGCAACCCTGTAAGCCACTTTTACTCGTAGTCGCCTCTTACGACACAGGGAATACCGTGCAAATATACCTACAATTTACATATGAATACATGTATGTATCTAACAGGGAGAAAGAACAGTGATGATTGAAACTTGGCTTATTAATCGAGAGTCCAAGGTTCGAATCCCCACCGTTTTGTAATTTATGAATTGGACCCACCCGCACGCAGAGCGCTCCTGCGCCTTGGTAGTTTTGGTTTATATTTTCTTTTACGATCCAATTTAACCTCATTGTTTTGAAACATAAAATAAAATAAGTGGAAAACAAATTGAACTGGGTGGAGGAGAGCCCTGCGAGCAGGTAAGTCCAGTTTTTGTAAACTCAGTAAATAAAATACGAATATTGAATGGCTAAATACGGCTAAATATCTTTCAGAAAGCTTAAAGGCTCCGTTTAGTAACTATGCTAATTCTAGCCTGTTAAGGGGGTATTCTAGTCTAGAAATTAAAAAAAAAAACTACTTTTTTATAATTCGATAGCTTAAGATATTCAAAAATACCTCCCGAAAAGGATTTTCCAAAATTCAAATTATTTTGAAAGTTACAGCCGTTTTAGGGTCGCAACTAGACCAGTTTAAACGGACGACTGCAACAATAGGCTTTAATTAATAAGTATATAATACAATATAGGCTACTGGCGATCCGGGCTACCTAAGTATGAATAGCTTTCTCTCTTTCTTTTCATATAATTTTAGTTTACTACATCAATAGCTCGAAAGTTTGAAGTTCACTATGTTTTCTCAAACAGAAAATTTTCTCGAAACTATTTTTTTTCGATACGGTGATGCAGATATCTCAAGTTCTAATCAGCCGATTAACTCGATATTTGGCATGAATATTTTTCAATTATCTTGCTTTTGCACTAACCAACGAAAATTTTAAAAATCATATTTGTATTATTTTTTAAAAATTGGAGATAGTTGAAAAATGAGTAATAAAGTCAACTTCTATTTTTAAACAGCCGCCATTTTGTGAAAAAAAATCTTTCAGTTTTGTTGGTTTGTGAGTTAATGACATTTGTACTGATCAATAATTTGTCATTGTTTCATTTTTCAAATGCATACAGGGGTAGAAATCCTTCTCACGAGGACGTAGCCTTTTTTGTTTTTCCTCTACTTTAAGGAATAAGATTTTTGAAAAAAACTTTTATTCTTTTAAAATGTATTTTTTTATATTCTTGAATACCTATCAAGAATCAAATGATAAAAAAATGGACGCCAAAGATATTAACTGCTTATTTTATATTAATGGCCAAATTCGGACCTCTAGACTAGAATAGGTAAGTAATAAGTGAACGGATTGGTGCTGTATTGAATGTCATTTGCACATTCGCGAATTCGAAAGCGAATATCCCATACCGACATTCCGTGAGTGCGAATGCGAATGTTGGCTTTTTTTCAGTTTTTTTAAACTGCAGGCTGAGGGATCTACATTCGGTGACCTTTTTTAGGTGACAACCTAAACTGCGGTTCGATTTCAGTTTGGATAAATTTGACTTTTTTTTCCGAAGCTTTGGATATTCAATTTACGCAAAACATTTGCACTAATTCTGGCGAAATACATGCGAATATTCGCGAAAGCGAATTCGAATATTCGTTACATCACTAGAACGGATAATCAAACTGTTCGGCTGCGACAGTTATGTTGATTTAATATGTCGTCTTCCTACAAATAAATCATAAAATGTTCATAATAAACCAAGTGGCTAGTCAAGAAAATGTGGATTGCGCGTTTCTTTGCCCTTTCCATGTTAAAATATAAATTGAGCTCGCATACCTATTTTTCTTATTTACGGAGCAGGTATAAGAGAATGGTTGACAAAGGTACTATCCGATGTCCATCTCTTCGGTAAACCAACCAGTTCGTTCAAACCAGAACTGTCATTGTGTCATCTTAATTATTATTGAAACGCCACATTAAAGGAACTTCTGACCTAGTTTACGATTCCACTAATTCAATTTCAGATTGGCAAAATAATTATTAATTCATTACATCGATAATTCGATAGAATACGGTACTATAAATGTTTAATACACTTTAACCGGAACCAAATTACCACCCATCAAGCTGTCTATTGTTTCTAGACTTGAAACGGAAAATACCGTGAACTTTGATATTTTCAAAGACATATGAAATACAAGGCACTGTAACAGGTTATGTTAAATGAGAGCGAACGAGGGGCAAAAATAGTTCAAATCAAATATTTAAAACTGTATTGTTGTTACTTAACTGACATAATTCATCCACACCTACTTATAGGTTTTTGAAATAAAAAGTGCCACGTTAGTTTCCAGTCAGGTTAGTGGGGGTAGATAATACAGGACGTGGGGTAATTTAAGCGGATTTACCCCATCTCCGATATTACTCTACCTAACCTTAGCTATACATTAATACGTGAAGCAAAAACTTGTGATCCGTTGTAAAGATACGTGCTGCAGACGGAGGAGTATGAAATTACGCAAGGTTATAAGTAGTTGATGTAGAGGAGGATTACGTAATGCTAATGTTTTTCAAATAATGCATAAAACATTCATAAAATCAACTAAAACACATTACACACTCTACCTTGCATTTGACACAAACACATAGTATGTATAAATGAAAAAGAATATTCAATTCTTTACTACGAAAACACATAACGTCCAAAATGCCAGATTTCTTTGACAAAATACCCGTTATTGCTTTTAAATGCCGCTTAGTATATTAAACCTCTTTTTACCTTTAACAGGTGCATTCAAGATAAATTAAAAAATATAGCAATTTATTTCAATTTGAGAATATATATCTATAATTTACGTTTCCTCAGTAACTCTTTTTATATTTATATTAAACAATTGATATGAAGTTGATGTTTCTATGGGTTTTATACATACTAAATATTAAACCTTATCAAAATAAATGATTTCAATAACAAGCTGGACATCTAATATAGAGTGAATTTGTTTTTTATGGTATGCAATTTGGATAAATAGGTAGTTTAGAAGATATTACGAGTATAACATACTGCGTAAGCAATAGAAGGATGTTTCCGTGAAAAAATAATTTTAAATTGGATTTTATTAGGTACTAGGCAAGTTTAACTTTTTGAATGGCTCGTTTATTATTTTAATAATAAATTATATGTATTGGTTAGATATATTTTAGAGCAAAATATTCACCCCACGTTGTTATACCCATAGTATGCGCCGCACACGCCGTCGGATACGAAGAAGTGCAATGAAAAAATGTTATATATTTACAAGACTCAGGAACAAAATGGGGAGAGTATATGTCAATATGAATTAAACAGTGAAGAATGTTTGCTCCATAGTCATCAACCTTTTAATATCTACTACTCTGACTGATTAGAAGGAGTTTAGGCCATAGTTGTCTACGTTGGCCAAATGTGCGTCAATAGACGCCATGCATTTATGAGAATCTTTCCAAAACATTATCAAGTGGGTTTTCTATGATGTGATTTTAATTTCAAAATAAACATTAATCTCTAATTCTAAAAACTAAGACAAATTAAAGACAGGCAAGCGCCTGTAATTCAAACTTAAGACCTCCAGATTCAAAGCCTGGATTTAAATTTCCAAGATGCGGTATGCGTACAAGTTGCATCCTATCGTTTCATATATACCTACTATTTCTCAGGTGTACTGCAAAATACGGACCGCTTATATACATAATCTAGTAGAACCTGCGACTTAATACTTAATAATAATAAATTGGCGGACTTTTATACAGACTTTTATCCCCTATTTCGTCCCCTTTGGAGTTGAATTTTGGAAAAATCCTCCGGTAGGCATCCTCTACGCCATAAGACAAATATGTGTGTGAACTGTGCGTTGATACATCAGCCAGTCACTTTTGCATTTTAAATATATAAATATTTATCCACGTGTGCAGATGTAAAGCCGGGAAGTTAAAGGACGAAGGACTTCCGCACCTACATTAATTTGCATATGTTATATTAATTTTGAAATAGCAGGACCTTCCATGCTGAGTTTCGACTTATTAATAGGCATAATTTTAAGAAGTCATGTAAGCGATAGGCTAAGCTCCACCTCCCTCTTCCGGAAACTCTCAATTCACTAGATCATGCACATATTAGGAATTTGTTAAACGCGGATGTAACCGCGGGAACTGCTAGTAAGAGTATAAAACAAAAACGAATTATATTATTACATAAATATTATCTAGACTTCCAGACAATGTAGAGATATATAGATAGTAGTTACAACTTACATTAACATTTTAATATATGCATGACGATATTCAGGGGACAGGTGTCGTCCTACACATACGCACTTATCCTTTAAGGGCATATTCTTACGTTAGAACATGTCTTTGTTAGGCAATAAAAATCCAGTTTGAACTTCTTTCATTCAATGAGAACTTCACTACAATTACGTTAACAATATAAATCCAGTAGTTGACAGTGTTGAGAGTTTAGACCGGACACCGTTAACAAACAGTAATCGCCCGGCGACTCGGCATCCCTCTTTCTTCGTGTTCAAATTGAACTCGACCTTTGGACTGGAAAATAACCAACTGTTGTTTTCTGCAGTATACCGAGTGGTCCAGAATAACATGCGATCAATTCCGAGATAATATTAGTCTAAAGTCGAATAGAGAGAGTTCTCTGTTTGATTTTAAGCTAACAATATCACGGAATCGATCCACTTTCATTTGTGACATGAGCAGTGATAGCCAAATGGGTGAAACTGTCTCTTAGTCAAGGAAAGCACTAAATATTATGCAAAATGAAGTGCTTATTACAAATTTCATACTACAATTGTAAATCAATGCTTTAAGATTAAAAAATCGTCGTGAGCGAGTGACTATACACCTGAGAATTCACTAGTAAATTATAAGAGGTACGTAAAGTCTTCTAATTTGCACTTCGCTAGCATAATTGAGTAGGGCCGAAACTTTCTCTAAGAGGAAAATACAACTTACTCAGCAGTGGGACGATAGTGGTTTGATGACAATCTTTTATGTAGCTGGGTCCATGAGGGACATAAACTCATATCCATATTACGCCTATGCCATGCGGTAGCTACATAAGGTTACATGACGACATAGAGGCGACATATTGCGATGGTGGGAGCTTCGGCCGGCTCCCCACCACGACCGGTTTCTCTCGTAGCACAAGACTTCCCGAGGATTCCGCTTGCACCCTTTGGAGATCTTGGAGTCCTCTTTGTAGCGCCGAGGACGGCCACCGGAGGGGAGGGGGGTTGTGCTGTAAAAATCTCACATAACCCTGCGCGACGTCGGGTGCCTTTACCTCGAGAACAATAATTTATGTGCTATTTATATATGAATGGCCAATTGTAATAAGGAAGAAAGAAAACATAACAATTAAACGTCGGAAAACATTATCGACTTAGATTTTTTATGAAAAATAATATAGTTCTTAAAGTGAAGTGAAATTTAACAATTCGCACTTAGCCAGTCCACTGGACTATTGTAATCTTCTCTAACGTAAGAGAAGATTATGCCCAGCAGCGGTACAGTGGCCAACGACGCTACTTGTTAATCGACAAAAAATTATGATTTAGCTCAATGTTTAAAATCCATCCTTTTCTCTTATACTTTGTACTTATTTGTTGTTATTAAGTATTGACTTATTATTTTTTATTTTTTCGTTTTCCTGTGGTATCATCAGGTTGAAAGAGATACAAAGACAATAAAAGTGTTTAAATCCATATGATAAAAAAGGAAAAGATGCATATGCATTGCCATCGTTCAAATAAGGTGGTCACATCGATTGGGGCAGTGCTAGTCGAGGCAAACTTAAGTGGGTGGGAGGTTGCTTTACCATGGTGACATAGATTACAAAAATATAGATTCTAGATAACAATATAATATTATGCATACATTAATGCTATTATTGTGTAGCCTAAGATCATTTCGTTATTATTTAGAAAAAACGAACTCTACTATAACATATTTATTTATATGCAAAATGACACAGTACCTATCTCTATAATATCGTAGAATAACCGGCGTATACGTGCATACACTTTATTTTAAAAAACAAATACTAAACGCAAAATATTTATTTAACCACTAGAGATTTCTCGTTACCATATGTAAAAGTTAATACTTTGATGTAAATTATAAATAAACTAGCTTATTTCTGGGACTCCGCCCGATTCAGTCACGTGTTTTTTTTTAAGTGGGTAATCCTCATTGATACCAAACCACCCGGCGGAGCAGCTGGGTTATGCCGGACTCTAACCGGCTAAACCCCACTGTGTTTTCTCCTCGCACCGTACTTTCGCACACATCCGTGACCCCGCCGGTGCCTGGCCGTTCCCGCAGCCCCTCCGCGTGGAGCATGGAGCTCCCCTCAAACACAAAGGCGCGCCTTACATCCAAAGCCCCATAAGCAGGGCGACGGACCAACCCCGTGACCGCCACCCAGGGACATGTTCATGGGTAAGCCGACACCCGCAAAGCTTTCCACAGGCTTCCTACAGGCATCAACCTGCTACACCCAGCGGCGGATCCGTTTTTTGGTGCCCACCACGACAAGGTGGAGATCCCCTTGAGGGGGTCAGTCACGTGTACCACGTTAATGAGTAGATACCCTACGTGTTAATCCAAGTCATAAACTGTGCCAAGTTGCTGCAAAATCCGGCCAGTAGGTATTTATTGCGTGAAAGACTAACAAACATGAAGACATCTTCACAAACTTTCGCCTCCATAAATATTAGTAAGATGGTTATTTGTTCTCATTCAAAAGCATATATTTTTGAAAAATTCACATTTAGATCCATTTTATTGACAACCAACATAATAGATTATTCGGGTGACTATTAGAGAAGGATTGTCACATTACTACAATTTCGATTAGTGGATAATAATTGCATGTTTTTCTTAATAATTAACTTAGCTCTGGTAGCCAAACTTTTATAGTACAGATGTGAGCTAAAATTGAAGATTTCTATGGCATTACAAATCACGTCATCTTATTTTTTTAATTTCGTAGCTTACCTTCGGCCTGGCTCACACGTATTTATTTCTCTGGAAAGGCACTGCACTATTCTTCAAAGACATAGGTACATATCAAAACATTTCCCACTTTTCAACATTTTAAGCATTTTTTCATGAAATATTTTCATCTCAGTTCTATAAAATACAATTTTTTACAACACAGCGTTAAAAACTGTACGTTTTTAAAATTCCGTTTTTAAAATTCATAATTACACACCTATAATTGTGCCAGCTTACTGCGTTCCCGTCTAAATCACAGACGATAATAACTGGGTGTAAACTGAATAAAGACATCGTTGCTTAACGCATTTTGATTCCATACAACTTTGTTCACGATTGGGCAATATTTAAGTATCTACGGTAGTCAACCCTTAACAGGTACATTGTACCTTCGTGCGAAACAAAAATATCTGCATCAAAAGCAACTACGTCAAATAACTTTTTCGGCTAATATGACGTAGGGAAATATCAAAACAAATGATTTGATGTAATACAAAATGTTGGCTTGTCTGATCATTATTACATTTCTATTTTTCTTTAATCCTTTGCCTAATATTGCCTGAAAGTATTTTTGTTGAAAAATATGTTCCAGTGATTAACCAGATAATGACTGATGATCTTAAACGTACTTTTGTAGTACCTTTCCTAAGGATTTCAAACAGCAAAGCGAGAATTATACTAGTGTATAGGGGGTACTATCAATAAGTAACAGTAAAATGTGAAAACATTACCCTCCTTACGCAGTCGGGTAATAATGTTAGATCGGAACGAAGTTTTCAACTACCTTTTAATCTTTCTTGGTGTCTGTCTACAACTTTTATAATTATTTTATCCTGAATATATCACTGTTGTGTAAGTAAGATGTTAAAAAGTTTAAATTTTATTGAAGAAAAAATAAAATAATTATTTGTTCCTGCATCTGCCTACTAATATTTCAAGATTTTTACAAAAAGTTCAATGAAATGTTACAATATCTATATTAATATGGTTTAAATTTATTTTGTAGGCATGTAATGGCGAAATCTTTCAATGTAAGATTACATACTAAACACATTTTTTGACGTAGCATTTCTATGGGGTAGCTGTCAACTACGCGCCCTTGTCTTTCTTATCGAGCTCTTGGTTTCAAATAAAAAAAGTTCATCTTTTTGTGGTTATTATGTTCGTTAAAACAGATATGATCCGATGTACGTTTGCTGTTTGATTAATGCCGTATAATAAAATTTTAAAATACTCTGTCAAAAATACAATAAATGTTGCAAGTTAAACAAAAATTTGTGGGGACGCTGTTCTTTTTTAGTCTGCGGGTTTAGCTTGGTTAGTGGGGGATAGGGCGTGTGGACGCATGCGCCGGGTTCGCTTGGGGCGTGCGACGGAGGAACGCGGCAGAACACGGTCACGCTTGCGTGTGCTTGCATCGATCCTAACACTTCGCGTTAAGGAAGCCGTCGGCCGCCGACGCTGCGGCGATCCGACTCATCATGCAACCCCCGCCTAGAAAGGTAAGTACCCTCGGCAGGTTCACGGCTACTCGGTGACAGAGAACCTGGCGCCTGCCCCCGGCCTTCGCAAGGTACTGTCCCGAGCTGATGAAAGAGCCTATAACATATACGCGTGAAACAATTGTCATTTTCACTTCTTGGTGCATGTTTTTGACAGTATATTACATAACTCCACCAAAAAAACCGTAACATACCATCATTCAAAGATCAATTAGTGTTGTGAGATTTGTGTCTTTCATTCAGGACATAACGTTACATTCATAAATAAGGTTATTTAATCCATACTATTTATCTCGTTATTATAGGGCACGTCTTTTGCTACTAAGTGTTAACTTTTTGTATTATAATAAACAACAATAAAGAGTCAAATTGTTCCAAATGTCAGACGAATTCTTGTGATATTGCTTTACAAGGTCTACTTAAATCAATATCACTGATCATAAATCCCATCTCGAACGAACGGTGTTTATATACTCTTATTATTGTTCTAATTCTTTACTTAAAAGCAGTACAATGGTACGATAGTTACAGTGAAATGTGACATTTGGGAAACAAGTGTTAATAAATGTTAATGTATAATGATTGGTTATATTTCGCTGCAAACGTGAATGGTCAGCATTGCCACTCGAACATATCAAACCTCTTCAATTCATTTGTTTCATTTATTTATTGGCATTTCTCTACCACACGTTCATTTAAAAATATGCAATCAACAATATTCATTCTGTTTTTTTTTAATGTGTATTTGATTAATTTGTGTTAAATGTTTTTGTATTGCATATAATGGTTGTATTTGGATATATTGTTATGGATTTATTTGCGGTTATTTATTTTAAAAAGGTTATAGTTAAGGATTTATTTTGTTTATTGTAATGAAAGAGATAAAATAAAACATCAAATTTAATGACAATTATAAAATATAGATCCCAAACGGCTATATATTAATAAAATATGTTTTTATTATTATATACACAGCTGTTGTCAGCAATTCCGGTCGTCGTTTTGACTTTATTCAACCTCTTAAATTTTTAAAGTAAGGACTTTTTTTTTAAACTTTGTATTTGAAATAAGTACTTAATTTTAATTTTATAACATTTAACAAAATGTAACAATACCTAGTTTGTTCACGACGTTCCATTATGAACGTCTTTCCTTTTCTTTGGGACATTGGTTAAAAATAATTATTTTTAAAACAAACAACTTTAAATATACCTACTGTGTATTCGAGTTTCGACTTTATGCTGCAAAGATGGCTGATATACATATCCACACACTATTAATCGAACCTAAGTCTAAATTTGTTCAATGTCGTTGCGAATGAATCTGTTTTCAAGCTATATTCTATGATATATTATCATAGGACCTTGGTAATATTACAAAGTTGTAATTGTATTATACTGATTAATTATATCTTGAATAATATAGACAATAACGAACGAAAAGACAAAAGCGCGGTTCTGGTGGAACTACTTAAAACTACATTAATTTTTGTTACGTATTTTCTTTTTATAACGTTGTAGTCGGCCATAGATTCATTATAATTCTTGAATAACTGAGTTATAAACCTTTAATAAACAATATATACATAAATTATTTACTAAATATGTTTCTTCCACACTCTTTATACCCAAATATAAGCCGAGAAGGGAAAAGCCGGAAAATGGTCCAAAAAATCTAGATCGGCAAAATTGATGACGGATGTTTTTTTTTCCTACTTTTATAGCAGCAAACATTATATTCGCCCCAGGCGGCAAAATGTCACTGATGACTGTATAAAAGGCGGCAAAAGTACCTATACTACCTATAGCTTAGGATGGAAAGCTTTTATTTAGTTCCGTTTAAAATCTATAGTTTAGGCAACTTTACAAATACGCGGAGAGCAAATCCGTGCGACCACCGGCGTAAGCCAAATAGTTTGTCATACCGGGTTATGACTTGACTGTTTGACCCAAAAACCTAAAATCTGGCACTAAGGCGGCCTTTTAATGTCTTTATATATGCTCAGTAAGCTTTTAGCTAAATTAATACGGAAATAATGTCTGTAAATAGTGACCAACGAGCAATGATAAATTGACTAATTTATTCCCGCGGCTCGGCCTGCTTTGATCACGTCTACCATGGTAATGAGTATCCTATGTGTTATTCCAGGTCATAAAATTTCTATGTTTCAAATTTCACAACATTCGCATTTAAAACAATCATAAGATAAAATTGAGAATTAGACGAGCTTACCTGTAAGTGTTTTTTAATTAGGCTAAACAATCGCGGTGCTAGCGGAGTGTGGAGGAGGATACTACACTGTAAACTCAATCATATTTCAGATCACCATTAAATAAAAATAAGATTACACGTAAGAAATTAATAATTATACTTATGGAGGTACTGCCAAATTGAGAACTGTGATAAACAAAATCATCATGATCGATTACTATCAATTTATTGCAAACATTATCAGCGACAAGAAACTCATTCAACCTCTACCTGTTTACAACTTGTTGACCTATTGTTGGTTTTTCAAATTAAAGTAATGTCGCGCCATTACACTCACGTTCAAAATCTGTTGTCACAGTAATTCTCCACTCTTTTATTACATCTACACCCTCTCTTCTCATATAATCCCAATAATTTCATTATCGTTCTCGTTCCGGTTCCAACACAAGTTCCAGATTGCCGGTTTTTACAAATGATCTCCTAAGGCCTATTTCAAAATGTCATGGATCTACCGTTCAAATAAATAAAGAGTTTTATTGCTTGCATAATTGCTTAATGCTAACGTATATAATGTTACGATCGTAGCCCACCTCCAGATTTTAACAGACCGACTAGTGAATGATTGATAGAAGATACTTACTTATAGAACCTGTTACAACATCAAATAATATTTTTATCGAAAAACAAAGATACCAATAAGCTTTAACAAGCATATTGGTATATTTGTTTTGTATAGGTTATACAATTAGATGGTTAATATTTACCTGCAATTTTACATTTACTTAGATTTCGGCTTATGCTTAAAGCCTTTTTCAAAATTGCGTTAGTCACGCGTAGGCCCTCGACATGCGTGTGCGCAGCGCAGAAGTCGCGACTACGCGGCGTATACGTTTAGCTTGAAGTCATATACAATTGTTTCATCGCATTAGTACTTAGTATTATATGCAACAATTACTCGAATATATGTTACTTTGGCTGTTTGACGATCAGCAATAAAAAATCAGAAAATTCTCCGCGTCGCAGTAAAAATAAAAACATTTTTCCATATAACAGAAACTAATTTATCGGCAGTAAAAAAGTTTCATGAGATGCTTCTTATTTATTGAACGAAGTTTGAGTATTTCACCCGCAGCACAGTCTCAGCCGGCGAAACTCGATCTAGCTCCTCCCCATTCGTTTCAGAAGTTTTGAAACACTGAACAGAAGCAAAAGATGTTAATCTGCTCATTCGCTCGTCGCTATTTCGCCACAATCATTAATATCAAGGTTCCATCCCCATTCAACTGTTTTGTACTGCTTGTATGTCATTTTTCCACAAATATCTTTCGGCGTTAAAATGTCTATTTAAATCTTTTTGTGATTATTCATACTTAGTTTAAATTATGAACGATATATGTATAAATTATTTTCTCATCTAATAAAGTTTCTAGACGCGGTCAGATAGGAGTTGAACATTAAAAATAGCTAAGTATTAAAAAACTGTTATACCTAATCCTTCTAGGCGACTTTTTTCTATCATCATTTTCTAATTAATACGAGGCGATTTTCCGCGGTTTGTGTTATTCCTCGTAATTGAGAAGTCTTTATTTGACTTACTACTTTTTGTGTTGTAGAATTTTAAATACGCCTGAGTTATTATCTCATCGTTGCATTTTTTAATGAAAAGATAGTGACCAAATAGTGTATATATATATTTTTTTAATTTATTATATAGTAAGTATGTGAAAAGTCGATATACATAATAAAAAAATATAAGTTAAGGTTCTACTGTTTCTTTAAATCACTACCATAGACTAACTTTAGCAGTTGGTACAAACCCAAGTATTATAAATTTTGTATAAAAAAATATTTTAGATTTTTGTCCAAGAAACTATTTTATTAAAAAAGAGGGCTTATTAATGGTTAATATGTAATGAGGCTTTCGATGGAAAAACTTTCACAACCTGTCATTACAACTGTGAAAATGATTACTACTTGCAGTTTTAAAATTACGGTTTTATCCTGGTATTATAATTTATGTAGAGTATTTTCAATGTGTAAATAAACGCAGTTATTCATTGAAAAAACCTACTCTATCTATAGGTATATGTACATAAAAGGCAAAACTGATTTATCTACTGACATATCAACGCGCAACCCAACTACGGCATCTAGAAAAATGAAGTTTGGTAAAGATGTAAGTGAGTGCTACGAAAGGATTTTAAGAAATTAGCCGCATAAGGGGGTGATAAAAGTGGTGAAAAGTGTATATGGGATAACAAGATTTCTTGGTACAATTGACTTCAAATTTCGGAGAAACATTTTTCAAGAAAATTTGTGGAATACGTGTCTCGTATTTTACTGAAAGTAATCGCGTAACGGGGTATTATTTTAGTGTATTTTGCATCAAATTTGATATCGATACTCCTTACTGCCTTTGAATTAAATAAAATTTCTTTTTGATACATATTTGAAAATTAAATCTGACTGTCATATCTACGTCAAGGTACCATGACAGAGGTGGCTGATTTGTATGAAAAACCGCCAACTTTGCTAATTTAATGAAACTTAGTATTAGGCTTCCGGGTTTAATATCATGGGAAATCTTTTTCACAATCTTAGGAAATTTACCCTCTAAGAGGGTAAAATATGGAATGAAAGAATTTTCGGAAATCCCAGAAATTTGAACCAAACTCAAGGAAACTTAGTATTTGGCTATAATGTTCAATATATCCACCACCACGTCCACCAATCCGCACTTGGCCAGCGCGGTGGACTATGGCCTAACCTCTCTCATTCTGAGAGGAGACCCGTGCCCAGCCGTGGGCCAATAATGGGTTGATGAGAGAGTTCAATATATTGCTATCTGTCGACAAAACGGAATGTCGCAACGGATTTTAAAAGCTTAATGAATCTATTATTGGTTTGCGCGAACGAAGACGCGGATTCTGCTAGTATAATATAAATATACAACCGGTTAACTAAATATATTTTGATCGCAACAAAATGCTCCCAAATGTTATTCTAAAGAAATGAATGAAGGGATCTAACTTTCTTCACAATTTCTGTCTGTGTTTTTTCATTTTGTATTTCGTTTTCTTCTTAGAAAACATTTGTTATAATAAAACTAATGCCACTAAAATAAAAATAAAACACTATCTCACAAAACAAATGTGTGTGCCAAATTTTAGTTCAATCAATTGAAGTTACCCATAGTCTGAAGACAAAAAATCTCTTCTCAATTTCATATTCGTGGCTACTCTCGAAGACTAAAAAGGTTACCTAATATTGTAACATTGTGAGCCGATATTTTTTGCTTTCAGCCTAGCCTAAAAAAATGATATTTGTTGAAATATTCTCGTTATTTTACAAGGTTGTTTAAAATATAACTGTAGAAAACTACAATGTATAAATCTGTACAGAATGTACTCTAAGAAGTTTTTTGATTACCTTTAACTTTATATTTTTTATTTATTTTCCCATAATATATTATGCTTTTATTCTGCCACGGCTGGTCGTTGCCTATTAGCACAATATAAATATCATACAGTACTCTAACTCTGCCGTGTCCTTGAATTTTATACCTACGGAGGCGTTGGGCGAAAGATTGCGTTAGGGCTGCCTGCCTATAGTATTTTAATAACATCAACCAGTATGAATACTTTCTTTCTGGTTGTTTGACAGTAATTATTATATATTTTTATTAGCTTTTTATTAGCTTCACCTGTATGTTTGTTTGTAACCGACTTCTTTGGGCGCGATTTTGACCCACTTTAAACGGCCAGATTTCGTTCAAACTTTGTAGATTTATTGAGGGCCGATGACAATACACTAATTTGATAAAATTATTCCATGTTTTATTTTGACTAAAAAGTAGAAAATAAATAATAGTTAAAAAAAACTAAAAAGCACGCTTTTTATAGAAAACCGAACTAAAAAATAGAAAATAAATTTAAATGAATTTAAATTAAGAAAGTAGTGTTAAAAATTTCAATGAATATAAATTAATAATAGTGTGAATAAAAAAAAATATTTTAAAAAAAGCTATTATTAATTTATATTCATAAAAATTTTTAACACTATTTTCTTAATTTAAATTCATTTAAATTTATTTTCTATTTTTTAGTTCGGTTTTCTATAAAAAGCGTATATTTCATGTGAATTGTATAGGAAGTGTTGAATACATGTAATGTTTTTTAATTAGTCGATTTAGGTTATAAAAAAAAACTATTTTTTTAATATGTGAGACTTTTAATAACAAATCATTATTTTACTAATAATAATTACAAATTTGACACTGAAAAATATTTGCGCCTCGACTGAGACGTACGAAAAGCTTTATTATTAAATTTAGTAGTATAAAAAATTCGCATTCGGATAAAAAGCATAATAAAAAATAATTTTGGGAAATATTGACATGGTGGAGAAAAAGGAATATCTTTCATTTGCAGCTACTTTACAATTTATGTGTGTTGTTTTAAATGAAGTTCGAAATATTTCCTCCAATTTTTCTACATATTGCACAAAATCATCCCTGGGTATTATTAAAAAACTTTGTAAATTATTTTTGCAGTAGTCTCGGTAGCTTAAATACCGACTCTCTTCGCTGAAATTATGGTTTCTTTGATCGGGCTTTATATATGACTTCAAGGCTTGACAATCATCTTTCTCCAAACAACGTTTTAGGAGATATCCACAAATATAAAAAAGATCTTTTTTTTCAGGCAAGTCTGTCATCCCTGTAGCTCCGGGATCAGAATAGGACTATGACATCCCCTGCCTGTCGTAAAAGGCGACTAAAAGGGGCTTCCGTGTTTGCAGATTGAGAGCTCGAACCGTTCGGTCAGGCAATCCCGGGAAGGACGGCGGTATGTGTGGTCGCATACCATCCTAAAGACTAGACGAAGTGGTGGGCCCAAACGCCCGTCTGGGAGGAGCTCGATGGGGCAACGCGCTCGGAGGATTCCGGTTGAAGTCGTTTCGAGATCCCGGAGTCCTCCTTTTTAGCGCCGAGGACGGCCACCGGAGGGGTTTTAGTGCGGTAAAAATCACACATAACCCTGCGTCGCTCCCACGGCGTCGGGTACCTTTTGAAAGTTTCCCCCTCGACAACAAAAAAAAGGTTTAAAAATGTAATTATAAATTTAAAATGATTTATTTATTTTAGGTAGTTATTTATTTATCGAACAATATTCTATTTTTTGCAAAAATATCACTTACCTATAACTATGTACTTTATTGAAAAGAGATACACTTCGCCAATGGCATGTAGGACACACATACTTACCTATGTCACTTCCCTTTATCATAATATCCTTTAATTATTTATGGATCCAGGTATTACATTCGATAGAAAAGCTAAAAACCAATTTATTACCAAAAGAAACAAAGAAAGAAGGTAGTTCTAGTACATTAAAAAACATTATAATTGTCTTACCTTTCGTAGTTTCAAGGCAATTTAAAAAATGTTATCTTTGGATGTGTTAATGTAGAATTCAAACAACCAAAAACAGCACAATAATTATAGTCTACAATTCTTCTTCGCCATATTATTAGTAAAATAAAAAAATCACTGCTCAAAAAACCGTTACACCGTCCGCTCGTCTCTACGGCACATTCGGGTCTGTTTGTAGACCGAACGCAAACCGAAATCGAGGCGAGTAGGTATAACTTGCGTTTCGTGCGCTTCTAAGGAGTTAGACTACTGTATGATATTTATATTGTGCTATTAGTATGTTCATTTTTCCCACAGTTAAATTTCTTTTTCATCGTAATTATCTATGTATATGATTATGTATCTTGTACCCTTGTATCTTATTCGTAATTACTCATAAGACGCCGTCATTACGTGGCAAGGTCGTATAATTAACAGACGTTAATATTAATGTGTATAATATGCGGACAGACGACTACCTACGATTTCAATCCATTTATCACTCTATAACTTCTTTACAAATATAAATTCAACGGTGTGATGTAATACTATTTAATTATTTAAGTTGGAAGACCGTTGAATCTTTAAGATGATTGTACAGTTGTATTATGTAACAATAAACTGCGATATTTATTACTTATAAGCATTATTATTGATATATAATTATTCAGTCAGTAGTACCTATATATTAGATATAACGGAAATTATATTACATTCATTTGGTTAAACAGTTACCTATATTTTTTTACCCTAATAAGTATTTCAGTTTAAGTAAAAGTAGGTTCTTAGAGCTTATAATTCCAATTCCTATAAAAACCTACTTGTAGGTGTCAGAGCGAAGCAGACTAGCTTTTCTAAAGAGGAAATTTCTCGCCGAGACACGGTCAAAGGGCAGGCGGAAATCAAACCGGTGGTTGCAGCCAGGAAAACTGTGGATTGCTTTTAAAACTTAATATTTCCAGTAACAGGGGTCGAGCTCGGCTACTGGCTCCAGATTCCAAGCAAAAGTCTGAAGTTTATGAAATAAAATGTACGTTATTGCGAATTCCGCACATGAGAATTTCCCATTTTAAAATATGACAGAGGAAATGCAGTAACTATTCACATAGGAATTCCCCTGAGCCCACTGTACACCTCGTCGAAATCTCCCATATTGACAATGAAGTGAATGGATTAAAAGTGCCAAGCTTTTTATTTTAAGCTCTCGTGTCAGAGACGTTAGACAGAGACGTGAAATTTTAGAATTTTATTTTGTATTGTTTAAATTCAGACGGCACATGACGAGACTAAAATTGTCAAGTTCGAGCTCACCCACAAAATATGGAAATGTCCACGTTTTCCTAGAAATTAAAGCTTCTAAATAATTGTTTATTTTTGTTACTAGCTATTTCCCGCGACTTCTTACAGACAAATTTATACAATAACTAGTTGACCTGGCGAACTTCGGTCCGCCTAAAAGTCATAAATCTAATATTATCCTCCACTATATTTAATAAAAGAACTGCATTAAAATTCGTAGCGTCGTTTTAAAGATTTAAGCATACATAGGGACAGAAAGCGGGAAGCAACTTTGTTTTATACTGAGTAGTGATGTAACCAATACTTAGCTTCGTTAGGTCGGTTTAGTTATAAAATGAACTCTTTGCCCAAAAATTCATGGTTCTAACCTTAGTACTTTAGACTCAGCAATGATTAGCAAAAAGTGATTATAATTTCAATTACTTTCGCAGTTTCCGTAAACGCTGAGCAAACCACATTTTCATTTGGATTACATAAGATAATAGTTTTATGACAAGAGGCTTTTCGTGATCCGATTAAAGTGTTTAGGTATAAGGGAAGGAAACTTTCTATCCAGTTATCTCTGCTACGTTAAAGGGCACCTGTCGGCTGATTTTTCATAATCCGTTCTCGTTGAGATATAAAAAGTTAGATAACTCACACTTTTGCTTGGAACTATATCTAAGATTTTTTCGGTACAAAATACGTATAGGTACCTTTTGACTATCAATTAAAATAAATGTCAATCTTACTAATACTATAAATGCGAAAACTTGTGAGGATGATGTATGTGTGTTTGATAGCCTATCAGGCAAAAGGAATACTAGTCGGATTTCTCTTAAATTTAACACAGCTAGTTTGTGACTTAGATTGCAAATAGGATACTATTTTTTTTTTCTGATTGAAGAAGCAAACGAGCATGCAGTCCACCTGATGGTAAGTGGTCACTGCCGCCCATGGACACCTGTAAGCAACTTCAAATACAACATGGCTTTTGTCTGAAGTCAATACAGACGCGTTGCTACTCCCGAGGGCTAGGATGGCCGCCTCATATAAAAGTGTGCTGGCAACCACACCATTCCATCGAAACGCAAAAAAAAATGCTTCACGTTAGAAATAGGTATTATTATTATTACACTATTATTGTGGTAGACGTAATTGAAGTAGGCGGAATTGCAGGAATAGGCTAGTAAATATCCAAAGGTATTTGAATACAGATAATTCGGTTCCTAAGCTGAATGTTTGTTGCAGAGTAACTATACCAAGTTCCTGAAGAACTTGCATACGGAGCAGATCGCGAAGCTCCACGCGAAGAACCAACATGAATGCGACTTGCTGGAAGACCTGCGCACTTACACCATCAAGCGCTCGGCCATCGAGAAGTCCTATTCTGAGGTAAGATTATAGTAAGCTCTTCCCAAAATCTAGTGTCATATCTAAGTAATATCTGTTATAGAGAGGTTTTATCGGTTTTCACCAGTTTCGGTGGCAACTTATATTTTTCTTATAGAAACAGCATTTTAGGATATTAATTTAAATAATAAAATACACACAAAGTAATATAATATTGTACATTCGATATTGATACACGCCATTTATGGATTCTTTAAAAAATATTGATCTGTTTTCCCATATCGTTCTACTTACATATCGATGCGGGAAAGCGAACTTTTTAAACATATTTCGAAAACTTAAGTTATATATTTATAATCAATTGTGCTTATATTTGAATGGTTCATTGGTTACATATAATCATTCGTTTATGATTCAACTAGCTGAACTCCGCAGCATCGCCTGCCTTAATAAAATCAATGTATCGATTGGCTCGTGTGAATTAGATATTTTCCCATAGTAAAAAGTAGCACTTTATGAAAATCGCTCCAGCCGTTTAGACGTACAAATAAACATACACACTCACAAACTTTCGCCTTCATAATATAATATACAATTTTTAAACACTTTTTTGTTCTTTTATGGTGTAACATTGTATTTTTCGAGACACATACATTGCAATCCAGCATCTATACATATAGATATGAAAGATATCAATAGCTCGGTATTTATTTATAATTCCATTACAAAAATGAAGTAAATTGTATTCTAAATGTTATTGGTACCGTAATTTTTAAAAGCTTTTAGAAGTTGGTGATGCCCAAGGCTCGCATGGCGCACGTAAGCGTAATTTAGGCAGTTATTATTATAATATGTTGTTTAATTACACATGTTTTGATAAAGATAGATTTACTTAAAGTAACAAATATTTTATTAATTTATGATTAGCTGTTGTTCGCATTTTCGAACGCGCTTACTTACCTTTACATAATACAAATTCAAAACCGTAATACATATATAAAATACATCATCATACTAAAATTATAAAGGCGAAAGTTTGTAAGTGTGTATGTTTGTTACTTCTTCTCCTCTAAACGGCTGGAGCGATTTCCATAAAATTAAGAAGGGAGTTAGCTGACAGTCTGGATTAACATATAGGCTACTTTTTGCTGTGGAAACATATCTTATTCCCACGGGACAATCGATACAACGATTATTTTAACGCGGGCGAAGCTGCGGGCTTCAGCTAGTGCAATAAAGTTAACTGTAACTTAATTGTAAAAAATGTACAAATCGTTCATAACATGTGTCTATTCTATATCATAAAATTAATATATTGTCCAAATTTTAGCTTTAGTTTAGCCAATTAGTTTGATGTCCAATATAGCATTGCATTAAATTAATTGTAATAGGCTGTGGACCTCACATGGAGTAATGATAACATCTCTGGGCTGAAGCGTCACAATATCAAGTTATCCCACCTGCCGCCGTTAGAACCCTTAACCTCGCGGAGAGTCACAGGCAGCGTTGCCAATTTTTTTTTCATCAAGTCGGGATTTAGAAACTTTTTGATTGAAAAAAGCGGGATTTCATAGTCAAAAGCGGGACACGGCCGACAGGGGCCGGAGGATCATTTCAGGAGGAGGATCTTTCAGGAGGAGGACATTTGGCGACCTTTCTGGTCGTGACAAATTACCGATTGTCTTAAATTAGTATAGATTTGACTACCAATTTTTTTGGTCGAGAAACTACTCAGACCTTCCCGAAAAGCGGGACTGAGTCTATCCCGCGCGGGAAATTTAATTTTGATAAAAAATCAGGACATCCCGCCAAAATCGGGATGTCTGGCAACGTTGGTCATAGGTTCCCCGTGTACCCTTATGTTTGTATCCGTTAGGTACGTCCATAACAAAAAATCACTTCGCAAAAAGTGTTAAATGTTTATTTGTATTTTTTATGGCAAACTCAAAACTTTTGCAGTTTAAATTGAATGCCACATTTATTGGCTTGAAAAACGTAGTACATTTGCAGCATTTGCAGCGCTACCGAAAGCCGCTATCAATCATCGGGAGTTCGATCTATCACCGACGGCGCAGCGTGTATGCCGGAATGGCCCTTCGATTTTAATAACGAAACATTCTCACCTTTGCCTATTGGTAGGCTATCCGTGAATCGAAGGTCAATTAAAATGTGTATTGTTGCATCCCAATACTAGAAAATGAATTAGGTAGAACTTTTTTTACTTTTAAAGTAGCTAATCGCGGTATAATTAAGATTCCACTTGCAATTGGAAAATTGGACCCTTAACAAAAGAGATAAACTAAATATAATGACTACCTAACTATGCTAACACTTTAAGGTATAAAAAAAGATTTTTTTTTAACTAGTGTTACTCATACATGGTAAATAAAACACACTTTTATAATATGGACGTAGCAAACGATTACGTCCACGTGATCACCATTGCGACCCGTAAACAACCCGAAAAGTCTTACCTAATGTTGGCTACAGATACGTTGATTATACAAGTTGGAATACCTCGATCGCTGAGTCTTACCACACCTTGCAGTCCAGAAGACCGCAGTGCTTAATTCTGCTGGTATGTAACAAATTTTTCTTCTACCTAAGACATTACGTAAACAAATCATATAAACTGACTATAATTCGACTCTATTAGTATTCTATCCAATAATCTTATTTTCAGAAGTCAGCTATGAACTTTACCATAATAAAAAATAAAATTACCCGTAGTAGTCGTTGAAATTCGACTGAAATTTAATCCAAAAAACTGACTACTTCAACTTAAACTCACATCACCAGGTGGTAGAACCAATGAAGTTAGACAGGAGACATACCACCGCCATACTAGTTTCTAGCGAAGGTAACGCAGTTCTTGCGGTGGAAGGGTGAGAAACCTACCAATTGTATTTAACGTGGACTTTAGCTTAAATCCTCTTATTGTCCTTATTCTTAAACGAACCCGTTCCTAGCACGGATTCAATAATGGGTTGATGATTATTTTTATCGAACTTAATATATTTGTAACACCTATTAGGTACATATTGTGTCTCCGCGTCCCTTATTGCAGCAATATTATCTATGCCAAATCCTACACTCCTCCATAGGCATAATATAGTAATCTTTCTTGAGCGTATTATTTTTATTTAGATGACACTATGGGAATATTGATACTAACATACCTGCCGTTAACTAACCAATCGCCATAATCGTCCACACATCATTGTCTTACATAAGACCTAAACAATTACGATAAATCAATCAGTACCTACTTTTATAGGAGTGCAAATATAAATAAAAATATCCACGCGTTTAAAAAATACACTCGTTTAATATATTTATGAAAAAAATATTATATATCCTTTAATAATTGAACGTTCATTAAAATAATACGTTAGACGTGTAAGGAATTGTATTACTCAACGTGATTACGAATTTCATGAGATGGGAACATAATATTTTACGATCTCATGTAAAAATGATTATTATTGCCTTTTATGAGAAAAAACAGCTTTAAACCTTAAACCCTATTTGTAAAAATCGGTAGTTTTCGGCATCGGTTACTGTTTACGTATTAAACACATTTAAATATAGATTTTTTATCTTTTTTGAATAGACGCTTCACGGTGTTCGTTTATAATTCTTGTACCTATAACAAATTATAAATCTGAAACAGGCAACTTTGCATCTAACTATTCGTAACTTATTTATACATTCTCTGTTATGGACTGATATTAATAATTTTAGTTATTTAATAATGGACTTAACATCCAAAAGTATCTAGCGCCTCTAATTTAGGTAACTGCGGTCTTTAACAACGAGCTCCTACATTCTTAATTTAATATTAAAACATTTTTGTGTCTACCGTATCAATATATCTGTTTATTTCTTTATATTATTTGTCTACTTCGTTCGTCTTTTAATAAATAACCTAAATAATTATGTATACGAAAAATCTTAGGCGAACTTTGATTGATTTAGATCACAAAAATGAAAACATAATTGGGAGATAAAATCTAAGTAGTAACATCTTCTGTTTGTATAAGCCGAGAGAATTTGTAGTACGTCTACAAAAGATCTAATAATACCTATCAGCCTATCTGGACGAGTTACGCAACGGAAACCTCACTTGAGCTTCCATTGTGAGTTTGGTTCTTTTTACATTTTGATAGTGCGAATTAAATATAAATGATGTATTATGATAATACTAAATTTATGTTTCACTAGCTGTACACTGCGCGCGTTGCTACGCCATCACAAGAATAAAAAAACTCCAGAAACCCTCACGAGCTTATGAATAACAACTTTGCTAAAGATCATCGCATGTATGAATCTACGATTCTATAGAGGACATACAGACAAACATTCATTTTTATAAAGGGTTCCAAAAACATGTTATTGATGAATTGGTTACTGATTGGTTACTGAAATGTCTTTATTTCGTCTTTATATAGGGCTACGGGGGCACTTACATACTTTCAGTTACAATATTTTTTCTTGGACAACCCTTCCGAATGAATAACGAGCTCAACTGAGAAGATCTGGGAAGAAACTTAGAGTGTTTGTTTTTTTTCTTTTTGTATATTTGGATTTTCCCCTTTTTATACCCTTGTGTTCTTAACATTAGAATAAGCAACCCGATTATCTTGCCTAACATCTGACTAAAAAAGAGACTTGTTTTGTTAGGTAGAAACTTTTAATTTTTTTATGCCGAATCGCATATATTTTCTGGATGCAAAGTAGACTGTATCCCTGTTAAGTGCTCAATCATTGAGCGATGATCCTGTCAGAACAGATGAGCGATCCATTCAATTTAGATCGCAGATAGACATAAAAAGAACAGTTTACAAATTTCAATTGTTTTCATTCTGAAATAGAAACAATTGAACAATGCAACGTAGAACCGTGTTTCGACCCCGGATGCACCACTTACACAGCCATGGGCTTTTATAAAACGTGGGGGGAACGGGTGGGGGACTTATACCTCACCCATAGAGGGTGAGTAACTGTACCTCTTAGGTGAGAACAGAAAATGATCTTCATACAGGAGAAACCTTTTTTTATTTTTCATCGATTAGTTACAGATTTTTTTTTGAAGTGAAACTTCTTTATCGGGGTTGTTGAAGTGAAACTTAAGTGAAACTTCTTTATCGGGGTTGGAAAAAAAAATTGTGTAACATTTTTTCGTTACGCGCCATCTTTTTCTGTTACGCGCCGTCTTTTTCTTATCCCTACCACGCATGATATTAGATAGATTATTATAGATTAGATTATTAGATAAAGTTTAATAAAAGCCTTTTAATAAACTTTATCTAATTTAACTTTATTTAACCAATTTCTGTAAAGTTGCATATAGTAAATTATTTTTTGAAAAATAATGTCATAAAGAAGTTTCACTTCTTACGAGTGTACGCTAGTACACGCACACATTTTTTATTCTACACTACTCCCTGACAGGGCTAGGGCTAGATCATGCCGACCTTTTTTTTCGTGCACTACGATTACGTGTCGAGCGCTAAACTGTTTTATTATTAAGGATGTTTTTTAAGGCAGATGCATTTATTCATATCAACTTGGACCGAGGGTCTGCAGCAATGCGTCTGTGGTTCATCTAACGACTCCAATCCTGTTTTGGTCTCATGGGCGGCAATGGCCAATTAGGAGAACTACGTGCCCGTTTGCTACTTCCATATTATTAAAAGGTACCGAAAATGTATTTAGGCTCTACAAATTTGAATAGAATAGCTTTATAATAACGTTCTTCTGCCCTAAAAACACGAATAGAGTTGCAAGCTCCGATGTTCGACGGTAGCTTGTACTATTTGGGTTAAAGGGTTGTTGCTATTCAAGCGGACATAGTATACAGTTTAGAAACAGCAAACTATTCCTTGGGATGAAATGTTCGAAATTAAAATGATACAGTTTCGAAATATTAATGAGGTATTCATTTATACTCGTTGGGTCTCCTTTCACAATGAGAAGGGTTTTGTGCCATACCTCACCACGGTGGCTAGTGCTGATTGATAGGTTTTATAAACCTTTTATTGATCTCTATATCGTTTTACGGGATAATTACTTTACAGGTAAATCATGTGATAATTAGTTTATAAATAACAATTATATTTAAAAATCGGGAGTTTAACTTAAATAGGTATAGGTAAACAAAGTAAATTTCTTCATGAATTCGACCGTATTCTGTAGTAATTAGTTTCATATGCACTTCACGTTGTTTCTCGCTAAAAAAGAAAGGCCGAGGTCTTGAACTCCGTACATCCAGTTTGAAAGTTCGATATTCCTACCAATAAGCTATCACCACATAAAACAAACTTGTTTTATTTAAATAAAACTGTTATGAGATACTTGTACCAGTGTGAAAAACGTCTTGTCTTTATTTATGCTAAATCCATACATTTTACAGCCACTTTCCTAGAAACGCCGGTTGCATTGTAATATGAAAATAAAGATATGTTGAGGAAGCACTTAAAAACATACGATACAGACATCAACTGTGTATATAGATAAACAATCTATGCACTATTATTTGGATAACTTCATGTTCATCATTTCAAAACTATTGTTTCTATCGAGTACGGACTCTTATTTGTTCTTCCACTCGTCCGTATATTGTCGGTTTATTATGTTTCCTCAGATACCGTAGCATTTGTTATATAAAGATTTTTTACTCGTACATAAACTCATTCTCGTAGCTAGCTCGTAACTCCAGGCAATAGTAGGTCTCAAAAAATGTGTGTGCCGCCTTAGACATGAGTTGCTGAACAGGAAAAAGGACGACGAATAAGATAAATAAAGCCCTTCTTACCACGAAGACGAGAGACGTCTGGATAGTCAACCTAAATGACAAACCATTCTGTAATCAGTTGTTAGGACGGTGCCGTCTTTGTGTGAAATCTGTCTTGAATACCACCACACTTTGGAAATACACTTCCCGTGGATGTCGTAGGAAGTGACTACGGAACAACACACATACTAGGGGCGATAACAATTGATAAAAATCTATTTAGGAGAATATTGTGTTTAGAAGTGTTCCAAAAATGTTCCAAAAAAGCTTCCAAATGCTGCCGAATGAGTTGAAATTAAACTTATTAGAAAATCATATTGTAGGTTCAGACCCCTTATGGCACTGTACAGACAAATCAATAGGACTTGGGTGTGGGCATATATATCAAGACAGGTATTATACGTAATGACATTGTTAAAACTTATATAGCTTACGGCGTTTATTAACACATAAATAGGACAAAATACTTATAACGGGAGTTAATAAATATTACTTTACTTTTAATGAAATAATAATTGAAAATGTGTATTAAGTCCACCGGATGCTAAGTGGCAACTGTCATCCGTTGTCATCTGTTATAAACCTCAAAGAGGATTAAAATCCTGAGGTCGACCACAGATGCCTCGCTACCCTTGAATTGAAGGTCTCGTATATGTAACTTACCCTCTTTCAAAATGGTGCTCGTAGTAGGAGTTTATTCGTTTCCCCAAATTTAATCCATGATTAACATTTTGCTCATACATTATAATGTACATTGAATGCTTACGTATTCATTTTCGACCACAACTTGCAATGTATGTACGTTGCAATGATAGGTGAAAACATATACAATGACTGTTTTAAGGCAACGTAATAAACTCGTGCTAAGGGTATAGATCACAGAAGCGCTTAACACTTTAATTATAAGGTAGAAATAAATTAATAGTGGTGCCTCTAAAGTTAAACCTAGGATTTCACCACCTTAACTTCACTACATAGTATAAAGCAAAATACCCGACGCAGTGGGAGCGACGCAGGGTTATGTGGGATTTTAACACACTAAAATCCCCCTGGTGGCCATCTCGGCGCTATAAAAAGGACTCCGGGATATCCACAGGAACGCAACCCGAATCCTCTAAGCGCGTTGTCCCTTCGGGCTGCTCCCAGATGGGCGGCAGGGCATAACGCCGTCTTTCCCGGGATCGCGTGACCGAACGGTTCGAGCTCCCACTCTAGCCGCCTGCAACGACAGGCAGGGGATGCCGTAGCCCTATTCTGATCCCGGAACTAAAGGGACTAACCCCCCTTGTGACCAAGCGCGGTATTTTGAACACCCCTCCCCCTTTTGAAATATGTATTGTTAAAAACGTAATTTATAATTTCCAAACTTTCATCTGTCATTATTTTTGCTTGCATTTTGTGCGGAATTCTCTGTGACTAAATAAGCACAACGGTTCGTGCAACAGATCTTAACTTTGTGTTCTTGAAGTTGGGATGACTGTGGCCCGTGTTGTAAAAGTTAGGCGTATAACTTTTGGTTACATAGCATTACGTAAAAGAATATTCGGGAACTACACAAATATGATATGGATATTATAGTTTTTGAGCCGGAAACTTCCTTACAATACCTTGGCATCTTTTGAGATGGGAAAAACATTGAACTTGAATTAATTTACTTTAAGTATTTCTTTTTACTAGTCACCCCTACCAACGGTGAAATTCGACCGTAATTAAAACACGCTTTCTACACTCATAGCCCCACAGTAGGAATTTCTCCTGTGTCGTGGGTACCATGGACACAAGACTAATACACAAATACCCGGACCCAGAACAGGAATTTAAACTCATCATTCAGATATCTGTCTGGCCGGGAATCGAACCCGGGACCCATTGCGCGTCAGAGCGGTATGGTAACCGCTGCGCCACGCGGATGGTTAAATAATTAAAACTAAACTTGATATTGTCAAAAATAGTACGAACATTTCCCAAACTCAATGAAATTTTATTAATTTTCAAGTTATCGTAAATACAGTCGAAAGGTAAAAATAGGTTTAATTGATTGAGCTGTATTTAAAAGCAATAACGAGTGTTTTGACAAAGACATCTGACATTTTTAACGTTGTCTTTTCTTAGTAAGAGATCTTTTAACGTTTGCTATACTTATATCAAATGCACGATAGTGTGTTTAATGTGCTTTTAGTTGATTTTCTGTATGTGTTATGCATTATTTGAAAAATATTATCATTTAGTAGGTACTCCTTCACTATACCAACTATAACTGTGCAAAAAGTCAAACTCCTCTGTCTGCGGCAAGTTTCCTAAAATCCTATGACAGCCTTTTACTATGACTGCCTTATAATTTTCTAATGTTGAAGTAGAAAATAGTAGTTCTACTGGATGTATGATCTTTGCCCTCCATGGACATATACAACACACGCATCGAACAGGGACTTCTTCCTGATCACAGATTCCTCGCCACTTTTACGAGCTTAGATGATTATATCATGGTAAAATAAAAAACAGGCAAAGACCTGTACTAGAGAGTCATAACAGGCTGTTAAAACAGACGTAAATATTGCCTTAAAAGTTGACAGTATTTATGTTGAAAAAAAAGTAAATATTTTAGAATTTACATAGATATCACTGAGTATATATTAAGCAGTGAAGTCTAGTAGTTGGAATTCGAAGTATCATCAGAGGGCCAAAGTAAGAACTAAAAGCATATTTTTATAACGCAAATCTTTCTTTAGCGATGAAAGAAAACATCTTAAGAAAAATTATAAGGTTGAGAATTATTTTAAAATAATAGTCTCAATTCAACGCAGCGGTAATTGGCCTAAACCCTTACGCTCTGAGAGAGACACATTATCAGCAATTGATATCAATGGACGTAGTACATAATAATATTTTTGACATTTATATAAATGTATATTATGATTTTTAGTATTTACTAAAGTTGATAAACCCTCAATCCAGTATTCATGAAACGAGATTTGAAACGTTACAGCGAAATTAATTCTGTTTACGAGGATAGCCCGAAGCTAACGCTGCTGGGCACTGTGTACTCAAACTAACTGCCTGGTATACATTGCATAAATACTGTGTGCATATCGCGATCAAAGCGTAGATAACTTTAAACTGTTTGAAAGTATTGACACTTAATTACTGTTAACTGTTAGTTAAAACTCTCTCAATATTTGAGCGATTTAGTTCGCTACTCAACATATGGCTAATTGCAATTGATAAGTTCGTGGGTAAGGTCATTGTCGTCAACCAGCGTACTTCTGCATGGTGTCGTCTCAGAATAGTAAGAGTCGGAACTTGGCCAACATGTGCACTATACCCTAGTTCACCCCGTTGGCCAAGTTCTGATTGAAATAAATCCGAAAGAAATGTCTTTACATTGCGTAGCCACTTACAAATTGTCAGTTACGATATTTCTCTTACTCTATGTTTCGTAATCGTTGTTTAAAATCAAATTAGCTTTAATTCGATCGAATGATTTTAAACTTGCTGTCGGGGTTGGATTCTTCAACCAATAGCAGAGCATTATTTACAATGCTCATACGGTCCGTCCAATCGGAGGGTAGTATCCCTCACCATGCTCCGGTAAAGCAGTATGGCGGCGTGAGCGTTGTTGAAGCGACCGCTGCTAACCGGCTCGGATAAAATTCGTATGTGTGGAACTTAATACCTTTAATTTTCGTGTGTATTGTGAAGATATAAACTATTTGTGTACTCTAAGCGTGTGGACTAAATCGAAACCTTCAAATTCATCGTTAGTGTGTGGGCACGTGTTGTGTGGACCGCGTGGAGCCTTGCCAGGATCCTGGAAGAAAGAGGAGCCGCGGGCGGACCGTACGTGGCTAATCGTAAGTAGAATCCGTATTCCGACAGCAAGTTAGGTAGCCCCAAAATGATGTGGAACTGCCTATGACCTCCCGAGGTCTCGTTTGACCGTCTTTTAATTCCCCGGGACTTACGGGAAGGCGGTTCTCGCACACTCTAAAAGACTAGAACACGTGCTTGAGAAATACCACGAGAAAGTCCTATTTTTATTTTGGGTCTTTTTGTTTGTCACGTTGCTTATTGTCTTTGTTGAGTTTGGTAGGCATACAACTTTGAGATTTTTTAAAGAACAGGTTTGGTTACCACACGTTTTCATTTACCTTTAAAGCTGGTGATAATTAATTTCTAAAAAAAACTTCGGAAAAACGTGACCGGGCTTTGAACCACGGTTTGAAAGACCAAGCTACTTATAGGTTATCACTGCCGTGGCTATTATACAAGTAGGTATATTACGTTTTCTCAAAACAATCAACTTTTTGTTTTCGGCCATACATTGCAATGTACATTGCTTGTCTACGTTTTCGTTTTCAGTCATACCTTTCCATGTACTGCAATGTTGAGCTAAAATGTATACAATGATTGATTTAATGATATACTAGTCACCCGTCGCAGTGGTCGAAATTCGACCGTAATTTAAATTAAAAAACTAAACTTCATATTGTTCAAAGTAGCACAATATTTCTCTAATTTAAATAAATTGTAATAATTTATTTTGAACGCACCCGGTAAAGGTAAAAGAGGTTTATTAATGTAAACTGCAATTAAACCAATAGCGGATATTTTGACAAAGACATCTGACATTTTTGATGTAATGTGTTTTCATAGTAAGACATTGAATGTTATATTTCGTTTATTAAGTATGTGTTTGTGCCAAATACAAGGTAATGAGTGTAATGTGTTTTAAGTTGATTTTAACTATGTTTTATGCATTATTTGAAAAAAATATTAGCATTTGGTTCTCTACATCAACTATAACCGTGCGTAATTTCACCCTCCTCCGTCTGCGGCAAGTATCTTAAAAACGAATCACAAGTTTTTGCTTCACGTAATAATATATAGATGTAATAAACTCGTAGTAAGGGTACAGAACTGCGCAACGTTTAACACTGTTGTTATAAGAAATTGATTGACGGTGCCTCCGAAATCAACCCATAAAGAATTATATCACAAAATCATTCGTAAAATCGACAGTCACAACTTGACACATGTGAATAATATGTGTTGCAAAAAACGTTATTTAGAATATCCAAACTTTCATCTGACATTGCTTTTGCCTGCATTTTGTGCAGAATTCTGTCTGTGACTAAATAAGCACAACTGTTTCGTGCAACAGTTCCTACTCAACTTTGTCCTCTTGAAATTCGCATGCCCGTGTTGTAAAAGTTAAGCGTATAACTTTTGGTCACATAGTATTACGTAAAAGAATATTCGGGAACTAGGTACACAAATCTGTAATATATATAATTGTATTTCGAAGTAGAAACTTCTTTACAAAGGTGGTTTAGTGAATTTTTTTTTCACATACGAATAACCTTTGGACTTGAGTTAATTTAAATAATTAAATTACTATGGGTTATTTTGTTATTTTTACTTTTGTGGGTCGTCTTTATGACTGCCTATTATTTTAATAAGATTGACGTAACAAGCGAACATATATGGATTTACGGTTTCAGTTCTCTGTGGATATGTCCACTTATGAGGATATCTATGTTTGAAGTCACAAAGGTAGAGGTCTACCTTCGTGTTACATTGAACCCCTTGAGGGCGAGTGACATATACGTAAGTCTGTTCTGACACCTCCGGGGAGAAAATAAGAGCCCAAACTCTGATAGTATAAAGCAGCAAGGATTGCCGTGGGGTTGCCGGCTGACTTATACATGAGGCAACCAACTTAGTCCTCGAGAGTAGCAACGCATTTGTGATCGACTTCAGATAGAAACACTCATTGGACAGCGTGCTCATTTGCTCAAAATAAGTATAGTCCATCATGTTGGCCACGTACTATTGAAATTAATTCAAACGAAATGTCTTGATTTTATATAGGCACTCTCGAATTGTGACTTACATTATTTTTCTTACGCCACTAACGGATCAGAGCTCAACTGAAAAAATACGAAAAGAAAGTCATATTTTCTTTGTTGGGTTGGTTGGTTTATCACGTCGTTGTTTTCTTTTGTTGTGTTTGGTAGGCTTCATACAACTTTGAGACTTTTAAAGAACAGGCCTTTGGTTAACTCACGTTTACCAATAAGGCTGGTTATAAATAATTTTTAAAATGTACTTGAGCAAAACGTGACCGGGCTTTGAAACTGGGACCTCAGAAGACCGCACTACTTGGTTATTACATTTATGCTCATAGTACGAGTAGGTACCTACCCTGCTTTTTCTCAAATCATTTTTTTACGTTTTTGCCCATACATTTCAATGAACTTGACAGTGATAAGCGAAAACGTAAATAAATATTAGTGTAGTTCGACCACAGAAGTACCACCGTCACACCTATTTCTAGTGTGAAGCATTTCTTGCGTTTCGATAGAAGGATGTGGTTGCCGGCACACCTTCACATGAGGCGACCATCATAGTCCTCGTGAGTAGCAACGCATCTGTGATTGACTTCAGATAGAACCCATGTTCTGTATGAAGTTGATTATAGATGTCCATGGGCGGCAGTGACCACTTACCATCTGGTGGACTGCATGCTCGATTGCTACTTCAGTCAGATAAAAAAAAAGAAAAATATATTGTTTTAAGGAACCCTAATTGAATCTTACTAAGTGAACTGTTGCGTCTGGCCATATATGTATACGAGTATCTCTAATAAGTTTATATAGAAGTCGTACCTGAGTGCGATCATAGGTAATATAATGTAACCCTAAAGGAAATTGGAGCACCTTGTGACTGCCTTACCAATTAAGCACTACAGTAGCTATATATAACATTATACGCTTATGTATAGCCCACCCGCCACCGCATTGGAACTAAAATTAGAACTTACCTAAACGTCCACTCATTTATTATTTAACATCGATGCTACTAATATACCTCTAGGAAACCTTGATAATTTAGCTTTCACTGGATTGCGCTAGACGAAGGGTATCTTTGAGCGTATGTATGTGTATGTATGTATATTAATACGTGAAGCAAAAACTTGTGATTCGTTTTTAAGATACCGCAAACGGAGGAGTATGAAATTACGCACAGTTATATTTGATGTAGAGAAGGATTGCGCAATGCTAAATTTTTTTTCAAATAATACATAAAACATACATAAAATCAAATAAAAACACATTGTACACACTACCTAGCATTTGACACAAACACATACATAATAAACGAAACAAAAAATTCAATGTCTTACTATGAAAAACATAACGTCAAAATGTCAGATGTCTTTGTCAAAATATAATATTCTTATAATATATCAAACACGTGTGACAGAAATTAGATGGTACTGTATTTTTTTATAATTATCAAGTGTAACTCGAAGCAATAGCTGATTTGAATAGATAGACTATAGCATAAAATTGTAAAAAGTACTCGTACCTAATACAAAGAAAGTATAAATGGAAGATTTTTACCAAAGCAACGATCACGTCAAAGAGCTTTCGAGACAGGATACAATTCCCGTCTTTCACTGTGTTCGAATATAGCTTGTAACTTTTTGCATTTTACTATCTTTTCACTGTTTTACGGGCACCTCATTACATATAATCTCCTTTGACATTAATGAATTTTGAATAATTTTAGTTTTGACAAGTGGTAGAAAATTTATTGTTTAGAAGTTACGAATATTACTATTGTAAATCCTATCCTACTAATATTATAAATGCGAAAGTTTGTGAGGATGTATGTGTATTTGTTATTCTTTCACGCAAAAACTACTCAACGGATTAGGTTGAAACTTTACAGTAGTATAGGTTATACATCAGAATAACACATGGGCTATAATTTGTAATGATTTTTTTTTATAAGGTTATAATATAACGAGAAATATCAGGTTAGTCGGAAAAAAAGTTGTGCTCTGAGAGCTATCTTCGCGTACGCTGCCTAAACCGTTGGAGATATCCAAATATAATGTACCGTGGGATTGTTTGGCTTACATAGATCTAAATAAAAGTCCGCGACAGCATATGTCTATAGTTTATGTATAACCCACAATAACTCTTTTTATACTTTGAAAATTTTAAAAATATCAAGTTGATGTTTCCATGGGTTTTATACAAACAAATATTAATCCTTATCAAAATAAATGATTTCAAAAAATCAAGCATCTAATAAAGATTGAACCTGCCTTTTACACCATGTAAATTGGATAAGTAGTTTAGAAGATGTTACGAGTATAACATATTGCGTAGTCAATTGATTGACCGGCAGTACGCGCCGTGCGCCGCCGCCGTATACAACGAAGTTGTATGATATTCATATTTGAATGGTTATAAAACACGGAGCAAAATGTGAAAGGTCAATAACGTCTCTGTAGTTCCAGGAATAAGGCCCTGTCTGTGGTAAGAGGCAACTAAAAGGGAGCTTTCGGGGTTGCGGGCGGCTAGACGGAGAGCTCCAAACACCCAGTCAGCAACTTCGGGAAAGATGTCAGCATTTGTGGTCGCATGCTATCGTGAGAGCCAGGATGGACGGAGCTTGAACCGTCCAGCTAGGCGATCCCGGGAAGGACGGTAGCATACGTGTGGTCGCATATTGTGGTAAAGACCAGATGGAGTGGTGGGCCCAGCCACTCACTTGGGAGGAGCCCGATGGGGCAATGCACTCAGAGGACTCCAGTTGCGTTCCTTTGAAGATCCCGGAGTCCTGGTGCTATAAGAATCCCAGATAACCCTGCGTCGCTCCCACGGCGTACCTTTTGAAGGTTTCTCCCTCGACAAAAAAGAAAAAAGTCAATGAGAATGAAACAGCGGAAAGGTTAAATATGATATTCAATCGTCATCGACCTTTTAATGTAACACAACTCGGCACATATGTCAGATTAGCAGTAGTTTAGGTCGTAGTTGACCACGCTAGCCAACTGCGCGTTGGTAACCGTCACGGGTTTTGAGACCCTTTCTTAAAACTTTTAATTTCAGAGTAAGCATTAATATCTGTTGCCGACAAAACTAATTCAAATTAATATACGTGCCTGTGATTTGAAATTTGAACACACTGATTTAGGCGATTAACACACGGCACCGCGCACCGCCGCGAATAGTGGTGCCCCGCGCGGTAAGCCGGTTTACGCACCTGTACGCGCGGATGGACCGATCATCAAAATAAACTTTTCGACATCGAAATACATTTTTGCTTCAACGATGACCCGCGCGGTTAGGCGCCAGCCCGTGTGTGAGGCGCCGACCCCCCGCACTGTCGTTTACGCGGAGACACGGTGGTGATGAGACCACCGCTGGACCGCGCGGCCAGTCGGTGTACGTTTGTGAGGCATCAACGGATTTATTAGACCCCAATACAACATGAGATCTGCTTCACCGCCTACCGTGGCAGTGAGCGGTACTGTATGTTAATCGCCTTAGGAAGGGCAAGGGTTCAATCTGAAGTAAATCACAGATGCGTTGCTACTCCCGAGGACTATGATGATCGCCTCATATAAAAGTGAGCCGGCAGGCACACCCTTCAAATGAAACACAAGAACTGCTTCAAGGTAGAAACAGGTGCGGCGGTGATGCTACCCTGGTTGAACCCTTGCTCTACCACCTTGCAAACTTTATGTGGCAGACTAAATTCCACGCGAGCGAAGCCGCGGGCAAAGGCTAGTCCGTTATAAATTAGCCACCACTACCTTCTGCAATCAATCCCGTACAATAGAAATAGAAATACTTTATTGCTTTCTGTTTAGGTTCATTACAAAATAAATGGTCAGAGCCTCCTTTTAAGCAAAATATGCCTCTGTTAGGAGGCCCTGCTCTTCCGCAGAGTACATAATAACATATAGATAAGACAAGATACATAATCACTACAATTTACAAGTATTTCACAAGTACATAATATCAAAACTGTTTGTGCACGTGAATTTTTTATGAGAATTTGTATATAGGTATAATGCTAGTACTTTTATATTCGTGAATAGTCATTAAAGGTATTGTAACGTTTTTCTAAGCCTTTTTATTTAAACTAGTCACCCGTCGCAACGGTCGAAATTCGACCGTAATTTAAATTAAAAAACTAAACTTCATATAGTCTAAAGTAGCACGAATATTTCTCAAATTCAAATAAATTGTTATAATTTTCAAGCTATTTTGAACACACCCGTTAAAAAGATAAAAAGAGGTTAATTAGCTAAGCAATAGCGGGTATTTTGACAAAGACATCTGATATTTTTGACGTTATGTGTTTTCATAGTAAGATATTGAATGTAATTTTTCGTTTACTGTGTATGTGTTTGTGTCAATTGCAACGTTGTGTGTGTGTGGGAAAAAATATTAGCATTGCGTAATCCTTCACTACATCAATTATAACCGTGCGTAATTCACACTCCTCCGTCTGCGGCAAGTATTTTAAAAAAGGATCACAAGTTTTTGCTTCACGTATTAAAATATACATACATTTCCATGTTTTATTTTTCGCCAATTTATGTATACCAACATAAATTGGAAGTATAAATAACAGCACATCCTTCAGTTAATAAGTAATCAACTACACATATGTACAAGCGACCTTATTCAACCACAAGTTGTTTCACGTTCCACTAGTTCAATCGAATACCGGAATCAGTAGATCCATTCCCTAATCACTCAAATATGCGATCAAGATGCGAATACAAGACATTTTAAACATTAGCCCTTAGAATACCTAAAAATACTTGACTTTTTTTAGAATATATTAATTATCTTCATAAGATATTAGTGACAACCTAGTAATTGAAACTCGGCCTCTCAATCGTGGTCCGAGATTTCAAAATTATGTGCGTATTAAAAATTAATAATCACTTACAATAACGGTGAAGGAAACGTCATCTCCTCTATCGTTACTATATGCCCATGACCAGGAATGACCCGCCACATGCCATCGTCCTTCGCGGGGTCATTTGGCTGGACGGACCGAGCTTCCACTATTACCGCCTCTTACAGGCAGAGGATACCGTAGCCCTATTCTAGTCCCGGAACTACAGGGACAGATGATGGACGACCTAACAGCATACCATCAACTGAACAAGGCATATTTACTTACATAACATTGAAAATAAAAGCCAACGAAATGCGAAAAGCCAGCCATCTTTTAGAACGCCTACGCAACTACTTGCTGCTTCATATCTCCAATATATAGCTACTGAGCTTCAGTAGAAATGAAATTTTATTCTTAGAATATAATACGGCGACGGCGACTTCACCGATTCCTATTGTTCATGCTAGGGTTGTTATTCATTCCAACTCAGCGACACGAATTTCAACTTGAAGATGGGACTCGCATCATATTTCACGCGAATCGATGCTGATGCTATAGGCTGGCTTTAACACAATTTGACTAATGAATGATTCAACTGTCAATCAATTATTTATTCGTATGGCACATGTTGTACATATACGCAGTTTCGCCATTCGTCCACCAATTCGCACTTGGCCAACGCGGTGGACTATGGCCTAAAACTCTCTCATGCTGAGAGAAGACGTGGGCCCAGTAGTGGGACAATAATGGGTTGACGAGACGCAGATATAAGGTCAATAAGAATTAATATATTGAATACAAGTCGTTTCAATTTATGTAGGTCTACATACAGCTAAACTATTTGGTAAAAAGTAACTTACATTGTATTGACGGTAGTTCCGGTAAATGTAGAAACTTTAGATATCTACTATTTCTCGTAAAATGCTCGTTGTAAAAATAGGGAAATTATTGTAGGTATGTAAACGCACACATAAAAATTAAATTATACTATGCCATAGCTAGTACAGTAGGGATAAAAATTTTTGAATGATTCTTGACGACCCGCGTGGCGGAGCAGTTACCATCGTCATCAACCCATTACTGTCCCACTGCTGGGCACGGGTCTACTCTCAGAATGAGAGAGTTTAGGCCATAGTCCACCGCGCTGGCCAAGTGCGAATTGGTGGATTTCACACACCTCCGAGAACTTTTTTTTTTTAAAGAACTCTCGGGTGTGTAGGTTTCCTCACGATGTTTTCCTTCACCGAAAAGCAGTGATAATTAATGTATAATACGCACATAAATCAGTGGTGCGTGCCTGGGTTTGAACCTCGGACCTCCCGATCGAGAGGGCAAGTTTCAACCATTAGGCTATCACTGCTCTTGCGTGTAGAAAGCGTTTTGATATTAAAATAACTATAAAAAGTAAAGTGGTATAAGCACAATAACCAAAAATATATTAATATCAAGTGAGACAACCTAAAAAAATCAACCACAACATCCGCATCCGCAGATCTGTCGAACTCGAGTACACTGGTAACAACCCTGATGTATATTCTCGTATTGTGAAATATTTCATATTATGAACATAAATCTTATCAACTCTTATTATTATTATGTCTAAAAGCATTATATAAGCAATATTTTAATACTATATAAAGGACTATATCGTAATCAAGGACTTCCTAAATTTAATCTTATATCAGTAACAAACTGTGTCGTAAATATTATGACGTCAATCACCGATTTCATACTTCCTGATTTAGCCCTATTTAGCAACATTACGAGTACCTACGGAAAGGTTAAAAAGTTTTAGGTACTTTTGCAGCTTCAATTTGAGAAAAACTCAATACGTTCGTGTAAAATTCGAAAGCTATGCTAGTAAACAATACAAAATTAAAAGGTTGAACTATTGTTTTTACCAGACTGCTTCAGAAAAAGAGTAGTTTTACGTCGAATGTACGAATATGTTTGTCCATTTCTTTTGCACGTCCTACAAAAAAGAGGTGTCATTGGATTTAATAAATTGGCAGAGTGACATAATGTAATACATTTTTTCAATATGGCGCTCGAAAATTGAAACAAAAGAGGACCTTCTCGTTGTGTTTTGGCAAACAAAAATTACCGAAAATAATAAGAATCAAAACAACGTTTATCATCGTAAACAGAATTAGAGTATACAACTACTTAAATACATATACTAGTCACTCATGGCAACTTGATATTATCCAAAGTTAATGGAAAAAAGAGATTTGATTGACATTTAATGCAATGACGGGTATTCTGACAAAGATGTCTGACATTTGTGATGTTAGTGACAATAAAAGTTTTATTTCTTTTATTAAATATGTGTTTGTGGCAAATGCATAGTAGTGTAGGTACGTAATGTGTTTTAGCTGATTTTATGTATATTTGATGCATTGTTTAGCCATCGTATTAGCATCTCGTACTGCTTTTCTATATAAACTAATATATAACCTTGCTACATTTCATACTCCACCGTCCGCGTAAATTGCCTTAAAAAAGGATCCCAAGTTTTGTGTGTGTGTGGGAGGTTTTGGGGATGTGTCAAATCTATATATTAAGATTTCATTATTATAGTATCCACTTGATGTCTGTTAAATATGTTTAAGCAGTTTGGTAATTCCTTTTAACAAACATTTGCCGGAAACAAATAGATGTTTAAGGTGCACCCACAACTCTACGGTAACACAATATTCCTAACTTTCCCTTTGTAAGGGTTCTCAAAGTTTCAACAAGTCAGAAAAAACAATCCTTAAGTTACTTGAGAGGCTTCAGGAACTGCGATAAACGTCGTCAGAAATATGGTAGTTTTATAAAATAAATATATAAAAATACATCAAAATCAATGTTGATCTTGATATGAAATATAAACAATTAAATATAGTGTTAAAATCGACACAAATGGTCTTAATATTTGACTCTTCATTGGATTAATTGTTTAAGCGTAACCAGATGACCCTAATTTATCATAGTAGGTATTACTCACATTTATATTATGACCCTAATGCAATTTTATATAACTTTTCCATTAGTGTTTGTAGATTCTCTACAATATTGTTCCCGAGCAAACAAGAGACACAGAAAGGAATTTAATTAACTGCTTTACTCGTGTGGCAAAAATATTGAAGACATTCTATATTTAACGCACGGTCATTAGAAAAGTTCTATGTGCAAACATTTATCAAACATATATCATATTATTATTATTTTAAGCAAACATTTATTGTATCATTTATTTATTCAAGGATGGAACATCATCAGTGGTAGCGCAAGATTCAAACTTAACGTGGGTAAACTACAATTTGCGAGGTCCTCTGAATAAAATCTAATTGAATTTGACAACGAAAAAAATGGTCACCAAATGTGTATAGATTTAAATCGATCTGCAATTTGATGATCGAAAAAATATTCGTCATATCTACTTTATGTTTTGGTCTATCAATTCAAAGTACGTAAGGTATGGCATAAAACGAAAACGTAAACGTGTAATGTATATATGAATAAGCAAACAATCACATAAATTATACTAAGGATACAGAAATATGCTGTGAAATTTTCAGTAATTTCGTTACGTTCGTAGTTCTATGTGCAAAGACAACGAATTTGTTTTATAGTCCGATCCAGAAATAAAAGAAGAATCAAGTGTAAGTCCTACGCGTTGCAGTTTTGCAAAGAACTTTGTACAGTTTCTTTTATAACAAAAGACCAATATATAAATAACTACAATAGGAAAAGCTATCGGAGAATTAGTGTACAGTATTTTAACGAGAGCTTTTGTATTATTAAATAGAACTTTACAGAATGACATCATATCGTTTCTTTCCGCACTGATCAAAAATCATCAATTTTAAGTTGATTGTATTGTTTCATTTTTATTATAATGGTAATTTAGAATTTAAAACTTGGTGCTCTAATTTTATTATGGTCAGTGACCTATTAATTTATTTTATTTTAGCTTGAATTATTAAAATGATAAAAACAAAAATCATTGTTAAATTTTTATTTCGCTCTACTGCAAAATTAGCGTTTAAATAGTTCATGCAAAGCAGCGATATCTAGAACTGTCAAACAACATAGATATTATTTACAACTTGTAAATAATTTCAATGTTGTTTGATACAATTGTTGTTGGTTACAATTTTTAGATACATTCTATTGCACTGTTCGCTATGCAAAACATGTGAAATAGAAAAGATATTTACAAATGTTACCTACCAGTGGACCGATCTGTCAATTATTTTAAAACGTTGCAAAAAGTCTGGCGTAGTGAACGGCGCTTTCCACAAGAGATTTATTTATTTATCGCACCAACAAAGTACCTACTATAGGTACGCTAAAAATCGCTTGACAGTAGATTTGACTGTATTATATAATGCGTCACCTTAGTTAAAGGTGTAAACAACATTTAATCATATATTACTATCTGTACCACAAAACATTCATTTCATACAGTAATCATTATATAAAATATTGATATGAACAAGTATAAATTGAGTTATAAAATTACAGTAGATTGAATTAAAAATGAGGGAAACAATTCGAGATGTAAATGTCAAGATACAGGTACAATGTAGGCTAAGCTGTGAATGTGTGTCAAAACCATCAATAGGATTGCTAGATTTCCATTCAAAGGAAAGTCAATTGACAATCAAGCAATCCTGTTGGAGGATTTAGACACATCTATAGCTTGATTCACCTCGTATATGTCTGTTGGAAAGGCACCCTAGTGTTTGTAACCTGACGTTTGAATAACGATACGGAAACAATTACAGTTTACGAAATCATTAACACTGAGCTTCGTTTTTAAATTTAAATACTCATCATATTTAAAACTCGATTATTCCTGCGGCTTTCCGCTTGGGTAACGTCAACGACGATAATGAATATTTTATGTGTTAATCTAACTCATAAAATATGTGTGCGCCAAATTGTAGCGAAATACGAGTTTTTGTATGCAAAAGTAATAAACACAGACACAAACTATCTTAAATTTATATATTAGTAGGGACGATAATTAATCATACTATTTAGTTAATTTGATAAGCATAAGATTACTCTTACATTCTAACCACGTTTCACAAGTACAAATTGGTAGACTTTACAAATTAAGAAACCTTTTCAACTCATTCATCGTTTCGGCTCTATGAAACAGAGTAAGTATGCGTTTTAATGATTTTTTTCTTAGTTTTTTGACGTAGTAAATGGTTACGCAATTCATCTGATTGTAAGTGGTCACTGCCGCCCATGTACATATAAACTTCATATAAAACAGACTTTATATCTAAAGTCACTCACAGATGCGTTGCTACCCTTGTTGCTAATGAAATGATAATAAAGATATTTTATATATATTTTTTTTGCATTCAAATAAATAATAGTACCATTGCTAAGTTTCTCTTTATTTAATAGGCAACATAAAGCATTAATGCTATTGTCGAAATGAATATTGGAAAAGTGAATTCGACATTTAGAGCAACATGAGTATCAATTAGTGTCTGAGTATATTAAAGAAACTTGCAGTAACATTTCGCGTTCGACCACTAGTGGTTAAATAATGAAGGAAATCAATATTATTGTATCTTTAAGTTACTACTGACAACGGAGTTTCGGAGTTTCGGATCGGAGATCTAATGTAAGCATACTGTATACATATAAAGATAGTAAAACCCGGTGTGTGCGGTGCGACACCACCGTTACATTTATTTCTATCTTTCTTTTTATTCTCGAGAGGGAAGCCTTCAAAAGGAACCCGATGCTGTGGTAGCGACGTAGGATTATGTGGGATTTTTACCGCACTACAACCTCCCAGTGTCCGTCCTCAGCGCTTCATAGAGAACTCCGGGATCTCCAAAGGAACGCAACCGGAGTCCTCTGAAATCGTTGTCCTATAGGGCTCTTGCCAGATAAGTGGCTGGGCCCACCACCCCGTCTTTTATTTGCAACGGTATGCGAGCACACGGCCAAATTGACCAAACGGTTCGAGCTCCCACTCTAACCGCCCGCATCCACGGAAGCCTCTTTAAGTCGCCTCTTACGACAGGCAGGGGATACCTAGCACTATTCTGATCCTAGAACGACAGGGACGACTCTTTTTTCTCCCTAATAATAACAGAGTTAAGCATTGTGGTTTGGTTGGAAGAGTGTAGTAAAAGAGACTTAGCCGAGGCATTCTAATTTAGTCCCCACTTCTCAGCACAGCTTCTGTGGCTGACCTCAATTCATGTTGGTTAATTTACAGACGTTTAATTAGCTTTGCAGTTGACATTTTCCTTATTTAACTTTACATAAACAACTATGCTACTAACGTTAGATAAATGTTAGTTTTACTAAGACGATTATATTTTTTTCGGGATTCTTCATTTTATTAACTTATTGCATACAATAGCATGTAAACAATATATTCTCTATGTCGTTGTAAATAATTATACTACTACCATAAGATTAACTTTACTTTAGCTTCTAATTACGTCATTTTTTATTGTCCCATAACTGGGTGTAGGAGTCCTCTCTTAGTGAGGAGCCAGTGAGTGGAGATAGGGCAAATCTGAATTCTAAGCACCTCTGCGTTTTTTATGTTACTAAAAGTTCCTAAAGAGCCCTCTTAAATGTTATGATGTCAATCAATCCGTGGCCGTGGTGGACTATGGGCTAAACCCGCCCGAATAGCTATAAAGGACGGTAGTTAAGTACACTACTCGTTGATACTCTTCCGGTCTACTAAATGTGATACGGACGTGGCAATGGTGTTTGTGGTTAAGTCACTGTTTGAGTTTAGCTACAGTTAAGTCCGTAGTTTCATTGTTTCATTTTACTCGTTTATTAATGTTATTCTTAGGCAACATCGTTGTCAACCTATTAATATCCCTGGAGAGCTGTGTGGACTAGCACAAATTTGGCCTTTGTGCCAATCCGGAGAAGAAATTTAATTAAATAATTGAATGGAACTTCACGTCACGTTTACGTTTTATTTTTGTTCCCATCTGAATTCGTTTTGCAATTTCAAAGTAAACTATAATAAAACATTTAAAACAATTACGCTTATGCTATTTTTGTATTAACAAGTATTATTTACCTATATTCGTGGTTTTGATCCTGATAAACGAAAAATATTAAATGTTTTTCAAAGCAATTTAAGGCAAATAGCGATATAATAATTACTTAAACTTATATAGCTTCCTCTATCCCCTTGTGAAAAAATCTTGTAAATAAGAACAAATAATACTAGTAATAATACAACTATTTATTTAGATTTTGTAACAAACAGGTTAAATAGTTAATGCGTGTAACATATGGCTAAGTCCGCATAATACAATATTAACAAGTTTTGCATACAATTTATTCACAACTGTAATATGTGATAGAAGCGACTGCTACTCGCTGCTCATCAATCATTAGCTTAAACGGCTTACTACTTTGCTTCCATTAAAGTAATACATAAGTGATATATTATTAAGTATTTAGTGTCCATTATGTAATAACAAAACAATAGTTTGCAATTGCTATTACATTTCTGCTTTCGGCCATTCATTTAGAGTAGCCACCCGTCGCAACGATCGAAATTCGACCGTAATTTAAATTTAAAACTAAACTTCTTATTGTCTAATATACCACGAATATTTCTCAAATGTTTGTGTCAAATGCAAGTAATGTAATGTAATGCAGTGTAATGTATTTTTAGTTGATTTTGTGTATGTTTTATGTATTAATTGAAATCATAATAGCATTGCGTATTTTTTCTATAAGTCAACTATAGCCGTGCGTAATTTAATACTCCTCCGTCTTCGGCAAGTATTTTAAAAACGGATCACAAGCTTCACGTATTAATATATAGATGTACTTTGCAATAAAAGGGAAAACACAAACAATGATTGTTTTGTGGAAACTTAATGAACCCGTAATAATCGTACAGTGATGTAACGTATTCTCATTCGCGAATATTCGTCTGTTTATTTTATAGCCTTCGCAAGAATTATGCGAATGTTTTGTAAATATTGAATTGCAGTGCTTTGCAAAAAAATCATCATAGTCGGTTTGCTTGATATTGAGTTATTCATCCATTTATCGCGCACATCGTTAATGGAAACTTAAGACTTATGCGCTTTTCGACCCCTTTCCAATAAAAAAAAAACATCCAAATCGGTTCGCCCAGTCCGGAGTAATCAGGTGACAAATATAAAAAAAATACAGACGAATTGGTAGTCGGTTAAAAAGGTAGCAACTCTATCCAAATTGAAGTTGAACTGCAGTTTATCGCCCAATAAAAAAAGGCCGCCAAATCTAGATCCTTGGGCCTCCTACACCAAAATCTGAAAAAAAACAAAAACAACATTCGCATTCGCATTCGCGTATGTTCAAATAATAACATTCGTTACGTCACTAATCGATCTATACACATAAATATGACGGAAATGTTTGCCCATATGTTTTCTGAAATGCCTTTTCTCCCGAAAATAAAACATTGATAAAAATGTTGTCTTTTTTTGTTAACGTAACCCGTAGTTCATGCAGCATATTAGCAAAATGACTAAGCCGATTAAAACGCAGACAGAGAACGAACAAACGGCATGTACATATACCTACAGTTTTGTAATTAGCGTAAATTAGGGTCTTTTTATAGCAGCGATGAGCGAGGTAGCTATGATGTGATGTGTATTAAAATCAACATTTTTCTTGATCCTCACTGATAGCTGAGCTTTTTATTGGGAGAAATGGAAGGGAGGGAAGGGAAGCTACCGATGCCATATTATGTTCATAGCAATTCTACTCGTTTAGTCACTTGTTACTTCGCATCTTTGATGAAAAGTATATAATACATATATAGCCGCATATGTAGAGTTGAGATACTGGGGCGAGCTGCGGTAAAGAGGGATGGATGACAAGCAGGGACTAGAGGGTAGCTATAACAATTGTCATGCCTAATTAAAGTATTTTACGTTTAACATTATTTTTATTGATTGTTTAAATTACTTTCTAAAGTTTTTCTATCGACACGTTACTAGACACAGATCATTGTTAATTTAGTTACGGAAGACTTTCAAATAAGCTTTTCAAAAAGACCTCATAAACATCTTATCAACATTTTTATATGAAAACAGCAGTAGGTTGCGACTTTGTATGCTCAGTCAATAACAGACAAAATAATACAAACCTTGAACCCTGTTTAAGCGCCTACAGAGTGGAGTAAAAAATATTTGCTTGAGAGTGACATTTGTCCAAATTTCAAGGATTTAAATGCAGTAATTTGGAGTCTTCAATGATTGCGCTAACCTTCGCCCTTCGCTTTAATGTCTGTAGGTATATAGACTGTGCTGTCCCTGTAGCCGGGAGCAGAATAGGGCTACGGTATCTCCTGTCTGTTGTAAGAGGCGACTAAAAAGGTGCTTCCGGGTTGCGGGCGGCAAAAGTGGGAGCACAAACCGTCCAGTCAAGCGGCTCAAGAAGGACGGCAGTGTGTGTAGTCGCATGCAGTCTCAAATAACAGAGTGTGCGGTGTGTGTTTTTGCTCTCCGTTGAAGAGCCCGAAAGGCTTATTGCGCTCGGAGGGCTTCGGTTGTGTTCCGTTGGAAATTCTGGAGACGGCCACGCGGCTCTGAGGTCTGTCACTCGAGGAGTTTTAGTGTAGTAAACATCCCACATAACCTGGCGTTGCCCCAAAGGCGTCGTGTAGAAAATAAAAAAAAGGTCTATAAACTATTTACTTTACTGATTACATCATTTTAAAGTAAGAACCAAGTATTATTGTAATAAAATAACATCAGTTAAACATTGTATTGATTCGCGGGAACAACACTATTCAGTGACTATGTGTCAGCCCCTTCTAATTTCGATATGTACATAATTTTCTGTACAATTAAACTATTTTTTTTACGCAGTGCATGGAACTGACACACAGCATGTAGTATGTTGTGAGTCAGTTCCAGATAAGATTATAGCCTTGCCTGAGTTCGACACAGACGCGTAGCAATTCTTGAGAACTATGTTGGAATTTGGATATTTATTTTTTCTCTTTGTTAGTACATTCATAAACCTATATATTTTTTAATTTAATGATTATGTTATAAGCCAAGCAAAGTCCCGATTATAAATGTTATCTGGAATAGTCCCGCTCTCTACTTTATCTAAAACACGAAACACCCCATGTGAAAAATGTGTACGGAACCAAATATATCTATAGTATTTTATGAAAATAAAGTTATAACTCGACAACGGATCCAACATGTAATATGAACTGAAGATTTTATTAAAACACAAACAATAATTAATGAAAGAAAATAATGCGAGCAGTATAAAGAGGTCTTTGACGGATTTGGGAACAAGTAGCTTAGCATGTACAAGAAATATCGTAGCCACAATTTTACTCGTAAACGAAATGTGATTAAATTTCTGTTACATTATAATGTTTTTGACACTATTTTAAGTATAAGAGGCTTCTTCAATCCATTACTGTCTCATTGCTGTGCTCTTGCCCAGTTTCTCTCAGAGTAAAAGATGATTAGGACCTTTAAGAACCTTTTTTTTCTACCAAACTCTCAGGCGTAATTGTTTTTCCCGAAGGTTTCCTTCGCCGTTATAGCGTTGTAGCATTTTTAAAAGATTAAATTACCTAAAGAGATTGCGGTCAACCTGATATTAAGTTATAACAGCCGTACACGTACGTCTGTTACGTTCTATAAAAAAAAGTTCTCAGACATGTGTGAAGTGACCAATTCGCTCTTGGCCAGCGCGGGCGACTATGACCTAAAACTCTCATTCTGCGAGTAGACCCGTTGTCCCGTACCCAGTAGTGGGACAATATTAGGTTGAGCTCAAATATCACCCACATAACTATCACCACTAACTACCACTAGGTTAGTTTTGGAAAAAAATCTTTTAACTTTTGCTTTTTCATGGCTTGCCACTTAATAGACTCGTTAAATTGTTAAAAGTTAAAACTCCATTAAATCGTAGACCGTCAAGGATAAATATTTTAATGAACGTAGGGTGACGTTTGGGGAAAGTTTTGAATGCCAAAGGTGTTTTACGTATTCATGTACTTTGATATTAAAACTAGTCGTTCTTGTAGCATATAGACTAAGTCAAAGTGGATTAAAGTTATCTGAAGGTGTTCAATGATGCGATGCTTTCCAAAAGCTGAGTAGGTATAATGCTTGGCAGCTTATGCAGACTCATACCAAGTGAGTTACAAAATTAAGTAAGTTAAACACGTTGAGCTGATCTATTCTACCTCATAACGAATAATTTTTTTATTTAACATTGAAGTGGCAAACGAGCATGTAGTCCACGTGATGGTAAGTGGTCACTGCCGCCCATGGATATCTTTAAACACCTCATACAGAACATGGAGTTCTATCTGAAGTCAATCACAGATGCGTTGCTACTAACAAGGACTAAAATGGTCGCCTCATAAAAAAGTATGCCGGCAACCATACCCTTCCATCGAAACGCAAAAACTGCTTCACGCTAGAAATAGGTGTGGCGGTGGTACTTCGGGAGAACTACACTGGTTCTACCACCTGAATTTGCAACACATCGAAAATTATGTGCTCAAAGATGGTTTATAGGTACACTGACGACAGAACATCTATTCCATATGAAGTTGCTAACAGAAGTTCATGGGCGGTAGTGGCCATTTACTACTTTAATCTTACATAACAATTTGTGTAGAACAAGTATTTATCATATAAAATACGTTGTTCACTTTGAAAAGCCCAAGACAGAGAGAAATGTTCTTAAGTATTTGTAATTTATTTATTTTTATCAAAGCTATATATTTTCCTTTAATCAAAAATGCATATATGATAGAAAGAAAATGTCTTGAAAAGACGTTTTCATAAACATTTAACATGGGCATTTTTCGAAAATATAGCATAAATATTTGCGTATATTATTCAACAGTATACCTAATATATGTAGACGCACTGCAGTATGCAGACCTGGAATGTAGTAGGTACAATCATAAGTGTTATGATCCTTACTAACAAATAAATGATTATGATTATGATATTTATAATATATACTAGCTGTCCCGACACACGTTGTTTTGCCATATAAAAAATAAAAAAAAATGTTAAGGGTGGACAACCCTTAAGGGGTATGAAAAATAGATGTTGGCCTATTCTCAGACCTACTGAATAAGCATATAAAATTTTGTAAAAATCGCTCAAGCCGTTTCGGAGGAGTATGGCAACAAAAACTGTGACACGAGAATTTTATATATTAGATCTATATATATTGGTTATTGGTTACGACTGGCAATCGTAGTTCTTCTTGCCATCGATTGTCGTCAACCCATTATTGTCCCACTGCTAGGCACGGGTCTTCTCTCAGAATAAGAGAGTTTAGGCCATAGTCCACCGCGCTGGCCAAGTGCGAATTGGTGGACTTCACACACCTCCGAGAACTTTTTTTTTTTAAGAACTCTCGGGTGTGTAGGTTTCCTCACGATGTTTTTCTTCACCGAAAAGCAGTGATAATTAATTTCTAATACGCACATGAATCAGTGGTGCGTGCCTGGGTTTGAACCTCAGACCTCCCGATTGAGAGGGCAAGTTTCAACCATTAGGCTATCACTGCTCATTGTCATTGCCATCGATTATAGACATTTTACTACTTCTATGATGTCTGTACTAACATGGAACACCTCAAATAACGCTCACATGTTACACGTTTTAATGACTGTTTTAACTATTGTCTTTACATTACGCCACCGTTTTTAAGATAGCTGTTTGTTCACAGGCCCTGTTGAAAATATCGTCGGCATATCTCAACAAGAAAATACCTAACATTCCCGACATAAAGGTCGACGGCGCCGAGGAGAAATGGTAAGTAATTCGCTTTAGCTATAAAAGTTTCCATTCTCCCTAATGGCCGCTAGCTACCTGCACTTGCGATTGAGTCATTTAAAAATAAGCAATTAAAACTAAGCATCTGACCGTTTGCTTGCGTGTTTACACACAGAATCTAAGTCTATTTATTGCTAATATTGTTCACTAACACATGGGTTATTTTAATAGCAGTTACATTATTATACAGAACGGGCTTCATTAACAATGACGTTAATGTCAATATCCGTTCTGTATCCACTCTTTACAGACTTTGTCGTCGGAAAATTCCAAGCGTAGGCGTTCATGTGTTCAATGTAAATACATTTAAAAGATCCTTCACGTGTTTTCAATAATGTTGACGTGGTTGATAATGGAAAATGCATTTAATATGCGCGTGGGTGTGTCGCGCCGGTGGCGTCGCGTCGCGTCGCGATGTGGTCATGCGTTCACAATCTTGTCACATATTGCCGTCAAAGGCATTCACTTGTGATAATTAAGAGGAACATAATACGTCCCTAAAAGGAAAACATTAGTTACGTGGATACCTAACAAAGCAAGGCGGTCCGATCACCTGATACATCATTGTTCACTTGTCCCTATTCACATCGCTGTTCAGGATAATATTCCTTCATAAAAATGCCGTTGTTTGGATCGTCTCCATTAATGCTGTGTTTTTCTTAGATTATATATTTTGTTTCATCTCATCGTTTATTATTTTATGTTTCTTAATGGTCTCAATTCTTTTTAACATAATACAATATACTCGTTATATAGGTGAAGCTGAAACAACAACGTAATCAGAGTTAGAAGAAACTTGTTTATACGTTGTATTAACATATCGTAACGATTATTTAGCCGGGACTAATAAAATAACTCGAGGGAAGGTTATTAATAGAACGTCGAAATTGAAGCCACAGAGTATCCTTATTTGCATAGTTTGGACTACGTATATCTCTGTAATAAGAGCCGGCTATGCATGACCACGTTTCTGGCGATAACCAATCCTTTCAATATGCATGGAATTCAGAGGTGTTCGGAATTTGATTTACCTACTACGCAATGGCCATATAGGTGATGTATTCAGCTCGCAGTGAATGGAGGCTAATGGTGAATAGTGTTACGAAATGGCTGAAGTTTAAGTCACACCCGCACAGCTGTCGGTTCGGAATTGACTCAAGGATTGTTTGTCTTTATCTACGGCTACCTATTATCTAGTGGCAATCGATTCCGATGGATTATACTTGTTGACCTGTACACAATAGTTGCAATGCTACGCGAAATGTTATTAAAGCAACCATATATTCGACGAATTTCTTCAAATTGCATTGATGCTTACACTTATTTTATAGGTATTTTAGGTAATCTAAATAAAATGATTCAAAGGTTATAATATAGCGAATTGCTGCGAACAATATATGCACGGCTCCTATTTATTAAAAAGATTTTCATACATTTATTATCAGCCAGTCTGCGAAACTTTTTTATTCTTCTTTGTTAAGTTGTTCCGTAACAAAATTAGCTTCAAAACAATGAAGTAGTTGATTATAAAGAACATAAGTGGAAATAAGAGAAATAACTTACGTATTATTGTAGCTGTGAAGTCAGTTTAAAGAGACAAACGGAAACGCGAGGAAGTTGAAACAACACTGTCTCTGCATGTCGCTAGGGTATTGTGTAGTCGTAAATTTATATTCAAGTAAAGGCGACGAACTGTTAAAAACTGAGGCAGATCTCTTCATGGCTCGGCAACGGCTGCCGTTGCTATGTATTTTTACAGTATTCATCATTGCGTTCTAGTTTCAAGAGTTATCAAACTTGTTCCTTGCTTAGCAATGCATCCGTGGTCGACTTACGTGAGAGTTATTAGCCACTTGTTTCTGCACTATTTGAGCTAGTTACGGTTACGCTGGGTACACAAAACATTTTATTGCACCTGTTTTTGAAAGACAAATCTTTTTGAACAAATAACGGCGTAAACATTGTACATAATAAATACCGTTTACACGATGTTTGTGTTATAAAAAACTTAGCATCTTGATCGAATACTTCAAGGAAAAATGACATAAATTGTAACGTTTTTGGTTTGATTGGCGTAGTGAACAACACACTTTTAGGTACATTTTCATATAGAATTATTGTCGGATGAAACTGCAATCAATAGTTTCGAAACGAATGACTTACCTGCTTCAATCTGATTTGGATGGAAATCTGCATTACAATGCCGTGTGAATCTTACCTTACCTTTAGTATTTTAAAGGCAGGTTTTATCGACAGTAGCTATAAAATATTGGGATCCATAGCTGTTTGCTTTGCGACATATGAGTTTTGTGCATTTGATTTATCAGCATTACTATCTGCTTTATTAATATACCTTAACAATTATCACAAATACAAAGCTTATCATAATATAATTTTTATCAATCATATTATAATTATTATGTCAATACTATAGTTACTAGTAGATCCAGCATTTTCGTTTGGGCGGCTCTTGAGTACCCTAGAGTAGACTTCTGAATAAATTTCAAGTAAAATAAGGGTATTTCGTCATCTTTTAGATTTGGAAATGTTTGAGCCCTTCTTATTCTAAAATTTTGACAGGTGACGGATAATCTTAAGTAGGTACTTGAATTTAAATTGAAAATAGAGCAGTAATAGCCTAACGGTTGAACTAGCCTCTCAATTGAAAGCCGAGGTTCGAATCCCAGACTAAAGTTTGATTTTTCTTAAAACGATGTGCGATTGAAAATTTATTATAAGTGCTTTACGGTGAAGAAAAACATCTTGAGGTAACCTACTTACCCCTGCACTAAGCCCGCGCGGACTATGGCCCAAAGCTATCATTTGGCAAGAAGACTCATGCAGCAGTGGGATGATAATAGGCTTACGACATTTGCTTTGAGGAGGGAGCCTAACAGCTCAGCTAACAAGACCTTCATTACAAATCTGCTAGTGACTACAGTTATTGATTCATAAGGACAATTCAACTCATTGTACGTAGGCGCCATACGCATAGTTTTAATCACTCTTACCATTAAACTGATTTGCTGTGTGTAGCCTTGCGCTTAATTTATCGGATTCATACATTGTATAACGCGTAATATATGTGGATGCAATGGATGTAATTAATCTTTTTGAAAACCATGTTCTATTTTTTTTGTCAAAAAGCTTTCAAACTACCTGTAAAAGCTACTTATATAGTGATATACATAAGTTGAGTCATTTTATTTAATCTCCATAATCAAAAACAAATCCTTTTAAAAATACTTAAATAAGATTAAATTATTATGACACTTGGTCTATCATGACCAATCTAATGATACTTTAAATTCGAGCAATTTAAAAACTATTGTATTATAAAATGTAAACATACAAGAGATAAATACCTATATACCTTCTCTTTCTTGTAATTGGGTAAAAATGCGGCGAAGTAAACTTTTTGGAGATCCGAATAATAACAAAGCCAAATAATCTATTATCTTCCATACACTTATATACTTATATGTAAAAAAAGCAAACTATATAAATAACAAAAACAATAAACGGAAAATAATTTTCAATCATTTAGGTACGAATTTTCATCGGACACAATTTCGGATAATTGACATTGTTTGCAATCTCATGTTAATAGGTTACGTACTCGTATTTTACTAGATACAATATATTTCATTGGAAGTAAATAGGTACACAATACAGATACAAAGCGTAATAAAAGCGCTTATGAATATTAAAATCAATTAAACAGCGATTAATTTGATTACCGTGATATAGCACTGGTGTCATATTATTCAAATATTCATCAAATTTATTGGATAGGTGTGAACGGTTTTAATGGAATGTGTTTAACCCGACTACGTCAGATAGAGGGTATTGTTTTTCAAGGGTTTATATGTTTCGAAGTATGTAATGTATAATAATACCAATTCTTCAATAAGGTAACAATATTTTATTCTTGTTACGATCATATTCAAGCGTCAAGTCCGAAAACGTAAGATACCTCTATACTTTTTAAAATCATGTCCAATCAGCCAGTAACAAAACATAAATTAAATAGCTCTATTATCAAAATACCGTCAAATTTTAACCATAATAAACTATTTTCTAACAGTAGGTATGTATGTCCATTTCCTTGGTACACGTTTCAGTCTTGACAGATTGTAGCACATGACTTATCATTGGAAACGACACAGCTTGAAGAGTGACGTAGGCTATGTAATTTTTAAGAGGGGGAGAAGGTCGATTTTTTATTATAAGAACAATATGGGTATAAATTTCACATGAGGCGACCATCATAGTCGTCGGGCAACGCATCTGTGATTGACTTCAGATGGAACCCATGTTCTGTATGTAGTTAATTACAGACGTCCATAGGCGGCAGTGGCCACTTACCATCAGGTGGACTGCATGCTCGTTTGCTACTGCAGTCAGATAAAAAAAAAATCATAATGGCCGACTGCACTGAATTTTTGCTTTCATAATAATTTCTTGTTAATAGGAATATGTGGAACGTGTGGCGTACGGTTCTCGAGGAGAACGAGAAGCTGGCGAGGGCGCGTCTAGCTGCTGTTGAGGTCTTCCAGCAGCAAATTGCCGACGAGGCCAAATTCCTCCGCCAACACAAGATCAACGTCGCCAAGAAGGTAACCAACGATCAGTTTTAAACCCCGATTAAAAAATATAAGATTTTTCATAAAATTGAAATAGCGGTTCACGTGATTTAAAGTGTTAGACTGGTTGGCCTTTGCTATTCCCGAGAGCTGAAAAACCAATTTAGTGTCCCATAAAAAAAGTAAGCCGGCCACCACACCCTTTACACAACGTTTAACGTCCTTGCATCTCTACCTGCCTGGGGCATCTTAGTTCCTAAGGGGATAAGCTGATTTAGATGTTTTCTTTTAAAGTGAACTTTTCGACTTTATACTTACCTATTTTTTTAACGTTCAGCTGTTTATAAATGGCCAGCAATTTTCTAGTCAGAGTCCGTTCTTTTACTTACAATTCTAGTGATTCTAGTATTTGGATTTTTAAATTATTTCAATGCTCACACTCATATTCATTCTGTAAATAATTAACAAGGGACGTAATTTAATAAATTTTGTTGCAATTATGCTTTACGACTAAGTCAAGATGTCAATATATTTAATTATGATTAAGAGCATAGTAGTAGAAATAAATTGGCCTATTGTATCTTTAGCCTAATAATTCTACCTTTAAGATACAAATGTTACCTTGCTTTAAATCAAAACAGCGACAAAACATGTGTTACCCTAAAGTAAACAAGATGTAATTACCTACTACTATTTCGCCCTGAAGGGTTCCAGATTTCTTGAGCTTAATTTTTAAGAGATTATGGAGATATGGAGATTCAAGTATTTACTTCAATATATGATATAGGTCCATTGAGTTATGTTTTTGGTAAGTAAATACGATATCCTTTATTTATCAAAAAAAGATGACTACTTCAAACTGGAAAAGTATACCCCAGTCTTCGAATGTATACGTATTCGTTATAAATTAACCGAATTTAGCTGTAATGCGTATAGCATCCATCAAATGTGACTTCCAGACAAATGAATACCTAACCAGTTGTTGACGGTGACATTGAGGGCAGAAGCCGGCTTATTGTGAGACGTCGCGTAAACATTACCACGATATTGGATCTCCCTTTAGGGAGTGATGCTGTGTACTTTGCTAACACTTCGTCGACCTCTAAGCGTTGCCTAATAATTTAACGTGGCATATATTCATCTATAAATAGACCATAATTGTAATTGGCATAATAGTAATGTTTTTCCAACTGCGTCAGAAAGACGGTTATGTTATTTTTATAAATGCAATTTTCAGTTCCTTTCCATTGTTTTCAAAATGTCAGTTATCTGTACTTAAGTACAATTTTTGGAAACATGTAATCTGTAGTAGTTGGGATTTTAAATATGGACCGAAGTTAAATTACAAAGGTCAAGGACTATATAGGAAATTAGTTAAGGTAGTTTTTGCTGCCAACGCTAAGGACTGAATAAATCAAACTCGATGCACAAGCTTGCATGACAGCAGAGCCGCATGGGAAAACCCGCCTAAAATATGCATACTCGATTCCGAACAGATGTGATTGTGTTCAAACAAAGCAATCACCGAAGAAGCAGACTCCACGATGTCAGATTGTACTCGTGAAGTGTCGCATGGACCTTGATGCTAGCCTTTTGTGCTATCTCAACGCCTTTTTGTAGGTCATTAATGCATTCAATGTATAAACACACCTATACATGCTCTCTTTTTGCTTGACGCGTGTATGGCAGTTGTGATACGTATGTATGGATAGAGCGAGCGCTAGCAAGCCTGCTCTGAAAGTAGTAGGCAGTTTTGATTACAGTTGTAAATTAACAAAACTAAGAGATATTATGAATTACAATGATGTATATGGAATTCTCAATGCTCTAGCGTTTGCGGTCTAATGTACTTACTAAACAAGTACAAAGAGAACCTAAATATATTTCCTGTATAACAACTTGGAATTAATACAATAGAGAGTCTGTGCGGCTACTTTAATATTATCATCCTGTTCAGTTCTACCACCGAGATGCATTGTTAGCCTCCACGTTGAAGGACTAGAAGAGGAATATAATTCTATCAGTGAAGTACCTCTTAGTTTGAAATATGTTCTATTCATATTGTATTCCTTAGAAATATAATAATCTCATTAAATTCGGAGTACGGACATCTACTCACATTACTGTGTTCAAGAAAACAGTTATATTTATACGTTATATTTATTCACAATTGTACTAAATATTATTCATTTTAGAAATCTGAGGGCGAGTGTCCGAGTTTTTAGTGAAATTATATTACATGTAGCGAACATCATACGTTAGGAACAATGAGGGTTGACGACGAGGGTACCTACTATGATTGTAGAGTTGAATACAGTGTCGGTGTAGAGAATACAAAAACACTACAATTACTGAAACGACACCACTTAGGTATATTTTGAGATATTTGTAACCATAATTATTACTTGATATAAATTGTTAAGTGTCATATTTCAATTATAAAAGTGTTTAGGGTTTCTTTAATAGCCGACATTGTTAAAGAATACAGATAAGAGATGGCTACAATAAATAAACATTTCTAAACCAAGCATATGAAGCATAAATAAATCGTAGGTATGCATAGTTATAAAAGCATTATAAGGTTAACAAAGAACTAAGATGTGACACAGTGAAACCCTTAAGATTTCCCAACCGTTTAACAGTAAAAATCCACAATGATCTCAGGTCATTGTTTGTTTTGAACTTTAGTAAAAGCATTTACTTGGTAAATCGGTGAATAACGTAAATGTCACATGATAGAAAGGACACAAAATTGTGTACTTACATACATAATATATGTAACAGGTTAAATGAAAGGCTTGTTTATATGTTATTTTAACTAGTCGATGAGTGACTAGTTAAAATAAAACTGTCGAAATTCCACCTTATTTAAAGTAAATAATAAACTTTATAGTGTCCAAAGAAGCACATATGGTTTTCAAATTCAATTCAATTGTTTAAATTTTCAAGTTATTTTAAAAACACCCGAAAACACAGGTTTAACTGACTAAGCTGCATTTAAAAACAATGTCGGGTATTTTGACAATGACATCTGACATTTTTGAGATTATCTATGTGTTTTTATAGTACGACTATGAAAGTTTCATTTAGTTTATTACATACATGTTTGTGTCAACATGGTATATAGTGTGCATAGTAGTGTGTGTGTTTTAGTTGATTTTATGTATTTTATATAACCTCGATTTGGGTAACATTGAACATTTTTTACAATATTTGTGATATTATAATCTGTTTTATATTTATTGCACCTTGTTTTTATTAAATGAATAGTGTCCTTTTTAGCTGGTTTATTAATCTAACACAATAAATTTACGGAGAAAACAATTAAACTATCCACAATTACCCCTAAAACTCAAATTCAAAGTTATCCTTAGTTTTGGGTAACTTTGAATATAATTTTTTGAGGATATAAAATCCGTCATTAATCGAATATTTTAAGGTCTGAGTAAAATTAATTAACATATTTTTGTTAATTAAAACCAAATCTACAAAAAATACATTTATTTTGATATATAAATACAATAGACAACTTGGTCTTGCCATAAGAATCAAGGTCGATCAATTTGGTGGTAAAATAAGATACTAGTTTTTTTTTGATTATTTATTCCATCCATCCATAGTATGGATGGAACATCGGGTACCTTTGGAAGGTTTCCCCCTCGAAAACAAAAAAAAAAAGGATGGACGGAACATGGACATAACATAGGCCTCCCCTAAATGGCGCCACTCCAACCGGTCCTGTGTCCTCTGAATCCAACGGTTTCCCGCTGTCTTCTTCAGGTCACCGGTCCATCTGGTATGGGGGCGACCGGTACTCCTTTTGCCTAAACATGGTCGCCACTCGAGGACCTTTCTTCCCCATCGGTTATCGGTCCTACGACCGATGTGGCGGCCCATTGCCACTTCAGCCTGCTAATTTTGAGAGCTATGTCGGTAAGCTTCGTTCGTCTACGGATTTCATCGTTGCCAATCATGTCTCGTAGCGAAATTCCGAGCATAACCCTCTCCATAGCACGCTGAGCGACCCTGAGCCTCAGAAAAAAATATTTTTTTATGATACAGGTATCTTTGAACCGTTCAAAGTTACCCATATAACATCCAATTTCGACGTCGTCAAAAGTTTAACAGTTTTACGCAATATTCAACATGGGATACGGAAAGTATAGTTTCAAAATAATAATATACAATATACATTTTAAAGATAAACACCAAAACACACCTGTTTACGGTAAGTTTTATATTATAATTGCTATTTCAAAATGAAGCATCAAACACTTGCAACAACTTCACTACGGAAAAGGCGGTATTTTTTAAAATTATGACATTTACAGGTACCTTTTTTTACTTTCATTGCTATTACAACATTTTGGCAAACCATTTTACGCAGGTACGATATTGAAACAACAAGAAGTTTCCATGTAATAAATTAATATATTTTTTTCACAACTTTGTTCAAAGTTACACCGCTGTTCAATGTTACCCAAATTGATTGTACATTATTTGATTAAAATGTTAGCATCCTGTACTCTTTATCTATATAAACTATGACCGTGCCAATTTTCATACTCCTCAGCTTAATTTGCCATAAAAAGAATCCCTTTTGTTTCACGTATATACAGGGTGGTCAAAAAGTCGTGGATCAAACGTAGAACAATTTTTTGCTGCTGATGGTCCCATCTAACCACTAGTTTCGTTTGATCCACGACTTTTTGACCACCCTGTATAGATTAAACATATTACTTAAAACTGTCACAATACGAGGGTAACGTGCACAATTGTACATACATACACATTGAATCTACACAACACTCGCGCTAAGCAGTCTGAACCGGTAGAAATAAACACGATATTTTCTATCAGAGGCACATTCACTTCATCCTATATCGCCAATTGAAATAGATACAATCGCCGATACGACAGCACTACTTGTTAATTACAAACTGAATTGTTTCACAGTGGACGTTTGTGGGTCACTGTTTTCACACACCGAGCATCAGTTCCCTGGATGATTGTTTTTGTAGTGTAAAAATAGCAAACGAGTACACAGTCTACTTGGTAATTTGAAACTGCCGAACATGGACTTCTTTCAAATCCTGATGAGATTAGAGTCCCACCGGGGGATTAGAGGTCGGCCGCGTTCTGACCCTTGAGGTCCAAATCAGATAACAGAATCCTAGCTGATGTCACCGGCGTTCTTCAGAAGTGTAACTGAAATTATGCACTCCAGAAGTCTAAATGGAATGCCTCATATGTGTTACAAATTCCGATTACGATGAATTCACTTGACTTTTTTCCGGGTTAATTATGATAAAAGCAAAAAAAATATAATGTCGTATTTTTTAACTCCCAAAAATATCACCCCGTATATAACTATACGTATTTTACTTTATGCCTCACTTTTATAGTATTTTCAGGTGAAAATATCTCCATCCATTAGCGATGGGTGCTGTCTGCTGTACTTTAGGTTACAAAAAGGATAATCCAGTTGGCTAGTGTGCGCTGCTCTTCTCGTGTTACGAAACAAAATAACACACACAAATTTCGACGGGTCTGATAAACTTATCGAATCGAGGGCCGAAACGCCATTAAATACGATGTCCTGGCCATCCGTATACTTCGTTGTATATATTCCGCAAGATCCTTATTATGTTTTATGCATCGGTTAAAACTTTACATTGAACAGACATCTATTATTACAATTGTAGCTACTTATAAAATAATAAGAACTTTGTAAGATTAAAGTAGCAACCGAGCGTACGTATAAATCTATAGACAGATGTAAATGTAATAGGGATTCTATCTGAAATGAATTACAGATTCACTGGCACTTCTAAGGACTAAAAGACTCGTCTCATAAACATAGAAGTCACCCCACATCTACGCACTTCCATCCAAAATTAAGAATTGCTACAAGTAAGTGTATCGTTTAAACACCCACAGTGGAACTATACCGAGGCTACTTCCTTTTAGTATCTATATTGTGACAGACGCCTAAGTAAATGTCAATGCAGCTTTATAAGCCATCCTTACAAAATATCTTGTTCAGGTACTTAAAGTCTTGGTGACATAAAACTAAACTCGAGACTTTATATTCTACCTATGCTTCTTCCTCACCAGTAAAGTTTCCGTTAATATTAAAGTCACCACTTTAGTATTAACGGAAAACTTTAAGTAGACAACGTTATGATAATGATATATTCCGCAGTCTAAGTAAACCTTTTTTACATACGTTAATTATAGGCATACATATTGACGTTCTGTCAAACTGATGTAATTTTTTACCATTGTAGCACCTGAACGTTTGTCAATAAAATAATGTATGATCTAAGTTCTAATTAAATTCGGTCACAGGGACGTTGCTCTGAGAACTAAAGCAACCTAAACCTAAACCTTGTTACATCCTTCAAAGTAGACCAAATGGACGCTATGCTTCTGTGTTAGGAAAAAAATATAATGTGTCACCATTATAATTTTTTCCTAACACATATTAGGTATTTTTCCACCACACAAACTTAGAGTTTAGGTCTTAATATCTCTATATCTTCATAAAAGAGTGTCGCTTCTCGACTGCATGCGATAATATATAACTATATTTTACCAACTTCGTTATAAACATTTCCCTCAATAATTAATGCAATGAAACTTAATTACAAACTGCAAAAATAGTACTACGTTAGTAACCATGTTAGTATGAACTTTAGTTTTTCTTTGTTTTCTCTCTCGCCTATGACCCACCACGTGTGTGGTTTGAACTTACCTAGTAACTCATTAAAAGATACTTCCACTTTTCAACGAGCTCTCATTTTTTAATTCATAAACGCTTTAAACCCTACTAAGCAGTTACTTATAGCAAATAAGAACTAAATACATTTATAGCAGTCATGTATTTTAATGGGCAGGCCACAACTTTCGCAGATTAGGGGAGGCCTAAGTCCAGCAGTGGACTTTGAAGGGCTGATAGATAATGACTTTTTTTTGTTTTAAGGAGGAAACTGTCAAAAGGTACCCGACGCCGTAAGAGCGACGCAGGGTTATTTGTGGATTTTTGCCGCATTAAAACCCCCCGGTGACCGTCCTCAGCCCTACAAAGAGGACTCCGGGATTTCCAACGGACGAAACGGAGTCTTCCGAACGTGTTGCCCAATCGGGCTCCTCCCAGGTGAGCGGCTGGGTCCACCGCTCCGTCTGGTCTTTACAATGGTATTCGACCACACATACCGCCGTCGTTCCCGGCGTCACCTCACCGAACGTGTAAACTCCCATTCCAGCCGCTCGCGACCCCGGAAGTCCCTTTTAGTCGTTTGTTACGACAGGCAGGGGATACCGTAGCCCTATTCTTTTCCCGGAACTACAGGCACGGCATCATCCATCTGTCATGCCTACCACCATCGCTGGGAAAAGGAGCGCAGGAACCCAAATCCTTTCCACTGAAATATGACCTACTTGAAAATTACCATGACTTTATGCTCATGTACTACATGACTACTACTAAAATCCTATTTTTGGATTACATGATAAATTTTGTCAACATTAATATCTACAATAACAATTGGTGTTTAACCTCATCCCATCGTTTAACGTTATTAATAACCACATCATTGAACTTTATTATAACACGTAACCTGTTTTATGAATTCAATTGTTATCCAGAATTTCATAGAACAGGAAACAAATTACCGTTTTAATTCAACTATCTATCGAACGATATTGTCGACATTTCGTAAAATGGAAATATGAAAATGACTGACAACACAAAAGACGAAAATAAAATAAAATAAAGAGTGAATTAAATGGAAAATGTAACATTTTTGATATACAGTAATATTAGTATCAGGTTATTAGTGCCACAGTGTCATCCTTGAAAGGTAGGAAAATACTGGCATTTTTCCAGAAGAAGTTTTAAAAGGAATTTGTTAGAAACCCTTTCAGAGTATTTACGTCCTGCACTTTCGCGGGCGGAAATTGAAAAGTAACCGAGATTGCATTATGAGAGAGAGAGCGTCTCTGCAATATTTTTATGATTTTATTTAAGCACCAAACGTGATCATATTTATGAGTTATTAGTTATTAGCACATTTTTAAAAATACGAGTCTTGAGTTGTGCTCGTACTGTCGTTGTGTATTACAGGATACGTTATTTAATCAACTTATGTACAGACTAATTTATTTACAGAGAGCTGACGTACAACTAGCTCTAATTATGACATGCATCAATAATTACATAAATTGTGCACACGACATATAACTTCCCTTTCAAATAAAAAAAAAGACAAGATGATACAAGATTACATTCTATTTAAACAAAAGTAGCTCGGGTGTTGAAATTCAACCACAATGACTATATTAATTCGCAGTCAAATACAAAACATGCTGTAAAATAAAAACGTCGATAATCAAATTACAATCGGTAACTGTGATGACCAATTACATACGGTAAACATACAATTTATTTCCGACTATATTTTTTATGGGAACGCTCTAACGACTTTCACCTGCGTTCCGGTACACATATCGCAATGACATATAGATACATTCGACGAATCTGCATTGTAATGAAAACAAGGTAGGAATGCGATACATAAAAAGAATAGGTACTCTTACAAATCGCCTGACATACGGCAAACCACTGATTATATAAGTAAATATAAAAGTATGTATAAGTCACAGGGATGTTCCTATACTTTTATATTTAGTAACCTATCTGATTAATAAGTGGAAGTCGGTAATATTTGCGAGTTATTATAATAGTAATTATAACGGCATTATATTTGAATTTGTTTTTTTTTATTATTGCTTATTCCTGCGGCTATGCATGCATGCATGCATGCTTCGATCACATTTATCATAACTAGTTGTACCTCCGGCTTCGCCCGCGTGCAAATCAATGTATCACAAAGATTTTCCCGCGCAAAACTTGACCCCTTGGGAATTCTATGATAAAAAGTAATCTATATGTTGTTTCTTAAGCTTTAATATTGTGAAAGTCCTATTAAAGTCGATTTAGCCGCTAAATGATTACGTTATGTTACGTAAATTTTCAACGAAATTTGACCAGTAGTTTTTGGGTGAAAGAGTAAAAACCACACATCATTCTCACAAGCTTTCACGTTTAGAGCATTAATAGGGTAAGATTTTAATAACAATATATACGTAGCAATAGATGCGCTTTGTTTTCTGGTTTGAAGTATTGTAAAGCAAGATAGTTTATGCGGAGCCAACTGAAGTCTCAGAGGTAGCAATGCATATTTAATAGGTTTCATCCGCTCCATGCAGGATACAGATTCTATTCGAAGTTGGTAGTGGACGTACACGAGCAGCAGAATCTATTTACTAACTTTATGTGGACTTCATATCCATTCGCCAATAGTATAACAACGTTGACAAACTTTATACGTTTACTTAACTCGCTGTGAACATAAGGAATATTTACATTTAATGAAACTGCAAGTAGATAGTAGAAGTTGGTATATTTATTTCTTACAGTGAGTAAGTAAATAAAATTTCATTTACCTACTCAGTGTAAGTACGTAGAAATAAATAAATAAAACTCATAAAAGTAGTAGAGATACACACCTGGATATAATTATCTCATTTGGCAGTATTCTGCTTTGAGAACTGAGACTAACGTCTTCATATAAATTATGTAAGTATCTAAATAATAAATTAACTTAAATTAACTCTGGCTTTCATTATGGTCTTCGAATATCCCTTAGGATGATTAAAAAGAATCCTACCGTATGGAGATCCGCCACACTTCATAATTAACGATAAGTCAATGAAAATAATTCTGACCAGCCCTTATATTTTTGAATTGAATCAAATCTAATTTAGTACAAATAATATCACCGTCATTACGATACTGTCCTATTGGTAGGCACAAAAAGAAGTTTTTAAGCAATATTCCTTCAACTATGATACACAGTTGTTTAAGTGTAAACAGCTCTTAATAGCTTTCACTAAGGAAGGTAATCATTAATCTCGAAAAAAATACAATTAGAGCTGTTCGCCTGGAACTCGTATCCCGTATTCAAAATACCAGACTCCATTAAGCTACAGTCGCTTCTATCACAAATAAGTGTGACTTAGATAGGAAGGGAGAATTAAACATCACGTAGAAACATTGAAAATGAGAGCTAAGATGAACATTGCTGGCTTATTATGAAATATGATGAAAGATTATACCTGGCATATCTCTTGCTATCTCAGCAAATTCTAAACAAACTGAATGAGTAGTTAAAAATAACATCATTCATTAATTTTATTCAAAAGGTGAATACGTGTCTACTGTAACGTAGAAACCTCGTTCCGTATTACAGTTCCGTATTCCTTTCAGTAGCATTGGACCGTTGATTTTAAATTATAAAATTGTTTATCAGTAGGTACAGTGCAGCTTCTGTTCATTTCATATGTTTAAGAATACTTAATATTTCTTTGTTTGCAAGAATATTTGGTGAATATTTTCTTTTGGAAAACTTTTCAAAGGACCCAAGCCGTTAATCTATAAAAAGATAAAGCGATAGTATAAGACCTTACTTCTGAAAATCTCTCCACTAATTTGCCTTTGAACGATGCGGTAGGCTGCCACCGTGCCACACTCAATCAGGAATAAAATCAAATGTTACAAATCAAGAAAAAAAGACAGTATCCCCTCATTAACGTATTTTTTCACCTTGTCGTTATTTTAATCTAACAGGAATAACATTTTTTTTAAGAAGGCCTATCGAATATCGAACAAAATATGTAACTAACTAAAATTCCGGTTACACAGTAGCACTCAACATACCTCTAAGGCTAATGTCCGAAGTTCAAATCCAGGCACGCACCTCTAATACGTTTGTTACATTAATTTTATATAAAGTTAAGGAAAATACGTGAGAAAACCTACATATTTGTGACATGTTTTATAAAAAATAAACACTTAAAGGTATGTAAAATCAACTAATCTGCACTCGACTAGTTTATTGGACTAATTCTTTTCATTCTGAACACGGACTAGTTCACTAAAATGGGCCCATCTATTAGTCTTTTGAGGTACACGGCTGGATATCGGCCTTCCCACATGAAGGTCACCACGTCTGGCATGTGGGTTGGTGACCGTGGTAAGTCAACATCTTCTGCGGCCACCAACATATCATCAAGATGATCAACATATCACATAGCAAGACGCTGTTGCCCATTTTCTGGATTTTCTCTAACTGTTTCCTATGACTACCACGCGAAGTGAGAGCTTTTGGTGGAGAACGATGCTGACATGATTGTATTTCTGTCATAGTGCACGGACTCGCTGGCCCAAGCCCACAAGGAGCTGCAGCTGACGGTGCTGGACGTGGACAAGACAAAAAAGCTATACTTCGATGAGGAGCACACGGCTCACGATGTTCGCGACAAGGCCAAGGACATCGAGGAAAAGTGAGTACTCTTTATATACTTCTTACCTTATTGTTTGCTTGTAACCTACGTATAATGTCATTCTTATCCCGATCTGACTTAAAAAATAACTTCAAACACTTTGGTATGGAAATAAATTGTACCTGCCGACGTACACTTTCTTTTTCTTAAGTTGTTATTAGTTGATCGGTGTTCTACAATTAATTACGATAAATATTAATATTTAAATGCTGTAATGCTGTAATACTAGACATAGCTTTTTTTGAATAAAGTAGGTATTTAATTACAATAACTTCTTTCTAATCGGTTTATAGGCTATAGACTGTTAACCGTATATTAGATTACTCTTCACTTAAAATTAAAATATATGTAGGTCCCACAACGAATTGTGACTAATGCAGGGAGCATGCCTACTACAGGGCCTGAAATAGGAGACAGCATGCTCGGCAAATTCGAAGTCAACAAAAATGATTATTGGCAAAGCAGAGGGAACGTTGTTTTTTTTTCACCAACCTATTCCTATAATAGGTGGAATTCTTGTATGTTAGTATTCGTGTAAAGGATGGCCAACCTCTCTAACATTGCCTCGTGAAACTGTCACGAAAAGTGAACCAGGATGTATATTATGATTGATCTAATGGAACGTAGAATTAGATTGCAAAAACAAAGCTCTTACTAGACGGAAGAACATAAGAATGCAGGTTATAAAATTTTAGCTTATCCATCTTTATAGTCATGATCAAGAGTTGAAAATTATTTAAAACAAAATGAAACATATTTTGCTTAGCGGTACGTAGAATGTATTATGTTCTTCAAAACAATTACTGCAATTTTCACCCAGGATTTACTTCACTCCTTTGCTAGGTATCACCGAAAAAGTAGACATAAGCGAGCTATGTGCAATGTTTAAGCCAAAACTTAAACAAAGACATGTTTTGAGGTAAGAATATAAACTCGTACTAAAGACATTAATATACCTACGAGCCTATAGTACATACGAACGATAATAGCATTTCAAAATTTGCTGACAATATGCAATGTCCCTGTAGCCACGGGTCTATAATAGGGCTACGGTATTCGCTGCTTGTCGTAATACGCGACTAAAAGGGACTTTCGGGGTTGCGGGCGGCTAGAGTGGGAGCTCAAACCATCCAGCCAAGCGACCCCGGGAAGAACGGTGGCATGTGTGGTCGCTTGCCGCCGTAAATAACAGAAGGTGTGGTGAGCGTATTCGCTTACCACGGCGCTTGGAGGACTCCGGTTGTGTTCCGTTCGAGATCCCGGAGTCCCCCAGGCAGCGTTAAGGAGGCCACCCTTTAGTGCGGTAGTAATCCCACATAACCCGCGTCGCTTCTACGGCGTCGGGTACCTTTAGAAGGTTTCCACCTAGTAAAAAAAGGCAGTCAACCTAAGTCACGAAGGGATTTTAGTATAAGTAACTTTTTAGATTTGGGGTGCTTCGCTTCGGGTCACAAAGTTCGTTAATTACTTAAAGAAGTACCTATTTTAGGACACGTTAGTAACATCTTCAATATATTGCAAGCTCTAATGGGACTGTACAAATATAATAAAATAAAGATTTTTGTTATTTGTGCTGATAAATTACGATGCGTTAATTTATCAGCACGGTTAATAGGATTAATTTAAGGTCACGACACCAATTTATATCGGTGTTTAAAATTGAAAAATGACTCAGCCAATATCCGATACACTTTAATTTAAATTTAAACGTTCATGTCAATTATAAAACTGGGAAGGTATAACATGTGGCAGATTTTTAAAGTAAAATGCATTAATAGTTGTAACGTAAAATCATTTTCACGCAATTTCGTAAGCGAAATAATGGTGTTTGATAGGTTTTAAATTAGCACGTTCTCACAAACATTTGATATTACCTATTACGTGCATGCATTCTTTGTGAAAGCAAGATAAAGCAGGCTTATGTAGAAAATATCAAGAATGCAGAAAACGATCAAGAATCCTAAAGCAGAAATCCCAAGAAATCATACACATATAGAAGTGCTATAAATGTAGAGTCCTTTGTTCGTTTTCATGTAACTTTTTTATTTCTTTAATCAGACGTATTTGTCACTAATATAGGTGCTTTGATACTGTTATATATATAGATACATTATTTGGGGAGACTTTATTATATTTGTGTTCATATTATATATATATATATTTGTGCCCATACATACAACTGTATCTATGGGCCATTTAAAAACATATTTGGTGCACTTTCGTACAGATACCTATGGTCTTAAAATGACCCACATGTGGTTCATGTACAGTGACCGTGTCAAGTTATCATATATATGTCAAATTGAATATCTACAAATAGGTTTTTTTACGAGATTTCATGCTTGGGAGGGTTATGAAGTCGCCCTGAGTTTGATCGTAAAGTAATTAAGGCTTCTCGAGTTGCAGCGAAGAATATAAGCATCTTAACTTTAAAATTCTCGTTGAAACTAGAAAACAGTTTAGACTAGTTTAGACTAGAAAATATAAATTTATTAATAGAATACGGTCACTTATCAGAGCATTAACTTAGGTAATGATAATAATCTTTATTTAGTCAATTTTTGGGTTACAATAATTTTGATTACATAAGATGTTTAAAAAGGGCACCAAAAATTGAATATGCCGGATAAGGCGTTTTTTTATCTGATTATAGCAGCAAACGAGCATGCAGTCCACCTGATGGTAAGTGGCCACTGCCACCCATGGACATCTGTAGGCAACCTCATATAAAACATAGGTTCTATCTGATGTCAATCATAGATGCTTTGCTACTCCCGAGGACTATGATGGTCGCCTCATATAAAAGTGTGCCGGCCTTCCATCGAAACGCAAGAAATGCTTCACTCTAGTAATAGGTGTGGCTGTGGTACTTCCCGGTTGAGCTACACTGGTTCTTCCACCTTCAACAAAACCTGCATTCTAAATGTTTTTGTATTTTCATATTCTTAAATCATCGTTTAAGAATTCGTCATACGTGTAATAGCATTTTTCTATTAATATATTTTTTAATTTTCTGGCACATATGTGGCCTTTGTTTATTTGTTAAAATTGGTTGGGTAGTTTATTATATAGGTAACTTTATGGTTATACAGAGTGCGCCTTATGTCACTACTGCTGGCTTTTTGTTTGGAGGATATATTTAATTTTTGTTTGCGCCCCGTAATGAGCCTGTGATTATTTAATTCAAATAAATGGCGTTGCTTACGCACAAAAATGACCAATTCTGATATATATATGCATGGACACGTAAGCACTTTTAGTTTTCTAAACCATGGTAGGCAGCTAGTACGTAAATTAATGTTTGTTGTCGCACGAATACATTTTTTTGACAAATTAATAAATCATTCGCATTTGTGGCATTTCCCCAAATAATAATTCAATACTTTAGCCATGCGTATACATACGCATAGTACGCTGATAACGCATTTTTTTAAATTTCTCCTAACCCGTATACAAATTTATTCAATTTAGTTTTAATAATCTCAATGTGAGCATTCCATGTCATATTTATTTGAGTCCAAACATATACCTAATAAATTTAATTTATCAACTATTTCAATATCATTATTGTTATAACTAAAATTAAAATTCATAGCTCGTTTTGAATTGGATAGAATTTCATTATTTTTGTCTAATTATAGTTAATTATTCAATTATGATTTTCCAACCAATAAGATATGTCACGAAATATATTATTAAGTTGTTCGGTTAGTTTAAATTCGTTTTTTCATTTAAAAATGATGGAAACGTTATCAGCAAATAAAATTGTATTACATTTAATTTGTGTTGCTAAATCATTAATATAAATTAAAAGTAGGATGCAACCTAGGACTCTTACCGCACTTTCCGCAAAGTAGCGCACACTACCTTGCGGAATATCCGGGGTAGTTAGCGCCTAATTAGTAACTAATACTCCACTAGACACAGACGTTTATTGTTCAGTCCCATAATAGATACCAACTAGCCAGTGAACGCTAGACTAATTAATTGATATATGATTCCTCGTCTGAACACTGATTAGGTGAACTAATTAATTATTACCTATGTCAATGTTTTTATGTTTTGATGTCTAGGTATATTTTATGTTCCTTATTTGAGAATTGTTATTTTATTTGTTCATGACATTATTTGTCTTATTGACTGATAGAGCAACAAATTTACAACCATCTTCATAAAAGCGTATTGGTGTCCATCCACGAATAATCTGCGAAACAGCTAAGCTGATAATATGTGTCACTTCCATCGATAGAATTGTCGTCAACCCATTATTGTCCCACTGCTGGGCACGGGTCTTCTCTCAGAATGAAAGAGTGTAGGCCATAGTCCACCGCGCTGGCCAAGTGCGAATTGGTGGACTTCACACACCTCCGAGAACTTATTTTTTAAAGAACTCTCGGGTGTGTAGGTTTTCTCACGATGTTTTCCTTCACCGAAAAGCAGTGATAATTAATATATAATACGCACATAATAAGGCGTGCCTGGGTTTGAACCTCGGACCTCCCGATTGAGAGGACAAGTTTCAACCATTAGGCTATCACTGCTCTTAGAATTATAGATAGAATAATCGATAGAATTGTTCTACTTTAAATGCTTTTGAAATTGATACATTACAGCGATGTTTTTACATGTTGTGAAATGAGCTTAGAATTGGAACCACGAATGCGAGCCGAGGATCGCGACTGGTGTATCTATTTTTAACCGACTTCCCAAAGGATAGGTTATCTATTCATCGTGTATATATTTTTTTATGTATGTTCAGGCGTTTTGGCCAGACGCCGTCGACCTACCGATACGATTCACACGACATTATATGCGGCTAGTTTCACAGGGGGTCCCATATTGAGGAAATTGAAAAAAAAATAACGGTTTTCCCGGACAATTGGAAAATGTCACTTTCATAACATTATAAATAACTTTCTGCATCGATTTCGACTTTTTTATAACACATCATACCAGCTTATTTCCGTTTAGTGGCTTTTCTTAGCCACCTTGCATATTTCTGGTAGACAATCATCCTAAAAGTATTCTATTTCAAGAGACGACGTTTCAATAATACTTAGTGTACCCTACGAAAGTGTATTAGACAGCTTACATCGTCCGTCGGCCCCTTTGCCCTGGCTTTAAAACGTTATTTTTATACTTGTCCCTATCAAGTCTTCAGATGATATTTTCACTTAAAGTGTTTCGTTGAAAATAAAGATGCCTATAAATAAAAACTATTTTTATTAGTTTTGCTTACTTATAGATAAGACTTAATGCACACGTAAATCGCTAAGTTATTTTTTTTTCTTTTTGTATCAATTAACAAACTCTAATACTATCACTTAATACAAATCAATTTATCAACATTAATATAGGTACTATGCCCACATATAACCTAATACGGCTCTCAAATCATTATAATAATTACCTAAATCCAAATTCTCACGTGACAATTATTCAAGCCATTTAAGGCTGACCGCCCATTGCCAACTATCGATTTAACAACTTATAACTTTAGGGATAGGTCAACGAGGCTGTAAAATCTGCTGTCAAATCGATCAGTGATTTATATAGTAGCTTTATATTGACTAGCTGAACCCGCGGCTTTGTTTGCAAATCATAATATGATCCGAACTTTTCCCGCATTGTTATCCCCTTAAGGGGCGAATTTCCAAAAATCCTTTCTTAGCGCACCTACACTATAAAAATAAATATGGTTCAATTCAACTCAATGGTTCAATTATGGTTCAATATCAAGATTCTAATCAGAGTAGTTACAGCTGTGCATTGATATGTCAGTAGTTAAGTCAGTTTTCCTTTTTACATAACAGATACGGACGCGTCACAAACGACTTGATAGATTTTCCGAATAAAATATACCTACATCGACCGTCGGTCAAGCTACAAATTGAAAGACCTTGCTAAGCTTAAGCAACTTATCCGTAGCTTCGCCAAAATTATAACTTCATAAACTGTCACTCAAGCGATAGATGTATTCAAGGGTCAGCCGTAAAGTATGAAAGTACTACTAAATTATTTGTGCTCATATGGAATAAATATAAAAGTTATGACACTTGTTTTGTACACACAGTTACGTTACTTCCAATTACAGTCATCGGTCACAAATAGTAAAGTTAGATTAAAAGTTGCAAGAAGTTCTCGGTTCTATTACTTTACCTTAGAATTAGACGTATTATCTATTCAAACATACTGTTATTATATCAAACTCTATAAAACTATTTTTTTTTTTAGAAAAGGAATACAAAGTAGCACTTTAAAATATTTCGGTGATGTTTCATAATGCTGTAAGTACCTTACACATAAGGTTTGACACCCAAAATTAAGAGTATATATACGTGTATGTTACGTTGTAGAGTCGTCGCCATTCCTGTCGTTTCGCGATGAAACCCGGGTCAGGTATTTCATACCTAGCATGATGTAAAATATTCGGGGTCTGAGTATTCTATTGCATGTCTCTGTGCCCATGATGCCGTCAGCACAGTAAATTCTTGTAGGCCATGTTGTGTTTTAATTGTATTCAAGTTTATCTACCATTCTTTCTTTACCCGACTCCGCCGAAGAGGGTGATATTTATCGAGCCTATCTAGGTATGTTATTTTTCTGTTGAAAGTAACAAATTAATTTGCAGTCCACTGGATGGTAAGTGGTTTCTGCCGCCCTTGGACATCTTTGTTTTTGGTTCTCTTTTGTCCCTGTAGTTCCGGGACCAGAATAGGACTACGGTACCCTCTGCCTGTCGTAAGAGGCGACTAAAAGAGGCTTCCGGGGTTGTGGGCGGGAAGAGTGGGAGCTCGAACCGTCCGGCCAAGCGACCCCGGGGAGGACACCGGCGGCGGTCAATCGGAGTTCCCGGAGTCCTCTTCGCAGGGTCAAAGTCGGCCACCGGGCGGGTTTTAGTGCGGTAAGAATCCCACATAACCCGCGTCGCTCCCACGACGTCTAAAGGTACCCGAAACCGTAGGAGTGACGCAGAGTTATATGGGATTTTTACCGCACTAAAACCCCCCCGGTGGCCGTCCTCGGCGCTATGAAGAGGACTCCATGATCTCCAAAGGATCCTCTGAGCGCATTGCCCCATCGGACCCCTCCCAGACGGGCGGCTGGGCCCACCGCTCCGTCTAGTCCTTACGACAGTATGCGACCACACACACCGCCGTCCTTCCCGAAATCGCTTCGCTGGACGGTTCGAGCTCCCACTCTAGCCGCCCGCAACCCCGGAAGCCCCTTTTAGTCGCCTCTTACGACAGGCAGGGGATACCGTAGCCCTATTCTAATCCCGGAACTACAGGGACGGCTATAAGCAACTTCATATAAAACATACATTCTATCTGAAATCAACCACAGATGCGTAGCTATTTTCAAAGGCTAAGATGATCGCCTCATATAAAAGTGTGCCGACAACCACACCCTTCCACCGAAACAAATAGAAATAAATAGTGGTAAATACCTCTCCGGTCGAACTACACTGATTCTACCTGGCACACACACACATCTGTATGTAAGTGTGTATATCTATTTCTTTGACAGGCGCTATAGCTCAAGTAGTTTGACGGAATCACATATCTTTGGAAACGTCGCAGTTGACACAGGCTATACATTTTTTTTAATAAAGCGGCTGCGATGGACGGTAAAGATGGATGACACGATTTTTTTCATCGATTTCTAAAAAAATATAGGTATAAAATAAAACCTAGTAAATTAACTGACACTAAATATACCTGTATAATATTTATTGTTGCTTTTATGTAATTTAATGCAAAATGCAAAAAAAAATGATTAAAGCCCGACTGCTCAAAAACAATCATATGTAACTGAGGACAATCAATCGTTTTTAAGCAGCTGGATTTTTTATCAACAGGTGATTGAACAATGTTAATTGTTACACAAGCATAAATAACGCTGGTTCCTGGGTACTGATTAATGTTGATTATACACTAGTAAGCACACACTGTACTCTAAGTTTTTTTTTTTTATAATTTAACCTAACGATAAGGCAGACGGGCTACCTGATGGAAAGTAGTCACCGTCGCCTATGGACATTCGCAACACCAGAGGAGTCGCCAATGCATCGCCGGCTGTGAAGGAGAGCTCTTTTCGCACCTTTCTTGACGAACCTTACTCTAAGTTCAAAGGTTATCTCATTTTGTAGGGCAACAACATTAATAACTATTGCCCCGAGGCCTTAGGGCATTGTCCTAAGAAATTAGGAAAATAGATAACCAAAATAACCTTATCACAAATTAACTATTTATTTTTAGATTGAAAAAGAAAAAGGGCTCGTTCTTCCAATCGATCACTTCGCTGCAAAAGAACAGCGCTAAGGTGTCATCTCGCCGAGACCAGTTGGAGGAGAAGTCTACCGGCGCCAGAAATGACTATCTTTTAAGCATTTCTGCTGCTAATGCTCATCAGGTATTATATTTAAGAATATATTTTGTGTCATTGCATTCCAAAATAATAAGCCCCTTTCTTCATAGAAGAATAAGTTGGAATGTTCTGTTTTATATGTTTCTCTTTCCATGCACTTAATCCAAAATAGATCATCTTAAACCTATGTGTTATTAACTTATTAGAAACATATAATTTTAAGTAGTACCTGAAAGCTACCTAATTCTATATTCCTACTAACCTATTCTATGAAAACAGAAGTTCAAAACTAGATAAGTTGAAAATTGCATCCGAGGACTCAGTTGGAACAAATTATTTTAATTGGTATATTTTGCGTTACTAAGTTTTTCCAGCCAGAATACAGCACATTATACTTCAATAAGACAACTATAATTCACCAATTCGCACTTGGCCAGCGCGGTGGACTATGGCCTAAACTCTCCCATTCTGGGAGAAGACCCGTGCCCAGCAGTGGGCCAATAATGGGTTGATGCGAAGACAACTATAATGTGGAAATGCCTCCAGACTCGATTTATAGAGTTTTATCGCTAATCAAAATATTCCCAGAATCGATACTTCCTGGTGGAACTTCAGACGTGCATGCAGAACATGGAATCATCGGTTTATGAGAAAGTATCCGAATTCCTCACTCTAATGGGTCGTACAGAGCTGCTCACCTGCTCGGCTACCCAGCACTCGTTCGGGAAGATTCGGGACCAGGCACAACAACTTACTCGTGAATATAATCTGCAATGTGTCTACTTGTACTATCCTGTGCTGAAGCAGCATATCCAGGTTCGTATTCTTATATTCTTATATATGTATTAATGTCTTATAGACCTAATACTTCATTTGGTATTGAGTGTTTACGGCCGTTATTTCTAAGAAGACAAGTGTTTACTTCAAATAGAACGAGGATGCGATATGTAGACGATCGCAGTGTGTTGCTTTCTCTTACAACTTAGTTGAAACTCCTTGCTAAAACAGACTTGACAGATCTTGAACTAAACCTGAACAGGTCAGGTGATCAGATTAGATGTTTCGCCTTAGTCAAACATCAAAACCTCGATTCAACGATGTACATAAGTTTATTTATTTAACCATACATAAATAAAGGTGGTCCATCACATGACATTATATATCGTAGTATTTATAAGTTCCTAATTTATTGAAACTTAGTTAAGGTAGAGGAGAACTTCTAATACAGACTAATGTTAAATGTTCGGAAATGTTGCGAGGAACATTAAACCAGGCTATAAACTATTTTCTGGCCGCACCTGCACACAGTAGCCTAAATCATTTTAGGAAGTTGCAACAAAGCAATTAGTTTCAGTAACTTAGTGCGCACGGAGCTTACATGTACTTAACCGAGTATGTGCGCCGAGGTGTAGTTCTAAGCGTTGGAACCGGGAGCTTTCAGTTGCGCTTCTACCATCTCCAGTAGTAGTCGTTTGGATTCTATCTGCAATACCCTAAATTAACTTAAATTAGAACAAGATGTCTGAAGCAAAAAAGAATAAGAAGCTAGTTAGAAGTAATGTTGTATATGATGTAAGTTGACCAATAAAACTTTATCGTCATTGAATGTTTACAGTTTTGTAGTGTCCATCATGCATTAATTTGTCATTTAAAGGCTTCTAAACAATTCTGTGATATTAAAATGATGTACGTACAAATCCAAAATCCTTTGAACACCAAGTTTCTTATAATAATTTATGTTACTTTTTTAACCAGTACGATTTCGAACCATGCGACAACGATCCTATTGATGCGGTCACCATAGAACATGAGTCCGTGTCACAGACTCTCGCTCAGGAAGCACGCCGCTGGGCCACGCGTGTGGTTCGAGAGACTGCCCTCGTAAGGGATGCTACAAGGAAACTACACCTCTACCAAGCTATGCGAGATGCTGGCCAAAAGGTAGGATGATTCATCTATGAATTTATTAATATCAATAAAATTAATGATGTGCTAGGTCATCTCGATAAGATTGACAAGGACACTATATCATTGAAAAAAATGTTGTCCAAGAACAATATTTTACTTCAATATTACGTATGTGCCTTAGATAATATACTTAAGAAGCTTTGGCTGAAATGTTATAACTTTTAGGTGGATCCAAATGATGCAAATGGTCCTGATCTTGAAGTTAAGATGGACGAATTACGTTCAAACATTCGCCGTTCTGAAACTTCCAAAGCCAAGTATGAAGCTCGACTGGAATGCCTCAGGACAAGCGGTGCCCCCGTCGACGAGTGGTTGAAAGAGGTCGATCTTTTGGCTGTCCAGGAGACTCTTCCTCGTAGCAGCAGTTTACTCAGTGTACGTACTGATGCATCGGGAGCCGCTGTAAGTATAATGAAAATATTACAATTACTTTGTTATAACAGTATAACAAAAGAACTACTCAATCACTCTTATGTGCTAGGATCAACCAAGCTCGGATTCATTCTACGATAGTGATAATACTGAGGGTGAACCAGCAACATCAGGTGTAGCTACAACTTCTGGCGGACACCAGCGTACTACATCTGGATCGCAGAATGAAGATGAACATGATGAAGAAGTTGATGGTATAATTGGCTCGTTAAATTTATTTACAAAATTTTACTAACTATAACAAGTTATAAATAAACGTTCGATATTTTAGCTGAATTGGAGGAGGAACGCATGCGTATCGAACAATTGACCGTTGGTTGGGATGATCCTACACAAGTGAACTGGGGAGAGGCAGAAGGCGAAACCCCTGCTCCTGAAACAACTGAGCCACCAGCTGCTCCTTTATACAAATGCACCGCATTGTACTCGTACACCGTAAGTTCTCAAATAGTTAATTGTATTGCATATTTGTGAATTAATAAGTTAATCTTATATTTACTAATCATGATATGCTATAATAGGCTCAAAATCCTGATGAACTCTCCATCATCGAGAATGAACAATTGGAAGTGGTTGGTGAAGGAGACGGTGATGGCTGGCTTCGCGCCCGTAACTACCGCGGAGAAGAAGGATACGTGCCACATAATTATCTTGATGTAGATCGTGAACAGGTGCAACGTCAATTTGTAAATCACTAATATATTTGAATAAAAGTTGGCTAAGATTTCGATTATACAAAAATTGTAACGAAACGAATAATTCAATATTTTTACAGGCTTCGAGTGCTCCTGGTCTAGTCACACAAATATCTTTCTCATCAGTGGATTATACTGTGGAGGGTGAAGATGCTGAGGTGGTACAATCACCTGATCAGATTTCCGTTATTTCGGCCCCAGTCGTTAAACAAGATGAACCGAAGGCTGAAGAACAGCCAAAAGCTGAGGAACCAGCTCAAGCTCCGCAAGAACAACTCCCGACACTTGGATATTGTTTCGCTCTGTATGACTATGACGCTGAAGCTCCTGATGAACTTAACCTGGAAGAAGGACAGGTATGTAAGACGAACCATATAGATTAAAACTCATAGCGTGTCAGTTATTAACACATTTTATTTATATCGAACAGATTATTCGCATTGTGTCCCGCGACGCTCACGGCGTGGATGATGGGTGGTGGCGCGGCGAGGCTAACGGAGTCATCGGCAACTTCCCATCACTCATTATTGAAGAATGTGATGAGGCAAGCTTTAATTTCTTTTTTATATTTTTGTGCAACTGGCGCTCTCTGTAATATCTTTTCTTCCGTAAAGTTTTACTTTTTCCTTTGCAGTGTTTTTCTACTAAGAGTCTAATAATGTAAATTACTTTAAAATGACTAGGATATTTGCTAAAATTATAAAATTAAACTTTTCATTTTAGAACGGAGAAATGCTAAGTGGCGGCGACGATTGGACTCCACTAGGCTCAGCTCCACCCGTATTCTCTTCGCCCCCAGGAACTCCTCCGGCTGAAACTTTCGAGGATGAAAGTAAGATCAATCTCTTACTTCTTTCTTAATTTCTCCTTCCATCTATTTCTGTGCACTAGCCTCTCGTGCCTGGACAACTTTCTGACTTGAACTGCCTATAACAGCAGTAATTTATTTAAAAATCTCTTATCGTACTTATATTCCCTAAAAAGGCTCAATATTTATCAAAGATATGTGTCATTTTAGGAGTATTTTGCACTTCATAAATTCTTCAAAAGTTGTCCTCGTTCGAAAACAAAAAACTGTCTTGCAGCTCAGTTTACGTATATTTTGTATTGTATGTATTTATAGTCGGCATACGGTGTACGGTTGTACATGCAATAGATAGCTTATGGCTGGTTGGGTAAATGGTTTTGGTTTTGGTTCCCAATTGGCATGGTATTTTGGACCTACTCAGTTTCATTGAATGGCACGTTTCTAACATTTATAGAGAAATGGTAGGATTATAATATCTCCGTACCGTATCATGGTTTCATCTCATAACGCCATTAATGCATGAAATTCTTGCACGATCATGTAAACAGTTATGTAAAAACACATTTGTGTTACGAATTTTAAAATATTGAACGAAACGAAATTTAATTTAAACCCAATTTACTATTTAATTCGGTATAATAGTGTGAGAAACTGAATTTATTGTTTTATTTTATGGTTTGTAAACTGGTCTTCTAATCCAAAACTGATTTTATCTATCTCTTGTAACATATTGTGGCTTTCAGAATTCTATGTCTACTTCTGCACTATCTTCCGACTTTCAAGTGTCTAATATCTTACTGATTTCTGTTTGCAAATTTCTACATATTATGAGTTACTAATGAATTTATAAAGTAACTTTGTTGCTACTGAAATATATGTACTTGAAAACGTGTAGCGCTTTTCAGTGGACTTGATTTTATTTTTACATGTGTTTCATCAAGTGCTCCTCTCAAAAGGGGTGAGAGACGACCTGCAACATTTTGATGATTGTCGTTATGTGGAACAGGTATACTGAAAAGCGCATTGTACGTTGTTAATACTCGGGTGGCATCCTTGGTTGAAATGTTTATTGCTCTTGGACGCTGCTAGTGATCGTGGGTGACAACAACAATACTAAGAGCGCCGCTCCTCCGGCCGCGCCACCCCCGCCGCCGCCCGCCGACCTCGGCGACTCCATGGACAGTCAACCAGACTTCAGCTTTAATTTAGAGCTAAGTAGGAACCAACACGAGCAATACGACACCCAGTTTGTCGAACAATCATCGGTGGTCGCTCCCACGGTCACCATTGTGGGTAAGTTCCATTCATACCATCTATCTAGATAAGGGCAAGTCTTTGGCACAGTATCTCTAAAGAAAAAGCTTACCTAATTATCACAGTGTACTGTTTTAATCTATACATAAACGCACCAAATTACTTTATGTTCAAATAAATATGTAACTTATTTGCACCAACGCAGCGTTACTTCAAAAGACGGTATACTAAGTTCTATCAATCCCATAACCCAACTGTCCGACACACAGAATAATTCAGAATATAAAAGTAGTTCCCTACTTTTTACGTATTAGGAAGACATTAACTATGAAAACGCTGTTATCCCGCATGAATTCTTTATTAATTCACAACCAAATGGCATATACGAGATATTAAAATATGATAATATATCTCTTTACATCTACAAAGAAAACAATATCCATTCACCGATAAAACCATTGCTGTTTAATGCTGTGTTGTAGAAGGTCTGATCTAAAGAGAGTGTAGTAGATGCATACTTATCAGAGACGTTCGTACATAGTCGTATAGGGTGACAGTGACAATTTACTATCAGACGTTTTTCGTGTTTTTAACAACAAAGAAAACTATCTGTTTTACTCAGCTTTCAAAAGTTACTGACAATATTAAACTGTCTACTGGTATAGTTTTTACTTGCATGTTACCAAAATGCTTCCAAATATGAATATACACGTCGCTGTATTTATGAACAGTAGTGCCCGATGAAACTCACTTACTACTTTCATATTATATAACAGAACTTTTCGCACGGTTGATTCATCGATCGAGTTTCTTTACGTTGAATAAATTGTTAACTTTATCAACGCCATCGACATCGGTTTTAACAAAGTTATTGTTACTAACCATAACTTAAACTTTTAAAAGAACATTTAATACAATTGTAAATTACCCTTTTTGTTATACGTACTTTTGATAGATAAAATTTACAAATCAACCGTTTTCTTTCGCCTGATTTTTATGATCACATACTCCACAGCGTTTTGCAATTCGTGAACTAATATAGGTATGTTTCCAAGACTCTTCCATCCTATCGCTGCATTGTAAGCATGGGTTGTACCATTCTTTCTCGAGCTCTCACCAGCTGTTGCACAGGCCTCAGCAATAGTGGCTGTAGAGCGAGGCGCATTCACCTCACGCCCTGTGCCTTCTTCAATGCTTTACTAATTGTCATACTATCGATATTGTTTCTATACTCGGGGCAAATTCGATATGGAATGTTTAATAACAAAGCGTTGCCTAGCAACCACTGACAGGCAGGGGAATGCAACTTTTTGTTGTTTTATCAGCCGTCTTTTACCTATTATTAACATTAACCTGTAACTTATAATAGGTTGCAAATCCCTTCATGGAATTAGGGTTGTAACATTAGTTATACAATGACGATAATGGTAAATAAATTTTGTTTGTCTGGTTTTAGTTATTATCTTGCAATTGGTACTTATTAATTAATTAACTCTCCTTAACTAAATTACTTCGGGAAAATTTTATAGATACTTTGGTTGAATATAAAGTGCATTTGTGCAAAAATTCGTGTAAGTTGGTGATAACCCTACATAGGATTTTTTATGGTTTGTTTACATTTATTCCAGATCGAATTTGCCCCGAGTATAGACACTATATTTTTTCTTTAAGATTCTACAACCTCTTTACAAATTTTTCAAGCAAAGCCATATCTAACTATGCTTTATAATTTCAAAACTGCCCTCGTGCAAAAATCAAATTACGCCCTGCATTTGGCTTAATTTTTTCCTAGCCGTTGCTCAGCGTTATAAAAACAATAGTCAGTTATTGTTTTTCTCAAACACTCTCTTCGCTGCTTTAAACTTGGTCCAACTTCTTTAGACGTACTTCGTATTCGATACTGTCGAAAATTTCAGAAAAACCGAATTAAGAGTCCTCATTCCAGCTCTGCCAGTCATCATTGGCTTCGCAGTATTTCTTGAATTGGCTCCACTTATATGCCTGGTTATAAAAGTAACATAATTTGTCCAATTACTTTATAATTATTTACACCATAAACTTCACAATCTAAACTTCACAATCAGGAGGCGTCGACAAATATAATACATATTACGATGGTATTAACTATAAAAACACTGTAAATCCGTACCTATAAATTATATATTGATAATTTATTAAAATATCATATAACCCTTTTTGTCTAAGGCAGAATAATTTAGGATAGATACATACCTAATTAGATGGGCATTTTATATTTTCAGTGGAATATAATCTACCGACAGATTCATTAGCGGAATGACAAATTACCTATTCTACAATAAACGTAACTTTCGAAAAATCGTCTTACTGTACATAGACTGCCTACTTACCGCAACTCGTTTATATCTAGCTTCAAAATTACATTATTACAAGAAATTATTTAAATCACCCTTCAATCGAAGTGTAATAGCGCAGCAATCGAAAGTCGTTTTCGAATTTACGAGTCCTTTGAAATTTTTAACATCTTGCCTTTTGAACTACCCCTAATGACCTGTGGTTATTGTCGTAATGGCTGCATAAAAGAATTTAAAGTGAATCACGTAGGGGAAGGCTCGATTTCCAATAACTATTTATAGTTGTCCTGAATTACAGAAACCTAAGTAGGGATCAAATAAATTTCTACATAAGAAAGTAATATCTCTACAGAGTAATTATTACATTTTAAAGGTAAAATCAATGGTGCTTAAACTAAAGCTGAAATATAACGCAATTGTAACTTTTAAATTTAAAATTTAAGCGAATAGTAAAAGAAGATTAGGTTTTAAATCTCTCTTTCCGTGTTCTAGAAGTTTATATTAAACTTTAGCGCAAGTGCGAAATAAACTGCTACATTATTTGCCGTTTAAAAGTTTGCTTACCGTGTGATTGAATTACTCGGGAATTTTCTTCAGGAACACTCGCTACCGAGACAAGCTGTAGGTATTAATCACGCAACTTGTAGTATACTTAAAAAATATTAACATATAATTGAATAAATAACGTCCACTGTGGTTATGTATACATACTTGACACATTTGTTGTGTGAATATATTATTAATATGTTAATACTGTTTGAAATTTTTTCCATGCATCAGTCGATGAAGTTGTCGGTGATAATTTTTCGGACGAGGTTTGAGTTGAAATTATTTATTTTTTGTAGCTCGCTATTGTTTGTGCTTCGTAAATTCTCTGTTTTAGGTTTTGTGTGCTTGGTGTCGTTGATTTTACAATGCTTAAGTCAAAATTTGGTTTCTGTTGGTCAATTTTAACCACTGAATCAGATCATCTTACATTACAAGCAGATGAAGAAGAGGCTGATGTGTGTGGGCCGCTTCTGTTTATATACGTCTCGTTGCAAACTTCTACATCAGCGTTTCTTTGTCTGCCAATGCCTAAAATGTTTGTAGTATTTGATGTTAGCTAGAAAATAACTTATAACTTGCACATGTTCGTATTGTTTTGTAGATTTTTCTATGCCACGAGCTCAACGAAGAAGTAGAAGACACCTGGTATTTTAATCAAGTCTTATTTATCTAATAACGTTGAAAAAGTATCAAATTGGCGACGTTAACGGGAATAAAACATGAGATGTGTTATTTGTATATTAAATGCGATTGATGCGATACTGTATCGATCTTTAATGAAACTGGAAGTTGTTATCATTCTCATGAAAGCTTCCATGGAATTTCTGATAAGTTCGGAACTTAGTACGAACACTAAGGAATGAAATTGATATAAATATTCCGTAACAGTAAGTTACTAAAATGTACTTCTTATTAAACTAGAGAGTACCTAATGGGTTTATCAAAAATACTGTCTCATAGAATGAAGTACCTAGGAGCGAATAAACATTAATTCTAAAATAAAGTATTGCATCAAATGTTATAGATAATGACGCTTTAATGCAATAATAAATTAAAATTATACGAGGGTTGTAAAGTAAGTAGGTAGGTATCTATCAAGTAGTACACATCAATAGATTTATTTTTAGTTTCATAGGATTGTATCTGAATAGATTATGGTAATTAGTTTCCACATGTAAGGTTACTTCAAGATACTACAGATTTAATTTAAATTTTGCATGCCAATAGTTTTGTTTGCTACATCGATTACGTATAAATATAGTTAGGTTTATTATGTGGGAATTAAAGCGATGAAAACCTTACCGCACCAACTAGGCAATAAATTCACCCAGAGATTAGATTAATCAAATTCAGTTTCTTTTTATCAAACAATTTAACTCAAGTGCATAGTTTTAAGTAAGTATATATTTAAAAAATATTATGTTAAAAAATAAAACATGCATACTCTAAGTACTGAATAGGTAGGTACGTACAGGTACATCTCAAATAAGCTAACAAGGTTTTAAAGTTTAAAAGTTCAATCTACTGTAATATTTTATTAAGAATATGACACTACCGTGACTTCCTTGCTCTTCAATAATGGGGTACAAACAGTATTGCATGTTACCACACACTTTCAAACTTTATCAATATTTAAGTAGGCACCACGGCAACTGATACCTGTTGATTTTTAAAAATGAAGTTTTGTTTCTGCTTTTATTGTGTATGTTATAAAACGTAAACTTTTAAACCAGGAGGAGGAGCAACAACCCGTTGCCCCGCCACCACCGAAGTCTGTGCCGCCGAAAGTTGAATTACCAACCGACGATTGCGGCCTCGGGGTGGCGCAGATCGTCATCACGGCCGCCACACCCATGGTAGAGGAACCCGACCAGCCATTCCCCCCTCCCGAAGCCGAGACCCAGCCAGAAGAACAGAATAACGACGAAAACGACGACGAGGAGTCCTCGCTATCCGAGCAAACCGCGGTTTGTCTGCGCGACTCCGACGAGGGCCCCGCCGATTCCGCTCCGCATCCGGCGTCGAGTTCCACGGCGAGCGAAGGCGAGTCGACGGGTGCGTCCGTAGCGTCCGGCCCGCCCACCGCGCCGCAGTCGCCGCCGGCAGCGCCCCGAGCTGGCCGCGCCTCCATCCCCGATGAACTGGAACCCGCGCAACTCGCGAGACTCACCGACCTAAAAGAGTCCAATGCTTAGGCCTAAACGATACCTTATCGAGTGGCTCCCTGTAAATCTTAACAGAGACACATTCAACAATTTTCAACAACTTTTATACCTACTTACATTCGGACAATATCAATCTAAATTTATATACGTCTATTGTCTGGTCGTCTATCTATAGCATACGGCCGTTTCGATTTGCTATTACTGGGTAAACTTTGTACCGTTTTGCAAAATAGTACTTAGAATTATTTATGTACACGTTTACTATATTTACATTAATGTGTTTCTGCTTCGAATACCTTAGTTGTCACAATATTTACTGTTCAAACTGTAACAACGACTTCTATTAGCTTCAATTTCAGATTATTAAGTATACTTAGTCAAATTTAGATATAAAATGTTAGAAAAATATTTATATTAGATTTTTTATTAGTGATATTTAAAATGAAACTAACTCATTATTACTTAGATGTTCTATTTATCTTTTTGTATGTTAGTACCGTAGTAGGTTCAGTAACAGCAGAGGACATTATTAGTTGGTAACTAGGTTGTTGACTTCAAGTATTTACGTACAAACGATATTTTTAGAGTTAATTTAAATTAGATTGTGTTAAAATCACTTTAGGTTCTCTACTTATATTTGCTGTGCCGCCGCGGTTGTTAGAATTTTAAGTAAGTTCTTCACTATCTCAAAAGTTTTCTGTGTGTTGTTTAAATAAGAGAATTTGAAACAAACATGACACTTAGGCACCGACTCACTAAATGATACGGCGTTTTCACGCAGCTACGACCTAAATGTTTCTAAGGAGCCTTGATCTATTTGATGTTAAACTTACCATTATGAATTTATTTAAAACAGCAGATTCATTGTTAAACTGTTTATTAGTTAATGTAATTGTAATGAAATACTTGTTTCGATTTCATAGGATAACGACTAATTATACGGCACCGTCTAATTTCGGCGGTCATGTTTTTGTAACCCTAATCGTCTGAGACCCCTTACAAAGCTTTAAGCTTCATAATTTGAGAATATAATATATTAATATAAAGCGGTCACTTCAACTTAGGGGTACTTGTATATACTTAGTAAATAAAACATGATATAACTTATTATACTAGTTAAATGCTGCAGCACGACCTGTTGTCTAGATGGCAGAATAGAACTGTATACGTAGGGTTGTCGCTCATATTGGCCAATGATATTACTGTTTAAAGTTGGATTGATTAATCAGCATTTTTAAATTTTTGAAGAATCTTAGAACAACATAATCTCGTCATTTTAGTAGTAGGTACCTAATTTGTTTTTACGTAGGTACTCAGGCTAGGGCTGATTATAACGAGATGTTTTGTTAAAACGTACCTTTTTCGTATTTATATTATCTATAGCTAAGAATTTATTTATCCTTTCAATCGTAGTGATTTTTCTATAAAAACACCAGTCATGATTTCTTGATTATGTATCAAGTTTCTTAATGTATACATTGAGATAACATATTTAATTTTATAAATACAACAACAAAAAAAATATGTAATTTTTTTGTTATTGTATTTATCAAATTAAATAATAAACATTAATAAAATCTAAGCCAGCGACCCGAAAAATCAGTAAATGTAGAGTTAAAACCGGATTAGTTGTAACTCAGTCGGTTGAAGTAGAACAAAAATTTTTAAATAACATTTAAATAAATATTCTACAATTTTATTGAGGATCACAAATATATATCTACCCACATTGGCCAATATGTGTGTGTTATGTAAAGCGTTGTTAACATTAATGTAATCAGTGAATTTTCACGCTGAGAATCAGTTTTTGTCGCAATCGACAAAGACCGAGTTGTACCCCAGGAAAATTCACTGACAGAGTAGGCTTAGAATGATACAGGGTGTTACTAACTTCTCTATCCTCTTGTGTCCTAGCCCGAGGCCACGAAACATGCGCTTCAAGCGTCATGTAAATCTTTGAGCGAATTCCAACAAGTCTCGCTAACGTTTACAGCAGTATTTTGTGTTATTATATTTTATAAATATATGAGGTACTTTTGTTTCACGGTCAACACAGACGCTTAAAACGAACGTTTTGTGGCCCTCGAATTACTTACCTTATTATACGAATAGCATTCCATTTATTCGGTTTAAAGATCGTAGGTTCCCCGTCTTATTCATACGCTTTCAATTCTTCCCCTCTTGTGATATTCGACTATACAAGCATTCAGTCTCGATTTCGTAGATTTTTTTCAAAATCATAGATGGATCACATTAAGTAATTAAATTATATACTTAATTATCGAAAAACTTAGTAAATTACTCATACTTTGAAATATAAGGAATTATTTGAAATCGTCAAATCGGAACTCTTTCTATTGTTTAGGTAATTAATACCGAAACTAAAATTCAATATAATCTCAGTAACTGTTATTGATGTTAAAATAGATTAGAAGTTAATTGGCAAATCATTTACATTTTTATTACATTAGTAGCCGCATAGCTATCTTATTGTGTAGAGGAATATACCTCCAATCATTGTCAATGTATCGCTTTTTAAAATACTTATAATCAAACAAAATTTGGTGGTAAATTTAGAGTGAATGGTGGCTTTTTGAGTGTACCTACAACTAATTCACCCCATAAATGTATCATATTTTTACAATGATTTCACCGGTTACATGAATCAACGTTGCATCATTTCATACCTTGGGTACCTACTTTCCATTGGCCGGCATAAAACATGGTTTAGTAAAGGCGTGAAGGCGTTCCCGCTAAAAATACCCATGGTCACTTTCTTTTCCTTCAGAGAGGAACGTAGCACTCTGTAGACTATAATACTGTCACTGTAACAAATGTGCACCCACATACCTATTGACTGTTTATATGAAATACGATGTTCAAACTAATGTTGTTTGTGATACATAACGTTATATACTACATACCTATAGATATTATGTTATCTAAGTATTGCTTTTCTCTAGTACAGTCGGAAATGGATAGATCACATTAGTTTGAGTGCAGGAGTTATGCTGAATGAATTTAAATATATTAAAACACGCACTCACCATTCGTGTTTTATTTATCACATCCCTATCTTCCTATTAGCTATAAATGACTAAAATATAAATACATACTACAGCATTACGTACATGTTATCTTAAATCGAAACTAAAGCGATTATTTTTATCTTTTCATAGAGGTCGGTACTAGTTTAACGTTAGTACCTAAACTTTTTACATTCATTGTTGATCTAGTAGATGGGAAGGAACCAACCCATATAAAAAGAATTCTATAATAATGTCTTACGATATCATTACATAATCCGGTTACCACAAAAAATTAAAACGTAACGGTAACATCAACTGGCATGTCCATGTTGCAATACATTAAGGTTATTCTCTCCCAAATATCACTAATTCTAAAAGTTTTCACTTCAAAAATTGCTGCGTACCTACCTACTTTCAAGAAATTAACTTCATAATTTCCATAAACTTGAATCAATTTGGTATTTAAAAGATTACTATAGCTTATTTAATAATTTTGAAATTGGTAGAAAACTTCCGGCCTATTTTCCCATAAAAATGTTGCCATCAACATCCTATGTGCATATTAGAACATAGAGGGCTGCTAAATACTGTCACAAGATAAGTATAAAATATACCTACACTCATGGATATATTTAGAGCAACGCAAAAAAGGGAGGTAATGAATTTTTAACTCATTTGTGAGTAAAATAAAAACTTTCAAAATTTGATAAATAATTTCAATGAATTGCATTAAAGTTTTTATAGAAAAAAATACACTTACAAAAAAAAATAAGCTACGAGACAGTCAAGTTAGTGTGTGCCATTATTGTAAAGAGTTTTACGAAACACAGCAAAAATAAAATATTGTTTTGTAGACTGTTTTTTTTTTTCATAATGGGTGTCACAATGAGTACTTACCTATTTAGTGTTGCCTCCTCTTGCTGTCAAAACTGCCTGCATCCGTCTGGGCACATCGTTTATTAAATTGTCGATGAAACTTTGTGGAATAGAGTTCCATTCTTGAACCAATACAGTTTTGAGATTCCTCAGACGAAGGATTTCTTTCTTTATTCTGTACTCTCAGTTTATCCCAGACGTGTTCTATCGAGATCAGGTCAGGAGAGTAGGAGTAAAACGAATTACACATTTAACTATATTTTTGTACAAGAAATCCAACAAAATGTTAAATTTGCCAAAACATTAAATACCCGCAAAATTTCATATAGTAAGAAAAATTCACTCATATTAAGAAATATATATATTCTAGTTTTAAAATACTTAGTACTGATGTAGATGGCCAGTACGATATTTAAGAAAATATTTTATGTTATTCTACGCTTTTTGCGTCCTCTAAATATGTCTATGAGTGTATGTATTAGCCTAGCCTATAACACTAGACATTAGGAAAGCTAATGTGTTAAAATCTGTATGAATCCTCCCTTTTGTTGGTGTCGCTAGTGTCTCTATATCTGTATTGATCAGACTAGGCTAGATTTGACACTGCGACCAAGCGAATCTGTAGAAATGTACTGTTTCATTTATCTTATTACTAAATTAATGAATGTGGGTAATAAAGAACACATCATTTTTTCCACTAAGTTTATTCCAAAACATTAATCATATTAGGTTCATATTACAAGTAGAAGCATTTAAGAATAGTTACATCGAAAGTCACAATACCAAGATATATTAAAAGCACATTTAGTCTTTTGATACAAGAGTTTTCACAAATGAGGTAGAACCATAGAGTTAGAGAGGTTTTTCACTTAAATAATATTGTGGGGTAGTTGAATCATCGAATAATAACTGAAATGATCCGCGTAACATAGTCAAATCAAATATTAGGATTGAAAAGATGACCCCCATCATCAAAATATCTGAACCTTGAATTTAGATACTGGTTCAGAATTACACCTTTAAAAATGCATTTGATCATTTGTATTATATGTATATGTATGACTCCCACAATAGGTATATAATTGTTTGTTATGTTTGCCATTTCCAATAAGTCCACAGGTAAAATACAATACACAAAAAAGTTTAAAAACAGCAGTTTAGTTATTCTACAGACTTACACTATAAAGTATTAAGCTCAAACTTATGCCATTACCGTACAAGTTAAATAGTACCTAAGCAATACATACAGAATAAGTAACATTACTTCAATAAGACTTATCTTACTTCCAATATAAGACAATCCGAGTAGAATAATTAATGCTATAATGGAATAACTGTGTGTATTATTATTTCAGGAATTAATACATTAATAATAAATTTGATTTAAGACGAAATTTAAGTCGAGTTGAACAATCAGTGTTAATTGGTTTGTGTGTAAATATTTTGAATGACAGCAACTAATTTGATCACGTAATAGAAGAAGGGTCAACCTTCCTTCTCTTGCATAATTAATGTCGAAATGAAATAATCCTGTCCTAAATTATATCTATCCCAGAAATGTCACGTTGTTTCTAAGAAACGACGTGGAGTCCAAGGAATAAGGCTATATTTACGAGATGTGTTATTAATTCCCGTGTAAGATGATTGTAAACTTTCCAAGTATCTGTTATTCTATACGTTATTCGATTATGAATTATCTACACATTAAAACGAAAGTCGTTAGGAAATAAATCCAGCGCCATCATATTTGGTACCAAATAATAAAATCTGAATAAAATGATACTTAACTATATGCTAGAATTTAAATCTTATAATTAATTATGCCGTTTAAGATATACGTATATTTATTAAATAATCTAACAATGGGTACCTTCAGTGTTAATAATACAAAAAAGGACTAAATAGCAGCTTATTCAACCAAACAACACACATATAGACATACAAGCGCGTTTACAATTATATCATGTAGAGTTAAGAATAGTTTTGGATATAAATGGCCAGCAATTACATTAATTACAGTTACCTTAAACTAGTAAATTTGAGATATCGCACGATGAAAACGAGAGTGACCGGACTCAAAATTATGGCAAATTGTGTAAATAGTCTCGAAACTAGTGCTACGTGTAATATATTAGACAAAATACTAACGTAGTATTTTGTCTAATATATTACAAAGTGACGATATCGTGCTAAAAAGATATAGCTAGCATTTAAGTTATATAGATAGCATATATGTTAAGGTCCTTTAAAAACTGCACGCTTTAAAAAAATCCCAAAATGCAACTCAATTTTGTCATTTACACAAAATGCAGTTTTGTATAGCTAGCATATTTGTTAAGTCCTTTTAAAAACTGCACGCTTTAAAAAACTACCAAAATGCAACTCAATTTTGTCATTTACACAAAATGCAATTTTCTATTAGACAGCTTTTATTATCACCGTGCGATAATAAATGGACTAATTCTAGAGACAAAGGGAATTACAAATTTTTGTTCTATCTGCAAATCCCTTTTTATAGTATTCGTATTATATGCCTTTTATCATTATAATATGGTTCCATGCTTACCTAATTACAACTAATTTTAAGACTTACAAAAGCAGGAAACCAATTTAAAATTTGAAACATAAGAGGGCAACTAAAAACTCCGCAGTCAGACTGATGAAATGACTTATTTTTCTATCTTTCTCTGGCCGAAGCCTTGATTTTAAGACCGTAGGATTGCCGAAAAATCGAAGCGCTGGTGATGTTTGAGACGCATGTAAAAATCGATTTTACCTAAAAATCTCAGAATCCAGAGAACTCGTAGTCTGTTCTGACTTGTTCTTTTAGTCCTTTGGGGTTATCACGGGGAGTGAGCTCGACCGAACGGCTAGAGGTGTTAAACAAGGCCGATTGAAAGCTCGTAATAGCACACAAAGACGCTGAGCGGATACAATAAAATCAGAAACACAATCCTTGATCATCTAGTAATGATCAAAAGTGGGAACATTACCGCACTGACAGATGGAACACTCGGCAGGAAAAAAGGCTTATAACGTCCACATCATCACAATGACGACTTTCACAAGAACGTGAGTCTAAGAAGGCTTCTTTAATATATTACACAAGTCATCGTCTTATGTAAAATCACGGATTTTATAAAGATGCTACAAGATTATAAGTTACGATTACAGAGCATAATAAAATGCCGCTAACAATTAGTCGATAGTGTAACAAATAGCAATAAGATTTAAATTAAAAGCATATTGAAGCAACGTAGCGACTTTCACGGAGTTAAAGATTAGAAAGCACTGATGTATTGGTTCCTAGTTACTACATTATAACTCATTTTAAGCTATGTTAGTACTTATAATGTTTGTTATAAGATTATAATGTTTGGTATTCTAAAGGCATATAGATAGACGACTATCATCTATGTAAATAAGTGCATACAACAATAGGTTATAAATAACTTATTTGGCTACAATTATTTGGACTTCCCACATACAATACAACTTCGTATTAATAATAATCTTTATCTATAATTCACATATAAGTTTTAAGCGAATATAAAACAACTATGGAAATGAAAATACAATATTTCAGAGTTTATAACTCAACATTAAACCAAAATAATTTGTACCATCGTTCTATTAACTGACCAGAATAATTGACAAAGAATAAAATGAATTAATTACTAAATAACAAACATATTTATATTCTCAAAGTAGACAAACAAACGATAGTACACATATACGATGGTATGTCTAATAACTATTTATATATCATAATTTACAATACATTCAAGTTTATAACATATAATTATTTTCTAATTTTATCAAGGTTCATACAAGTAAAGATTTCTAAAGGTTCTTTAAGTTCATAAGAACCAGTGAATATTCAATTACCAATCAATAAACCTTGATGAAATCGCTTACCTATCTTCTTTACCTTAAATTGAATATATTGTAACCTTACTTATGCCCTTATGATGAAAATGATTTTATTGTCTTGCGTCATTTTCAGCAGCAAAGTATTACGCTTAGTCCGTACATACTACAAATACATATTTGTAGACCACGGACTAAATACTCGACATAACTGCATTACGCAGTAGACGATATCTTTATAATTATGTATGTTGTATTATATTTAAATTTATTCCTAATTATTTATTTAAATTATCCGTAAATTAGCTTATTTTATGGGGTAACATTGTAAGATTGAGACAACGTGTTATAGCACATTTGCAAAACCATTTTATTATAATACGCCCTTTTGCATTTTCGCTGAATCAATATATTAAACATATTAATGCCAACAAATATGTGTAAATTTAAAAGTATTTTTGAGCTTAGCACGTTCGAACCTATAAAGAAAAAAACTACAATATTTATGCGATAAAATGAGATGATTACAAACTTCATTAAATAAAATCCATATTTTTAACGACTAATCAAAAACAAGGTGCAAAAATGGTGCGCTGTATAGTTTTGTTTTCCAAATATTTATACACATTAATCTCAAAACCTCTTCCGGTATGTTATCGTTACATTTCTTATTTTTATACTTATGTATTCTACGTTATTCTAAGTTTATGTCTAAACTTATTTAACCAGCATAACACGCGTAGTGAATAACGTAATATAAAGACGTCAAATCCCTTTTAAACTTTGTGGTACCGAATTAAATTTTCCCTTATACATGGAGTATAGGGCTAACACCCGAGATCCTACCGAAGAAAACCTCTCCAAATACCCACGTAACATAAATTCTATTAAAAAACTAGTTTATCCTATTCTTATGCGTTAATACCCCTTATTCCACGGATCCAGGCAAATTTGACCACTAGATAAATTTATAACTGTTAATTTTTATTCAAACCTTCAAGCAGAACCTTGAACCACCGACCCGTAAACCCTTTGGTAAACCACTCCTAATCTTGACCCTAAAAACCTACCCCTATTTTTGATCTTATTTTAACACTTATGCAAAGTTATATGCGTTAGAATAGAAATCGCGTCACCAGATTTTTGGTTTAGCTATTAAGTATAAATAGAAAAAAGATCCTTGAAAATAGACTCATTGGTTTAACTAATGAGAAAGCTACAGTATCATCGATTTAATCACTTATTCGAAACCGATACCACACAGTACAATAAAATGTTTTTGTGTATGCCGGGATGTACTAAATCGCAAGCCAAATTATAACAAAAACAACATTAACTTTATAATCGGGAAGATTTTAGTTGTACTTAATCGTGGTACTCTAACAACATCAGCCCAATGTAGAGAATAACTGTACTTAGAAGGAAAAAAAGGTAATAAGGATGTAAATCTATTCGTTTAACACACCATAAAGCTTATATAAATACTCAGCTACTTCGGCCTTTAAAATTATACTTTTAATCATAGCATACATAAAATTCTTGGTATTAATATTGCATTCAATATTTGCCTGATGGAGAGTAGGAAACCAGTAGGAATGGCAGATCATTCGATCGGATGCTAGAACATGCTTACTTATTAAAGAGTACGAGTTCCACTATTTCATTTCGTAAATCTGCTGTATGTACAATGATACCTTTAAGAATTAAGAACTACTTAACACAGGTGCAAACCTCTAAACAGTGGCAAAACATACTATTACAAACAATATTTTTGTTACAACTTGGCTTTTTTAATATCATTCCAAGTGTTTTAAAAACATCCATTTGACTTACGGTATTTATTTCAAGGGTCTAATTAACGCAAAAAAACTGGCTCGATTTCTCTGTTCCACATTAGTTACGATAAAATAATGTAGACAACAACAATGTCCATATTAATATAAACCTCTTTTTAAAATTCTTGACGCAATATACTGTAGATATATACATATATTCCGCGATCCAGAAAGATAATATACAAGAATAAAATAAACCACCGACATATATTTGATTTATATATACGTTGTGAATTTTTAAAATATTCGTGTGGTGGCTAAATATCGAAACTATAACGAATAGCAAATAATTCTGAAATGCGTTACAAGTTCCACTTTTATTAAACGAAAACTGCATCATCATAAAAAATCACCAGAAGAATTTACTCTGTATATAATATCAATAAGTAGACCATTAGCCGAAGTTTAATAGAAATCCACGTAAACTTATGAAGCCCCAATAAATAGGATAGAAAGAATGAATGTTTCAACAGATCCCTTCTGCCATAGTTGGGTACATTCAATTGGCATGTCAATAATTTCGACAAAACAATTTGTTGCACCAAAATAAAGCGTTTGCGAAGATTTCAATTCTCCAGAGTCTCAGATACTATCTAAAAATATACAATATCTTCGCTCACTCAGTTATAATAGCAATGTGACATGACTAGTCCATTTCGATACGAACCACTGAAGACAGGGTAAAACCAAGACGTCAAAGCTAATGGACAGACCATAATATGAAGACGCAACAATGAGATAAGACCGGTTAATTGGCTAATTGACACGGGTCTACGGCTGACGAGGGCATTAGTGCCCGGTACACAAATTTCAACTTTCCTATTAATGAAGATCGAAGTTGTCATTCAATGGTTTCGACCGGACATGGACTCTAAAACATTGAAAAGCCACTTGCCATTAAATTTGAGGTATATAACCGAAGCTAAAACAATAGTATCTCAAAGATGTTCCAATTGCAATGGCGCTTTACGTTATAATGGTTAACTGGTACTACATACATGAAATAATATTGTTCTGACACAAATAACAATAAAAAGAGAACAAAAACGTTATATACACACTTAGACGTCAATTAATAATTATTACAAATAAACAACGACCACTCATTAATTCAAAATTTACTCATTAACCATATCATTTACGCTGTTACAAATATTATCATGGCAACAAGAACATTTATTATTATAGTACATTTTGTTTACTTAATAATATTAATCAATACAGTATGTATCGTAATCATAATCTCCTCTGGGCATGGACAGAGCCTACTAAACTATTCGTTGTACGGCGAAACTGTGTTACTTTTACATTGGTATAAACTATAATGGATATGAGACACTGAATACAAACACGAAATGAACATGCGATGGACATAGAGAACAACAAAAATACACATAGTTTGTACAATCTATTCTATACACATTATGAAAACTAAAGTAACATTAAGTATGTACAGAGGCAACTATTAACGCGTCGTGGAATCAAAACCAGTGCACATTTGTGGCTCGGGTTAAGTAATTCATGTAATGCAATATGTAGATATTCGCGTCAATACGCCGAATAAATTACCGCACAACAAGAAGGATGTAAACACCGGGCACGAAAACATGATATGATCGTTTGATTTGTGTTTAAAACCCACACTGAACGAACAAATATTCGTGGCGAGTATGGAGTGAAAGTTATTTACATACGCGTATTTTCGCGCGTCGTATTGCGGTCGTAATTTCATCGAAATCGGCTCGGAAACGAATACATCTTTTTACAGTACATTACAATTATTATTATGCATACAAAGTTATTCATACAATTATTATTATTCATAAAATTTTGGCAAAACAGAAAATCGACATAATTTTATCGGTTTAATATTATGCATATGATTTGCACACACCTAGAAATAATGATAATATATTGAATTGATATCAACTTATAATATCGTAAGTTTATTTCATAGTTAATGAATTATTATATTACGTGCGGTTTAGTCAATTAAATGTAATATAAACTATATCATTTAGCATATTTAAGCGATTAAAGGACTGCTTGTTTATCTCTAGCCTAGACCGCCACCCCGCGCTAACCATACAGCTACTTGGTTCTTAAAGTGTTTCAGGCAGACATGAAAGCCACGACTGAGCAGCCATTAAGTTCACTGAGAAAGTCTAACTAAAATAGTCAAAAAATAATAATAATCGCATATACATAAAGGGCGTATGTCACTGGACTCACTGCCCTCCAAGACAAAATACCCATTCATAACTAGGGTTGCCACCTTTTTTTTCAACGATTAAAGTAACAACAAAGGCTACAAAAGGTATAAAGAAAAAAAGGACGTAGCTTCAAAATAAAGTACTATTTACATTATAACTTAATTTTAGGCTCTGGGATACTTTTAGAACTGTGTGAGGTGATAGTAGGCAAAAAAAAATGTAGATAGTATCTTGACGCCCATATTTCTAAAAAAAGGTCACCAAATGTAAATGTTCCACTACTTTCTAAATAAGGTAGCTACGGAAACCTTGTGATTAAAGGAATTTTAGTTTACTGATTATAATCAAACTTTTTAATCCCAGATATACAAAATAAAGTATTTTCGCGTACTTTATTTTCCTCATAAAGTATAAAGTACAATTGCCTCGAACAAAGTACAATACTTTATAATAAAGTACGGATGGCAACCCTATTCATAACCCTATGCTTAATGTTCATATGAAACAGATGGTATTAATAACACATTAAAAAAAATCGCTAACCCGCCTTATCTAAAGCTGTTCCTCTTGTACTGATCATAGATCTCTTGGAACATCACGCGGCAGTTCAATTTGACCTTCAGCTTGGAGCAGAGTAGGAAGACGCCAGACAGCTTGCGGTGCAAGGAGTATATTTCCTCTGGAGGTGGGCAAAGTCTGTGCGTGAGGATAGTCGGCACAAGAGCTTGGATCCGTCGGGTTGTCCTCTGGGTACCGAAGTCGAATTCGCCGGAACCATCGCTCGTGAAAACCTCACCCATTATCATCACTGTGTCGACGTGCGTTTCCTCCATTATCTACAAAGTTACAGTTAAAAAATTACTGTGTTTTATAAATAAATTTCCAACAGCTCTGCCAGTATATTTCATAACATTAAAGATATTCACGAATTCTTATTCCATCATTCTCACAAACCGTTTATTTATTTTCTTCTATTGAAAAACCCTTTTAAATTGGATTCAGTAAGATTCTATGTAATGCTATTAAAAATGTATTATTCCTTTGCTATTAAAAAACACGTCCTTGGACAATAACATCATTACAAAATTTAAAGAAATACTTTTACGACCTTTTGTATTGTTTGACCTAAACATTGATAAAACACATTTTTAACTGTCAGGCTTAAACGGTTGAACTTCAAACTTAACCCTATTTACATAACAAGTATTTAATATAAGTGTTACCTTCGATTCGTATCCAGTGAGGAACTTCATGTCGCGCGACATCCGCAAAATCGCCTCTCGGTCGCCATCCGACGCCGCCTTGATAATCTCGATGTACTGGTCTATGAAGGCCTTGGGATACTCTCTGGTGGCGCCAAAGTCGAGCAGAATTACCTGTTTAAATGTATTACTTGTTAATACTACAGAAGTAAATAAGATAGTGAAAACTATTCTTTAAATTAAATTGCAGTAGAATAAGAATTATTTGAAATTCGTTCTATGGCGCTGTGTATCCGAAGCTCGAAAATACAGCTTTGATTTCTCTAACTTATTAGACAATTTTTAGAAGTAAAATGGTGAACTCTAAGAATTCGCATTCGGCCTGACTTATTAGCCAAAAACTAAAGCCTGTTCAATCAGAAATATTTAGGAAGCATTATATTTTTCATGATGATTATAAGTCTGATGACTGAAAATGATTCATTTTATCACATTATTTACATGATCAAATGAATTCTTTGCATTATCAATATATTTCCATTCTCATTATGAATTACATTGCAAAATCTTAATTTATAATATCGCTGTTGTCACTCCTATGACCAATCCAAAAAATTTGTGACGTCATATGCTTCAAAATGTGTCAATTATGCTTATAGTATGCTTTAAAATTATACTATAACCAAAATTTACACATCAAACATGCACATGAAAATTGTAGTTAAGAGATAGCCCAGGCCACGTAAATGTAATGTGCACAAATATTATTTATTATTAATTTATGGAATTTATGATTATTGAATTTATTGATTGAATTAATTTGTTAAATTCATAATTAAACAATTATGTGGTAATTTCTACTAACAATAGGTATAAGTGTTTTTACTAACAAATGGCTCCTGGTTATTTAATTAATAAATGAATCAGAATTTGACAAACCTGTTTAGTCTGAGTGTTGTAGAAGAAGTTGGCCCAGTTGGGATCTGTTTGCATGCAGCGAAGCACGAACATCTCCCGGAGGCAGAGGTGCATTATCTTCGTGGCGATGTCTTTACGCGTTTCGTAGTCAGCGTCGAATAGCTTGTCGAGAGGAGTGCCGTCTATCAACTCGGTGGTTATCACTTCCGAAGCGCACAGATCATCTATACAAAAAGTCTCAATTATTTTTTTGTATTAGTATTCGTTAATTTTAGTAACAAGAAACGATTGAGCTAACAGTACAAGGTCTTAGTTGAGTCCGATGAAAGATTGCATACTCCTGGTAGCAATAAATGGTTCATTTTTGAGCCTCTACTTTGCCTATCAGTACTTACCACTATAAAACAGTGAATATAATTTATACAACTTTAGAATTTACACAACTGTAGAAATACAAAGAGAAATAGTGGATTTATTTCTGAAGTATACATTACTATAATAATCGAAGTAAATGATTCATCAGTAATAATACTTCTATAACCAACTAATAATCTCAATAAACATTAAGCCATCCTGAAATGTACTAATTGTAATGTATTTTGTAACATTGCTAAACAAATTACCTATAACATCTGGCACAAAATACTCCGGGTATGGTGCTAGCAATTGCTTGAATTTCCTGGTGCACTCTGCCTCTCGTATATAATCAACTTCCCAAGCCAGCTCTTTCTTCGCTACTTCGACTATGTTGTCTATAAACATGCCCTTTGGAAACACGTTCCACACCTGAAAAACATGTTTAATGTTACAAATAATCTTAAACAGAGCTAATAAATTTTCTTTCTTTGTAAATTTATATAGAGGAACTTTCAAAAGTGTATCAGGAATTATTCAAAGAATTGATCTGCAATCAATGTTTTTGCTTGATTTTAGATGGTCTATGGTCCTTTTCTTAGTAAATATATCACTGCTAAATTAGTATTACTTAGATTAGATTTTGACTACTTTTACTGGCACCTAACCAAGTACCCACAATGTCCTTTAGAATTTCCGTCTTACAATCCCAATTATATTAGAATTATATTAGTTATGTGCGTGTTTCCACTTGCCTTGAGCACTCCGACGAGATTGTCTATGTCACTATCGATGCCCTTAGCTACACCGGGATATTGGACCTTCATCGCCACTTCCTGACCATTGTGAAGTACAGCTAAGTGCACTTGACCTGTAGAAAAAAAATATAAGTATAGTTTTTGGCATGATTTAATTATATGTTTCCTCATATGTTTATGATGACACAAACAAGATAAATTGGGTTATTAGGCTAACAGACGAATCAACACTATTTTTCCACGTGGTTATTCACATAAATAAAATATGCATTTCTTGTTTTATCTTTACCTAATAAATGTTATTTGTAGGATTGGAATTCAATTACTAATATTCCTAGAACTATTTCATCCCTAGAAAAGAGCATAGACCAATTAGGTAGACTGGTGATCTGAAAAGACTAGATAGTTAAGCGCTAGGTACGCAAGGCAGGTCTAAGACTGACAGTAGTTCTTCAAACCTTGATAAACGATAGAATGTTATTTACCAATAGACGCAGCGGCGAATGGTTTTTCTTCAAAGTGCGCAACTCGTCCACGCCAGTCAGGTCCTAATTGTGAAGTCATGACCTTCTCCACTTGCCAATTCGGCATGAAGTCCGCCGACTGCCTCACTCGCTCGAATATGCGCTGCAACTCCGGTGATATCAACGCGTCATCCTGGATACTTAGGAGTTGACCAAGTTTCAACGCTGCGCCTGTTAGGTGACATTATTTAATTCACTAATCATAAAACCAACACACAACACATTTTTAGGCCAATGGGAGATGATGAAGAGCCAAAACATCCATGCCGCACATCTATGATTCATGCAGACTTACGATGTGAAGAGAATATCTCAGTTTCCAGAAGTAGCAACACATTTGTGACCATATTTAAGCACAACCCATGATGTATATGGAAATTAGCTTCAGGCACAGTCTACATACATGTACAGTCATTTATGGATGTCCATGGATGACAGTCCACATACTCGTTTGCTGCTATAATCGTAAAAATATATCTTTGTAATTGGAGCTAAATGAAGAGTGAATTTGTTGACTACTGTACTGATTGATATAAATAATTATGTTGCCCACTGGATCATTATTATACATTCATTTCTAATAACATTAGTTACAATATTTTATTCTAGAGAGTACCGGAATAATCTATGTAATTTTTTTTTAATAAGCAACAAATTTACTAACCTCTCACTTTACACAGTGTATCTACAATTCTTTCAGCGTTAGCAGGTGACAAAAACGTATTCGCTGAGTCGTCAACACGACCTGTGACTGATTGTAAGGTGTTTCTTGCGTACTGCGCCACAGTACCCACACCCAGGCCAGCAGCCAGGGAGCCGAAGGATATCATCCGGCCGATGCGTGAAGATGGTACAACACGAGCCTTTGAGTTTGCACTTAGCTGAAAAGGTATGTAATGATTATCTAGAACATTCCAATATTCACAAACCGCTACTGCTGAAAAAGGTTTTTGAAGTGAAACTTCTTTATCGGGGTTGGAAAAAAACTTAGTGTAACATTTTTTCGTTACGCGCCATCTTTTTTTTTCCGTTACGCGCCATCTTTTTTTTTCCGTTACGCACCATCTTTTTCTTATCCCTACCACGCGTGATATTAGATAGATTATTATAGATTACATTATTAGATAAAGTTTAATAAAAGCCTTTTATTTATACCAATTTCTGTAAAGTTGCATATAGTAAATTATTTTTTGAAAAATAACGTCATAAAGAAGTTTCACTTCTTACGAGTGTACGCTAGTTGTTACGGACGACGGCGTCAATACATAAAATAAGTTAGAATAAGTTAGAATAAGATAGGCATGTATTGTTATCCCACTCTAAATATACGCAATGTCAATAGATGTAAGAAAGAGACAGCGCTATAGGAAAGAAAGAGATGCAGAGTGGTGCCGTGTGCAAAAGTGGCTCGCACGTGATTGGTGGAGAGGCCGGTACCGCTGACTACCTTACCCTGCTAATGTAAGAATCTTAATAGCACTTAAGCACGCCTAATGCATTGTTGATCATGTTGGGTATTTGGCATACATCAATAAATAAGATTGAAGAGCGAACTACGAAGTTTTTATTGAGACGCTACAATCTACACTCTACAATTTGGTCCTTCGAGCCGGATTCTGAAGATTTGGCACTCCACGACGGATTCAGAAGCGAATCTGTACTGCGGGCGATTCAGAAGCGAATCTACTCTACGGCAGATTCAGAGGCGAATCTGCGCTACTCGAGTAAGGACTGCAGCGCGTCGGATTGGATACGCCGGTCGCTATGAACACGAGAAGCCGTGTTCGCTCCGAATCTGGATACAGCGAGCCGGAGTTACCAGTAGGCACTAAGAGTGTGCTTGCACCGTCACTGCACCGCATTTATGAAGACTCGCCGCAATCGCCGTCAACTGTAGCAGGAAGTATTCCCCAAGGGAGAAGATTGGAGTACTCTCCGCCACGAGCAGCGAGAGAGACCGCGCCAGAGGCGTCAATAGGGACGTCCATTATAGGGCCGCCTGCACAACCAGTTAGCACTCCAATGAGACGTGAAGCCGCATCACCAATACGAAGACCTACGTCACCGGCGTTGAGCATTCACACTAACACGTCGAGAAAAAGCGCTGATGCAAGAATGAAGATGGCGCAATACGAGGCAGAAAAGGAACTCGCGGAGCTAGAAGAAAAGCGACTGCGCATCAGAGAGAAACTCATCAAGGCACGACTAGCCGCCGAAGTGACAGCGATAGAAGCCGAATCAGAGTACAAATCCAGCATATGCAATGAAAGAGTACGGGACTGGGTCGATAGAAGCATAGAAGAACAACGACCATCAGCACCGAAATTCAGGGAAGAGCCACAAGAGGCTCACCCCCCCGTTAAAGAGCAACGGGGGGAGAACGCCAAGTACCAGGGCATTCAACGACTAGCCGACGCATTGGAAAAAATGATTACGTCTAGGCCGCTGCCGCGTCAGACAGCAGAACTACCCATCTTTACGGGAGCCGTCGCAGAGTGGCTACCATACAAAGCCGCTATGGAAGATTCTACGAGACTCTTCAAATTCTCTCCGACGGAAAATCTTCTGCGTCTACGAAACAGCCTACGAGGGGAAGCACGAGAAACTGTACTTTCGCAGTTATTCACCGCCTCCAGTCCAGAAGTAATTATGCGAACGCTAGAAATGAAGTATGGAAGGCCAGAATTTATAATTGATCGAGCAATGGAAGAACTCAAGAAGCTCCCTAAGCTAGGAAGTGCGAGTACTGATCTATACGAGTTCGCAGTCAAGATTCAGAACATAGTCTACACAATCAAGAGTATAGACAGAAGAGGCTACCTACAGAGTCCGCTTCTTGTTCGGGACGTCATGGACAAATTGAGTCCGCATCTCGTCAGCAAATGGGCGGAGTACGCAGCCAATAATGAAGCTCGTATTATAGAAGAAAACGAAATGATCGTCCTCTCAGAGTTCTTGATGGCCGAAGCGGATCTGATGATCAGATATACCCACACAACCAGACGAGGTGTTCCAGTACCAGTAAAAAAAGAAGTGGCTCCAAAACGGGCAGCTACTAGAGGCGTATACACTGCAGAAGGCATCACATATGAAGATGAAAGAAGATGCTTTATGTGCCAGTCCGAGGGACATTACACTCCCGATTGCGCCAAACTCAAGGCACTCGACACCAACGATCGCTGGAAATGGGCCAAGGATAACAGAATGTGTTTCAAATGTATGAAACGGAAGCACAACCGATTCTCCTGCAAAGCTAAAGCCTGCGGAGTTCACGGATGTACCTACCGACATCATGCGCTTCTACACAAGGAAAAGGCAACGGAATCGGCTCCTACGGTCAGCACTCTGAACGAATGCAAAACAGCCGACTCAACCGCACTAGTAATGAGCGTTACAGCAAAGAAGACATCTGCGGTATTGCTCAAGACCTGCAAGGTGAAGCTCAGCGGTCCACGGGGGGAGATAATTACGCACGCCCTCTTGGACGAAGGGTCCACGGTGACACTAATAGATGAAATATTAGCTAACCAACTCACCGATGGCGGATCGAAGCAGCCTTTGAACATTAGAGGTATCAACGAGCAAAAAAGAATAGAGAGCAAGGCGATCGAGATCCGAGTGAGAGGTCTAAGAGAACAAGAAACATACACCGTCAAAGCCCGCACCGTACGAGGGCTACAGTTACATCAACAACGTATACCGCATAATTTAGAGCGGAATCCGTACCTGCGCAGTATACGAGAGAAGATCTGCACAGGAGAAGCCAAGCCTCGCATACTAATAGGGGCTGACAACTGGCACTTAATAGTATCGCGACAGCTACGCGCTGGCAAGAAAACAGAACCTGCCGCATCTTGGACAAAGCTGGGTTGGGTGTTGCATGGATCGGCACCAGGAAGAGCGATTTATCAAGACCAAGCAGCCGTACTTCACATCTCCACAAGTGACACACAATTACAAAAGCTCGTCGAATATTATTTCGACGTAAATTCGCTTGGTGTGTCGACCAAAGAGAGGGTTAACAAGTACGAGAAGAGGGCCAACGATATTTTCGAAGCAACTGCCAAAAGGAAGGAGGGTCATTTCGAAGTAGGCCTTCCTTGGAAGACCGACAACACCACACTCCCCGATAGCTACGAGTCAGCTTTAAGAAGACTACACACGTTAGAGAAGAGGATGACTAAGGAGCCCGCCTTTAAGGAAGTATATACGGCTCAAGTCACGAACCTTGTACAGAAGGGCTACGCGACCGAGTGCGATGGCAGCGAAATGAATAGCAATCGCAAATGGTTCTTACTTCACTTCGCCGTCACGAACCACAACAAGCCAGGGAAAGTGAGAATGGTCTTTGACGCAGCGGCCAAGGTAAAAGGAGTCTGCCTTAACGACTTCCTGCTAGAAGGGCCAGACTTATTGACTTCACTCACAAGAATACTGTTCAGGTTCAGAGAAAAAAGAATTGCCGTAACCGCAGACATCGAAGAAATGTTTCTCAGGATTAAAATAAGACCTGAGGACCAGCCAGCACAAATGTTTTTATGGCGGGACAAGCCCACCGATCCCCCAAGAAAAATGAAGATGGTATCAATGATATTCGGAGCAAGCAGCTCACCGTACCTCGCTCATAGCGTGAGGAATCGTAACGCCACAGACTATGAGCAAGAATTCCCAGAGGCAGCTTTAGCAATTAAGGAGCGTCACTATATGGATGATTACTTAGACAGCTTCCAATCAGAAGACGAAGCTATTAAGATGGTCAAAGAAGTAATGTACATCCATCAGCAGGCCGACTTCAACTTGAGAGGGTGGAACTCAAATAATAAGAAGGTTCTCGCTAGCATTCCAGAAGAAAAGAGATCCCAGAACGTCGACGTACAGCTAGCGGCACATCAGAAGGAGAAAACGTTAGGACTTCGATGGGACCCAGACTCCGACACTCTTACATTTAACACGGACATTAAGAGAGTTCCCGATGAAGTCAGGCTGCGACTAAGAGCTCCTACTAAGCGTGAAACCTTAAGCGCAGTTATGTCAGTGTACGATCCGCTGGGGCTCATCAGTCAGTACACCATCGTCGGCAAGATAATATTGCAACAATTATGGCTTAAGAAGGTGGACTGGGACCAAGAACTACCGCAAGAGGAAGCCTATCTTTTCGACGAATGGATAAAACGACTCCCAGATGTCTCAGCGCTAGCTATACCAAGGTGCTACAGTATGAACTTAACGCCGCAAGCCCATATAGAGCTTCATATTTTCGTCGACGCGAGTGAGCAGGCGTATGCAACGGTGGCCTATTGGAGGATCGTATACAAAGACTTAACAGAAACCATCCAAGTAATGGCCAAGGCAAAGGTAGCTCCGCTAAAGATGCTCACCATTCCAAGACTGGAGCTTCAAGCGGCGTTGATTGGGGCGCGACTCGGAAACACGATAATAAAGGAACATACCTGGAAGCCCAGACGAGTCACCTATTGGAGTGATTCTAGAACAGTTCTGTGTTGGATAAGAAACGAGAAAAAGAAATACACTCCATTTGTCGCACACCGCCTAGCAGAGATCGCCGAACTCACACAAGCGGCTGACTGGCGGTGGGTGCCTACCACGCTCAACGTGGCAGACGACGCCACCAGATTTCAGAGCAATAAGATCGACAGTCACGATAGGTGGTTCACGGGGCCCCCATTCCTTAGGGCACCGGCAAACCAGTGGCCACAGGAGAGCGAGGATAACGAGACCGAGGAAGTGGTATGCTACGCCTATTCAGAAGATGACACTTACCCAGAGGACTCACTGCCCGATATCCGAAGGTTCTCCAGTTACTTAAAATTAATAAGAACTACTGCGCTAACACAACTCTTCATTGAGAAGCTGAAAGCCAAAAGGAAAAATAATATACATCTAGAAGTCGCACACCTGAGAGCGGCTGAACGACGTTGGCTTCAGAGAGCGCAGAGAGACTCCTTTAAAGAAGAGTTAATAAGGCTAAAACAGAATCAGCCGCTACCACGACGTAGTAGGTTAAAGAAGTTGGACGCCGTATTAGACGACGACATAATAAAGGCGAGAGGCAGAATAGGTGCTCTAAATAGTACAACGCACTCGAACCAGCCAGCGATACTCGACGGACGGCACCCGTTCACTCGTCTGCTCATCGAGAATTATCATCGCCGGGCGGGTCACGCGAATAACGAACGAGTCGTCAATGAACTCCGACAGCAATACATTATTCTACATCTGAGGCCTACAGTCAAGAAGATAGCTAGAGAATGTCAGTATTGCCGCGTATACAAGGCGGCTCCAAAAACGCCACCGAAGGGAGACCTGCCTAAAGTGAGGCTGGAACCGGGTCACCGCGCCTTCACCTACTGTGGGGTCGATTATTTTGGACCTATGATGGTGACCATCGGACGAAGACATGAAAAAAGGTGGTGTGCATTATTCACTTGCCTTACAACGAGGGCAATTCACTTAGAAATCGTCCAATCACTCTCCACGGACTCTGCTATTATGGCGCTAAGAAGGATGGCCGCCAGGAGAGGCTGGCCACTCGTCATATACTCTGACAACGCCACCAACTTCAGGGGAGCAGACGTTGAATTAAGAAATGTTTACGAGTCCTGGATTACGGTGCTACGAGATTTCAGTCTGCAATATAACACCGACTGGCGTTTTATACCACCGGGCGCGCCGCACATGGGAGGAGCTTGGGAGCGCTTAGTGCGTTCAGTAAAAGTAGCACTTAGCACTACGCTTAAAGAAAAGGCGCCCAAAGAAGAGGTACTGCAGACATTAATCACTGAGGCAGAATACAGCGTGAATGCACGACCACTCACGCACGTCTCCGTAGAACCCGACGATGAAGAAGCCCTGACGCCAAATCACTTCCTTATCGGCTCATCTACAGGACTACCACGGACGGGGCCTTGCACCGAGGCGGACCGCAGCACCTGGCGAAGAGCGCAAGCGCTAGCGGACCAGTTCTGGCAGCGATGGCTTCGAGAGTACTTGCCAACACTCATCCCGCGGGGGCAAGCGAGCACTGTAGTTCCGCAACTTCGAGAAGGCGATCTCGTCATGGTGGTCGACAGCACGCTGCCCCGCAACACTTGGCCGAGAGGAGTCATCGAGCGAGTGCACCCGGGATCAGACGGCATCATCCGGTCTGCAGATGTCCGCACTCAAGGAGGCGTATTTAAGAGACCTGCGACTAAGCTCGTCGTCCTACGGATGAAAGAGGCTACGACGTGTCTGCGCCGGGGGGAGAATGTTACGGACGACGGCGTCAATACATAAAATAAGTTAGAATAAGTTAGAATAAGATAGGCATGTATTGTTATCCCACTCTAAATATACGCAATGTCAATAGATGTAAGAAAGAGACAGCGCTATAGGAAAGAAAGAGATGCAGAGTGGTGCCGTGTGCAAAAGTGGCTCGCACGTGATTGGTGGAGAGGCCGGTACCGCTGACTACCTTACCCTGCTAATGTAAGAATCTTAATAGCACTTAAGCACGCCTAATGCATTGTTGATCATGTTGGGTATTTGGCATACATCAATAAATAAGATTGAAGAGCGAACTACGAAGTTTTTATTGAGACGCTACAATCTACACTCTACACTAGTACAGTCAGCAGCATATAGTTAGTGGCGTTCAAAGTGTCCATATTGTTAGATACAATCAAAGTGTTCAATAATATCGGCACAACCTACGTGTTCTAATTGTTCGCAACATCTTAAACTTCCAAATGACAGAACATTCATAAATTCATAATGAACCACTCAAATTGTCACAATTTCAGCATCTGTTACGACACCAGCGGTAACCTAGCAACGAGACTGTTCGTAAATATAGGTACATTTTATAATATTATACCTTATGTTGCGGATATAAGGTTCCTGATCACTTACGGTATAGGACATGCTAACAATGACTCTTCTCTACTCTCTTTTTTATATTAACAACTATCCTTTTCATATCTTGCAATGACGTCATTGACTGTCAAAGTCATAGAATCGGTCTAGGGGAACAAGAGGCATGATAAGACAAGACGAGAGGACGGACGAGTAAGACGGGTCATGCACACATACCGGAAACGAAACGCTTTTGCGAGATGTTGCTGCAGCCCATCAGAACCTGCTTTCAAACAATACTCAATGGACCATGACAGTTGATTTACAATCAAATTTAGTTTAAATGCATAATTGATGTAATATTTTTTTATCCTTAATAACTACAGAAACAAGCAAGAAATAGTATTGAATTGATGATTATGTTCTCCTTTATTTTACGTTTTCCTTGAAGTTGATGGGCAATTTTAACACTGCTTTAGTCTTACCGTTATTTCATATTTTCTTTTAACATAGTAGTTGGGGCAAAATGCGTAAATGTCACGGGGCATAATGGCATACACCATTATATTGCATTCTAATAATTCCATCGACAGAGTTAGTATCTCATCCGTGCTCAATTGCGTCAAGTGTTGTTAATGTTCTGTATATGGAAACATACACATATATTGCACCTGAAATACTTACCACGTCAAGTTCTACAAACCTACCCTCGTCAAGAAAAAGAAGGCCTAAGTGGGTTCATAACACACTTGAAAAAGAACAAGTTCAATCGATTGAGCCTTCTTCCTGTTCTCTCCGGAAATCAACGTTTGCCAGTGACACTATCTGATGCTGATTCACCACAACAACATTGTTCACAATTATTTGACGTGCAAAAAAGAAGTTCCACAGAAATTCGTTTTCACATACGAGCTTAAAGTTATTCGATCGTTACTAGCAAGGATGTTCAAAGGGTTTCAAAGGATGTATATTAAAAAAAATAAAGTCTGATGTATATTTCACAAACAATATATTTTAGCTAAAATATAATAGTTTTTCTGTAACCTCTACGGTTTTCTCATTTTTAAACTGATGAAAAGTATCTTCATTAAATTTTAAAACCCTAAATGAGATAAACATATGTCAATATTATCATTGCTCGCACAGTAAGTGATCCTTACAACATATTCGCAACATAAAGTTTAATATTATAAAATGTACCTATATTTACAAACAGTCTCGTTGCTAGGTTACCACTGACGCCGGAACATTTGTGACAATTTGGGTGGTATTAACATTATGAGTTTATGAACGTCCTGACATTTGGGAGTTTAAGATGTTGTCAACAATTAGAACACGTAGGTTGTGCCGATATTATTGAACACTTTGATTGTATCTAACAATATGGACACTTTGAACGCCACTAACTATATGCTGCTGACTGTACACGCACACATTTTTTTTAATGTGAGGTACTAGCGCACTGTGTTTATTATATAATTTATTTATTTCATACTACTTGAGCGATGGCTGGACAAATTTTCCTTGCGTAATTTTGCCCAAAATGTATTTGTTAATAAAAGAAAGTGAAAATTAACTTTTAACACACTCGACTCGAAATTTCTAGATGTCTGTAATTCCAAACCCAACCCTTATTAGTGAAAAAAAGCAATCCTGGTTTACTATTTTTCAGTTCATATTTTTACTTACCGCAACTCTTATTTTCTTTTTCGCCACAGGTTTCGGTACTGTTGTCTTGTCGACAATTGGAGCACTGCTTGTTTCTATTTTTGGAGATGTTTGAGTTTGCCCAATGTTTGAGATTGGTACTTTCACTATATTGGGCTCTTCCATTTGAGTTTGTAATGGCTGCTCCTTTTCTACTGTAATACTTTGCACCTTATCAGCTTTTAATCTTTCAGCTTGCAACTTGAGTTTTTCTAATGGGACCACAATGTCATCCTTTGTAGCATTTGAAGTCCTCTCTGTTTGTGACCGCTTCAGTGTTTCAAAAGTCTTATCAAACTCCTTATTCAGTTGATCAATCTCATCTTGCATTTGTTGATCCATGACCGCCTCCTTTTCTATATTAGTATTTAGATTAGGTATGTGCATGATCGCATACTGCCTAAATCCATGAGCCACAACAAGAGCTCTCTCAAGAATATCTTTTGAAACATCTGGTGTTGGTTTAAAAGATGTGAATGGGTTAGTGGAACAGTTTTGTATAAGCGGTCTAATACTAGAATTATTCCATATCGCCTTAGAACTCTCCTGTTGTAACTTGATGCCTGCCTCAATCACCTGCCGAAGCCCCCTTACTATACCGATTAGGTCGTTAATGTGCGACATGGTCTGAAATATGAGTGGAGTTATTGAGTTATACATGAATAGCATAGCATAAATTAATTAACATATAGTTAAAATATGTACAATATATAAATTATTATATGCATTATTTAACAGGAATTATTCACATTTAAGTAAGTACAGAATATTACTACAAAAATAACAATTTGATTTACCTAAGTGTATTCTTATAGATATTTAGAATGGGCTTTCAACAAAAATATTCACCGAAAAGGATGTAATGAATTACAATAAGTAATAAAAAAATTAAGGACACTGTTTTTACTTAAAATAAACCATTGCTACATTGAAATAGTTTTACTTTAGAAATAAACACTTCAGCAATGTACTCATTACTTTAAAATACTGTGTCATAAGATAATTGCATTCTGCTGCCAAATATACTGTAAAGGGACTACACAAAATACACATAAATATGTATGTAGTAGAAAAAACAATACTTAAGTAAAAACAAGAATATTATTACATAACAATTTGTATATTCTTGCATATTTGGTCAAAGGTTGACATTAAGAAATGAACCAGAAACAAAGATGTATTACAGATAGAGTAGGGAAGCCAGGCTTCCAACTGTTCCTAAGATAAAACGATAGCGAAGATCGCGGGACCTTGTGACATGACGCGAGACGTATGACACCGCTATGAATCCACATGACTCCACATGATATATTTTTTTATGAAATCAGATGAAACATATACTTAGTTCAGTGTTTAAGATATTTCATGGTAACGAGCATACAATGTCGTATGAAAGGGAGAATATGAGGCATAAAGTATTACGTAGTTCTGTAAAATCACATAGTACTGTCACTGTAAAGGTACCTAATATTATTTTACCGATTTTTTTGTTAAATATTTCAATGTTATATTTTTACAAATGTTAAATGTTATATTTTTACAAAATATTTTTACAAACAATGGATACAAAATTTTAACAGGCACTACACAACCACCATTTTTTATAGTTCTGACTCTACTGGCACTACTGTCATATTTATTTTTGACCCGATTGTGTCTGAGAGTAATGTTTTTCTAACATATGCATAAGTATGTATGTTTGTATGTCGATTTCTTTAGCATATGCTATAGCCCAATCGTCTTCATGGATTGTAACATTTATGACATATCATTGGAATTGACTTAATTTGCAAATGAAATAGGTTATATAATTTTTAGACAAAGAGGAGACGAGCGGGATGATTTTTTTATCATAACCATATAGGTATCATACAGATTTTCATAAGCTGTAATGAACACTTACTGGGCTCCGTGAACATGCAGTTGTCAAGCATTGTATTAGTCTTATCAGAGTGTAATTTATCAAGTTGTCTATACTATAATAAATCTGTAAGAGGTCGCTGTCTGTACATGGAATAAATTTAGGTGAAAACCATTTCTAGAGGTCTTTAATACGATATAGAACCCAAAATAATGGTTTTTAGAAATCTTGTCTGTTTGTCTGTTTGTCTGTTTGTCTGTGTGTTTGAAAACGCTAATCTCAGGAACGGCTTATCCAATTAGAATATAATTTTCACCGCTGTGTCGTGGGAAACTTCACTTAACATTTAGTGTTTATTTTATGTAAATCGGTTTATAAATAAAAAAGTTATGTCCATTTTAAACGACGCAGTATTTATTCCGTGTTCGATAAGTGTTAATAAGATAAGTAACTGCATAGTTGAATTGGTTGAAACTAAACATGTTATGGTCTGTAAAATGTATTCCTCTGTTATGTATTTTTATTGGTTATGTGTGTACCTATGTTATTTGATACTATACACATCTATATCTCTATATCTATATATACTTAATATAAAAACGAAAGGATGCTCTCTCACTCATCTATTGAATAAACATCGTAGAGCCTAAACTGCTAAAGATACGAATATAATTTTTACTAGGGGTTCTTTTTATGACGTAGACGTCAATTATGAATGAATAAATTTTCTATCCCCCCCCCCCCCCCCAATTTAACCCAAATAGGAGATGTAAGTTTGTATGAAAGTCAGTCAATTTTGAGGCCACCTCAATAAAATTTAGTATTTCGCTTTGATTTTTATGTTAAAACATAGTTTTAAACTGACTTTCAAAAAGGAAAAGGTTATCAATTCGTCTGTATTTTTTTTATTTTTTTTTTTTTATTTAATATTTGTTACTCGATTTCTCCGCACTGGGTGAACGGATTTGGATGATTTTTTTTTTCATTTGAAAGGTAGTGCGTGTCATGGGGTCCCATTAATTTTTAGTTCACTTTTGACAGTGGCATCCATAAGAAAAGCGCATAAGTCTGATATTTGCATTAACGATGTGCGCGATAAATAGATGAATAACTCAATATCCCGCCAACCGATTTTGATGATTTTTTTTTTATTTGAAAGAATGTACTTCAAGGGTACTCTGATAAGTTTGATACGGTTCTGATCATAGGATTCATTTCTTTGAAGCAAATTAACGAAATTAGCGATACTTGGCCAAACCTAAGCTGTAGGAGTCCAATTGGGTTGAATGTAGAATGAGATTACTAAGCAGATATTTTCTAAAAAAATTGACCTTCAACTCTTCAATCCTGATGATGCAGGAGTAATGCTAGCCTGAACCGTAGAAGTAAGTCAATTTGTTTTTATGGATATATAATAAGATTGTTAAACAAATTCATGGGACAAAAATTTGATCTTCAACTCCTCAACCCTGATGATGTAAGGGTATTTCAAGACTAAACCGTAAGAGTTGGCTATTTGGTACTTTCGGTTATGTAATAAAAATACCAAGCAAAGATACACGGTAAAAATTTTGACCTTCAACTCCTCAACCCTGATGATGCAGGGTTACTTCAAGCCTAAGCCATAGGAGATGGCCATTTGGTGCTTTCGGGTATGTAATATGCTTATTAAGCAAAGACACAAAATGAAAATTTCGACCTTCAACTCCTCACCCCTGATGATGCAGGATGCTGCTAGCCTAAACTATACGAGATGGGCATTTGGTGCTTTCAGGTATTTAATATAATTACTAAGCAAAGACACATGATGAAAATTTTGACCTTTAACTCCTCAACCCTGATGATGCAGGGGTACTTCAAGCCTAAGCCATAGAAGTTAGCTATTTAGTGCTTTCAGGTATGTAATATAATTACTAAGCAAAGACACATGATGAAAATTTTGACCATCATCTCCTCAACCCTGATGATGCAGGGGTGCTTCAAGCATAAGCCATTGAAGTTAGCTATTTAGTGCTTTCGGGTATGTAATATAATTACTAAGCAAAGACACATGATGAAAATTTCGATCTTAAACTCCTCAGCCCTGATGATGCAGGGTACTGCAAGCCCAAGCTATAGAAGTTGGCTCGCAAGTGCTTACGTATAAGTAATAAGAATACTAATAAGAATACTAAGCAAAGACACGGGATATTTTTTTTTACCTTCAACTCCTCCCTGATGATGCGGGATAGTGCAAGCCTAAATTATAAAAGGCAGTCCCATAATGCTTACGGTTGTTTTTAGTATATATTATAAGTTTAATGACAGCTCATTAAACTGAAATGTGATTAATAAATTAAACTTCAATTCATCAACCCTGATAATCTAAGTACACAACCTACTTAAGCCGTATGAGTTTGGTACTTATTGATTACAATACATTACAACCCGTTCCTGAGAGACCATTATGATGAAAAGTGTCACTTTGAATACCTAAATCCTAAAAATGCAGGAGTATTGTCATGTTATTGATAAGAGTTGGATTTAGCTGTAGCTTTTTAAACAGGATGGGTTAGGTTAGGTTGGAACATAAAAGAAAACATAAAAAATAAGCGAGCAGGGTGCGCCAGCGCCCTGTGAGCGGGTGCGCCCTGTTCGTATGAATTGTAAAAGTGTTTTGATTATGTCTACTGATTTACAAAGAACGATGCGGGATTTACGCACACAAATAGCCCGATATACCTCTTAAAAGATCTTATCTCTGGCCACATGAAACAAAATATGAATTTAGAATATATGTCGCTGTTCAGTGATATTCCAATTATCTAATGATTTACTTCAAGTAGATAATAGTGCTACAAAGCACTATTATCCGGAAAAGTTAAAATCAATCTTTATATCGATACGTCTTCGTTTAAATATGGAGGAGTTGGTTGAAAAAGTATATCCCGATATTGTTAATACAACCAATAACACTATAAATTGGTTCCAAAAGACGGCTATATACCCACCCACCAAAGGAACGTGTCTATAAAATAAATGTTTTTTTTTTTTCAAAATTTAAAGCAGTGTCACAGATCTACTATTCGGTAGACACAGTCATTGAGATGGAGGAAGCAGTACATTATCCAACAGAATTTTTGAATTCCTTAATGCCTTCCGGAACTCCTGAACACAAATTAATATTAAAAGTAGGTACCTATAATCTTACTTAGAAATTTGAATCCGCCAAAATTACTTCAAATAGTATTTTCCAATTCGGAAAAGTTCAAATCAATCTTTATAATCGATACGTTTTGGTTCAAATGTGGAGGAGTTGATTGAAAAAAAGTATCCCGATATTGTGAATCAGACCACTAAGAATGTAAATTGGTTCAAAAAAGCGGTTTACAACATTAGAATTCGTCTAATTAAAAAAAAAAACATAACAATACGTTCCTACCCACAAATACACACTTTAAATTCGTTTTTTCACTCTGTGTTTGACCAGATAATCCTTGAGCGGCCAAACCGTTTTTAATGTTACTACTTTTTATCATAGAATTCCCACGGTGTCGAGATGTGCTCGGGAAAAACTTTGTGACACGTTGATTTGCTCGCGGGCAAAGCCGCGGGTACAGCTAGTTTACAATATAATACATTGATGCTATAAAAATATATTTGAAGTGATTTGATTTCTATATCAGTTTTGGCCATACAAATTTATGCATGAATATTACAATCATTGGCATTGTTTCCTCTATTATTGACTAAGTAAATTGCAAAACTACTGTACAATTCTGATGGTAACAAGCTTGTCTGCTTTCATCCACTGTGAATGCTCGGATAATTGTCAAAATTTGAGTAATAATGGTACAATCTTCAAACTTTAAAATGTTTCCTATTTGTAATTACCTATTTTTTATAGCTATTAAAAAAATAGCTAAATTCCTTGCAAGATGCTTATTTATATGTAAGAATAGGTAGGTAACTACTCTCTAAAAATTTGATATAATGGTTAGCTAACACTATGATGTCTATATTTTGGGCATTTTTTTATATTCTCATGTTTTTAGTTGCCTATTAAGACCTATATTTCCTTTTATTTTATCATCTATTTCCACGACTTATGATTAACTTAAGAGGAATATTCCACTAACAAATAATAAGCAACATTGAGGAGATACGCAAGAGTATCTTAACATGTGATATAACAATAGGTGGCTATTGTGGACATCAGCAAGGATGCATGGCACGGTGACCATTGACCAAACCCTCATTGTTAGGCAGTTGACATCATAAAGAATGATGGATATGTCTCATTATAACAATGGAGTGATTGTTTAACCAGACCTCCAGGTGCAGAGCACCCTAAATTTTGACCACTCCCAGCATTACTTGACTTTGTAGACCAGTTTCTTTAGTATGGGTTTATAATTTCTCTCTGAACAAGCATAGTACTTATTTTTGCTCATACATTGCATGCTTAAATTTTTTATTTATCGGCCACAAATTGCAATGTTTTTTGGTAAGCAGAAAACAAGATCAATGCTTATTTTGAAATGAAATAAACATAATAAACTTTTACTGTGGGTCTTGTTGAGTTGGTAACCATACACAGGGCTATGCAGTGAAAAGTATTATAGATTGCCATTAGTTACAGCCAAAGAGTTTTCAGCTTAATTTCTTATTTTGACCATAAATCACCCGAACCTTTCAGGTCAGCCATAACATGAATGCTGAAGTAAGATCGCTTCAACAATATGCTTCTTTTATTTTTTGAAAAAAGCGCCTTTAGTGAGCACTCGTTATATATTAAATTAAAGCCATTACCATCGACTTTTTGGTTAATGAATGAATCAATGAACATTATAAAAATTTACTTGTGAATAACAAACATGAGTAACATGCATGTAATCATTGTTAATGAAAAACACAAATGGTAAGAATAATCATCTTGATGTAGGCGGTGTTCAAGGTAAACCAAAGCTTAAATATTATATTTTATTGCATAACATATTGCAGCAATGTGCTTAGTAAATTTAGAAAAGCATTTGGACAAGGCTGTTGGTAAATGGATTTTCGTAGCAATGATATTGATAATTAAAAATATATATTAATTTGAAATCTATTGAATGAATTAATCAATACTGATATTATTTAGTATTACTCAACTTACCTTTGTCCGGTGAAAGCTGTTAGAAGTAAGAAAAACGTAAAATAAGGAACTGTTTAAAGTACACAATTAAATTAGGAACGAAAGGAAAATAAATATAGAAGTACAAAATAATCAATAAAAATTATAAGCTTTTGCGTTTTCATGTAATGTCTTCCATTCTATCGGCAATTTTGACTTTGACAACAGTAAAACGATGTTATCGATTTTTCAAGTGTTGCCCGTTGTCCTTATCGCGAAGATAATAAACATTTTATTTTTTGTCCTCAACAAATTACAAAAAATTATGAACATAAATATTCATAGAAAAAAGTACATAGTACAGACGTTTCATGTTCAGAATAATAAAATATTTCGTTTAAGTACAGTCAATTTGGGTAACATTGAACTGCGGTGTAACTTTGAACAAAGTTGTGAAAAAAATATATTAATTTATTACATGGAAACTTCTTGTTATTTCCATATCGTACCTGCGTAAAATGGATCGCCAAAATGTTGTAATAGCAATGAAAGTAAAAAAAAGGTACCTGTCAATATCATAATTTTAAAAAATACCGCCTTTTCCGTAGTGAAGTTGTTGCAAGTGTTTGATGCTCCGTTTTGAAATAGCAATTATAATATAAAACTTACCGTTAACAGGTATGTTTTGGTGTTTATCTTTAAAATGTATATTGTATATTATTATTTTGAAACTGTACTATCCGTATCCCATGTTGAATATTGCGTAAAACTGTTAAACTTTTGGCGACGTCGAAATTGGATGTTATATGGGTAACTTTGAACGGTTCAAAGTTACCTGTATCATAAAAAAATATTTTTTTCGGAGGCTCAGGGTCGCTCAGCGTGCTATGGAGAGGGTTATGCTCGCTACGAGACATGATTCGCAACGATGAAATCCGTAGACGAACGAAGCTTACCGACATAGCTCTCAAAATTAGCAGGCTGAAGTAGCAATGGGCCGCCACATCGCTCGTAGGACCGATAACCGATGGGGTAGAAAGGTCCTCGAGTGGCGACCATGTTTAGGCAAAAGGAGTACCGGTCGCCCCCCTACCAGATGGACCGGTGACCTGAAGAAGACAGCGGGAAACCGTTGGATTCAGAGGACACAGGACCGGTTGGAGTGGCGCCATTTAGGGGAGGCCTATGTTATGTCCATGTTCCGTCCATCCTTTTTTTTTTGTTTTCGAGGGGGAAACCTTCCAAAGGTACCCGATGTTCCGTCCATCCTATGGATGGATGGAATAAATAATCAAAAAAAAAACTAGTATCTTATTTTACCACCAAATTGATCGACCTTGATTCATATGGCAAGACCAAGTTGTCTATTGTATTTATATATCAAAATAAATGTATTTTTTATAGATTTGGTTTTAATTAACAAAAATATGTTAATTAATTTTACCCAGACCTTAAAATATTCGATTAATAACGGATTTTATATCCTCAAAAAATTATATTCAAAGTTACCCAAAACTAAGGATAACTTTGAATTTGAGTTTTAGGGGTAATTGTGGATAGTTTAATTGTTTTCTCCGTAAATTTATTATGTTAGATTAATAAACCAGCTAAAAAGGACACTATTCATTTAATAAAAACAAGGTGCAATAAATATAAAACAGATTATAATATCACAAATATTGTAAAAAATGTTCAAAGTTACCCAAATCGAGTTTACCATTTTTAAATAGTTTTTAAACATTACGACAAGTACTTATTAGAAAAAATAGGTCAATCAATTGAATATTGAGTAATTCAAAAATTACACGATCCTCCTCCGTTTTTTTCACATGAATTGAAGAATGCTTTATTTTCTTTTTTAAAGGACTCTCTGAAGCGTCTCTCAGAAGAACTTTTGCCTGAAATCTAACATTCCAACCAAAATTCTAGAAGTCGGTTGGTGGATGATGAAATTACCTAAAACTTTGGCTACTGAATTGATATTACACACAGATTACTTGTGTTGCACTCTGATTGTATCAGCCAAAGAGCCGTTATCAATAAAATTAATAATATCCGCATGCATAGCTTATTAAAAGATATTCAATAAATCTGACTAAATACCATGCAGATAACGACTTTTATTAGAGGTCTATTCGATAGTTCTATTGACGTCCAATACCCAATAAAACATTCTGGTTCTAACTATTGCTGGAGCTAAAATTCATCAAACATCGATGCCGAACTGCGTCACGCTCCAATTTTATACTTAACCTTTCTGCAGCTATTTAAAATACATTTGACCTGATCGATTTATTTTATAACCACTTGTGACCAAGTCGTTTATAAAATAATTGATGGTTGATTTAGTGATATTATCTTCTAACAACTTAATAGAATACATTTTAACTTCACATAGTGCTAAGAAAGGAGGGGGAGGTCTGAATCCCGTAACTATCCCACCGTTACGCTCGTTTTAGGTATATGGCGTAAATATTGTATGTATGTTTATACATACAATGTTTACTGTATGCTTTTATTCATCGTAATATTGGATCGATGTAGAAATGAATTGAGAGGTATTAATATCTATAAAAATATTGTTTGATGTCTACCTCCTCCATACAATATTACATGTAATATATTACCTGGTAAAATTTACAATGCATATTTTGGGTTCTACTTTACTAAAAAATACGTTATACTAACGTTAAGTTTTTTTTACGGCGAGCATTATTAAAGCAATGTAATGGTCTAGGGGCCTAGGTTAACCGTTTTCGTTACATGAATAGTTACACCAATCCTTTTTGTATTCCACGGTGCGCAATATAATATATCTGCAATAAGGTTACCAGCAGTTTATTATAATTTTTCATCTTATATACTGTCTTGATTCTAAAATGCTATCGCTAGTCTAACTTTATACATTCTCACACTACGAATAAAGTACTGGTCTAGTCTTAAATTTTGTATTTTTTTATCTGATTGAAGTAGCAAACGAGCATGCACTCCAACTGACGGTAAGTGGTCACAGCCGCCCATGGACATCAGTAATCAACTTCATACAGAATATGGATTCCATCTGAAGTCAATCACAGATGCGTGGCTACTCCCGAGGACTACGATGAACACACACTACAGGTGAAAGTGTGCAGGCAAACACACCCTTCCGTCGAAACGCAAGAAATGCTTCACGCTAGAAATAGGTGTGGCGGTGGTACTTTCCCGGTCGAACTACTCTGGTTCTACCACCTCGATACTAATTAAACTAGCTTTATCAAATCTTTATGAGAAAGATTCGTAAATAGATGGTTTGGGCATCTCGACAAAACAAAGATCACGAGACTAACCTAGGATTAATAAGAAAAAGGTGTCAGAGCCAGTAGCCTATTTATACATTTATCATAACTTTCCTTGCGAAAAAATGTTTTTTCTTTATTGGATTTAAATTGTAGGCATTTATATTTAATCTTTGAAATCAAATTACTTATATTTATATGCTTTAGAATTGGGAAATGGGTTAGGGTGTAATAAAACAACGTTATTGGCCTTTATTTGTATCTTTTATATTTATTGAAATGCTTACATATTAATCCAATACCATGACATACGTTAAATGCATTTTGAGAAGTGTTACCTATTTATGTAGGTAGGTATTCGCAGTACCTGGTACTATATAATAAATAATCTTAAATCTAAATTTTGATTCACCGAATGAAGATACAATTGTTTTTTTTTTCAGTTTATAGATAATATCATTACAACTACCGATAATTATGATAAAAATACACGTTATTCCACCTATAAAACACCAATATCGATAGCTACTCATAGAATAAATAGACAATTAGGATGTGTCTGCTATAAAACTTAGAACAAAATAATAAAGACACATAGATAACATAAGTTTTCTCAAAATTTATGAGATAAATAAGTTTGCATTCAATTTAAAAATATACAATGCTTTAAAAAGACTGTAAGTCATGTCGTAAGGTCGTACATATCAGTCTTGGAAGTTAAATGATAATCGGTTGGTAATACTGCATAAATGGGGGCGAAATATTAGGTATATAGGTACTTAAATTAGCAGACAACCTTTAAAGGAATGTACTTAGGCTATTCCATGCACAAGATATTAGATACAAGCGCATTTTATTTAAAACATACAGACTACGGATAACATTCATTTGTAGGTTCAATTACTAAACTGACACTTATTATTTATCAAAAACCATTCTTGTTTTGAGTGAAGTACCTACACAATATTTTATTCTAACCAGTGATTCCCTAGTTGCGATTTTCAAGACTTTATTTTTGCTTAAATCTGTTCATAATTCAAGTAGGTACTACTAATTGCTACATGTTAACGAGGAGCTACACGTATATTCTAGAATAAAAAAAAATAGTTTTACTGTAATTAGAGTGCCATGTCTGACGAGACATTTCGAGCATATTTTCATATTTTGTATATTCTAAAATATACATGTACATACTTACGAACCATCAAGGAGTAGAGCGACGGATAATATTTACGTATTACTTTAGATACGATAAGTAGTTAGTGCATGTGTCTTTTCGAATCTCAACAGTGATTTCATATTTGCCAACAACACGTTATTTCTGCTCTATGCTTTTGGCAGACGCATTGAATCATATTAATAATAGTGTACAATGGTGTATGTGAACGTAGCTAGTAGGTACCTATTAATCATATTGCATAAATCAATTAGTGTCAATAATTCAGATAGATGTAAGTCAATATAATTTAAACACAAACCCCGTATTAAAATAAAAACAAAACATACCAAAACACAATAGAAACCTTAACATTTTAGGGGAATAGGTAAGAAAATATATAATGTATGCAGCTTATCCATTTAACATCTACTTATAAAATTATAGTTTAATTACATTTAAACCCGTCGTTCAGGTATAACTATTAATACGGGTGAAGAATAAGAGTGACATATATGAAAGAAAGAAGACGGTAATATCATTCAACATCAAGAGGTCCGCCCGTATGATCTTATTCATGTTGATGGTTTAACTGCCAAGTTTCGGTGAGGTTGTTGATGATAGAGTTGAATTGTTCCTCGGGCAGCGGGCTGCAGTGGGTCGAACGGAAGTCGCGCATATACTTGGATATCTAAAATATAAAAAAATATCCTGAATAACTTATTGATGAAAGCTTGAATGAATTTTACATTAAAATATACGATTTTTAAAAATGTAGATTTTTTGCCTACTAAAGTAAAAGTTACTTTTTGTTATTTTTTTGCCTAACAATACAACATTCATAATTATCAATTCCCAATTCGTTAAAACGTTTTCAAACGTCTAATAAGGGCCGAAAGGGCTGACAATTTTTTTACATTTAATATCAAAATATTAAATGTAAAAAAATTGTCGGGCGGGCGCATTACACTTCTCCTTGCACGAAAGTCGTCATATCGTATATACAAATCGTCGGCCCTTTTGGAATGTAAAGTAAGTAAGTACATCAAACTTTCTTTACGTTCCAAAAAGGCCCCGAACTCTTGTGTGCCCATGGGCCTCAGCATAGTCTAAGACGGCCCTGTTCCCACCCAAGAACTGTTCCACGCTAAAATAATTATGTCGGTGTCAGGTCGAACCACATTGGCTATCCACTCTCCACCTGGCGGCAGAAATTAAGGTGGTAAAACTCACCAGCTTCAGCATACGATCCTCGCTATCAGTGATCTCATTGCGAGCCATCACGATGCGCTGGGTGTCAGTCATCGCGATCAGCTTCTTCAGTTGAGCGGTCATCTCCGTCACCTCCGGCACGTCCGGGTGGCGCATTTCCAGCAGTTGGAGCAGCAGGTTGTTACCACGGTTAGTGGATATCAGGCCGGGTCTGCGATAAAACGATAAATTTTATATCGAAATGATACTCGTGGTCTGAATGTGGTACTAATTGCATGTTTCTGCTCCGTAGCAACTGAGTTTGCGCGGCTTAATTCCGATTTGTAGCATGTAGAAACTTACTTATTTACAAGTAATTACATAGGTAAAACTTTTGCTTTATTTAAAGATTAACTGGAATTAACCGAGGAAGCAATCAATCATGTAGACCACCGGATGGAAAGTGGTCACTACTGCCGATAAACAGCTGTTAGTTCTACCTGAAGCTGATAACATCCATTTTAATTCTGAGGATTGAAGATGTTCGCCTCACGTTAGCCGGCACTTATTTACATAAACGCAAGTACCGATTTAAGCAAAAAATATGTGTAGCAATGGTACCATCCTAGTTGTTCCATACGGGTTCTAGTAGCTTTCAAATGAAAGGAACTCAAACATAAAAATACAAACGCGGTTAAGTACTTGATACTAGCCCTAATATGATACTATATAGTCCAGCTAATTAAAATTTTACGACTTAATGTTAATAAACAAAAATGTTACACCGTTTCAATAATTTATAAAGATTGCAAACGGCGCACACAATGTTTTTATTTGTTAATGCTTCTGTCTTTTAACTTTTCCTCAGCGTAATATTTACCAAGAGTGTACCAATGGTTTCAAGCACAATTACCTAATGCAAATGATTTCGTCCTCAGTGCGACGCACTATTTGCACGGGCCCAGCATACTGTAGTACCAACTCTCCAATGTTTAAGTCAGCGTAAGAGCGGATCACTTCCTTCACCAACAGGTACCAGGATTTAGGCATTTGGTTGGCGGCCAACGGCAAAATATCGTCGAAGGTTGCATCCAAAATCTATAAAGACAATTCCAGTGAATTATTGGTTTAAGATACTTATAAGTTAAGTTCTTTAACTACACAAGGGTACGATACTATTATATAATTCTATTTAATAGTATCGTACCTTTGTGTAGATAAAGAACAGTTTAGTAAAATTATGATTGGTATCGCATACTATATATAGTTTTAGATTACACGAATTACGATTACGTTTGAATCCCAGGCACATAGATAGCTCTTTTGTAGTTAAATGCATATTAAAGTTATCCTCAGTAATAGGGACCATCGTAAAGAAACCTATTTGATTTTAAACCTATTTGTATGTTTGTAAGTAAACGCAATCGGGACAACTTGCCCAGGATCGACTATGGCCTAAGCAAGTGGTCGGCAACCCGCAGGTGTTTCCAGTAATTCTTCTCGCAGGTTGTGAACCTTTCTTGAATAGTTTTTACGTAGTCATTTATATTGTTGTTTGCAGTCAAATTTCAAAGAGTACTTCCGAACGCGGCCCGCCATGACCTCAGATACCTCCTTCGTCGTCCGCATTACTAAAAGGTTACCGGCCACTGGCCAAAGCCACTCTCGTTATAAGAGAAGACCCATCTGCAATAGCGGGACAGTAATGGGTTTACGATAGATACGCACCAAACCGCGAAGATCAGGGTAGTTGACAGCCGCCCAGGTAGCCGTGTATCCGCCAATGCTCCAGCCGTACATAACAATGTCTTCGATATTAAAGTCAAGTTCGTTAATAGCGTATTGCACAACCACATCGATCGCGTTACGTTCCTGAGACGGCAATGGCACACCCTGTATTTAGAAAAAAAAAAACATGTTTGGTTACCAATGATTGTTTTAATCTTCAACAGCTGGCGTTAAATCCAATTTCCAATACAAAATTCAAATAGTCATACGTGTTGCTCAGTAATATCGGAAAATGGAAAAATGATATCATTTTCAGTCCGGTGTTTGTAACGGAAGGGACTGTCAGTATCATGCATCGGGTTATTATGCAGCCGTTCAGCCTTGAAAGCCTATGAACGATTTGTAAGCATCCGACAATTTTATTGGTAACTGACCCAGTGCTCAAACAAATTGCACTGTATTGTGTATTGTTCAATTGCAGGAGCGTTGCATATACCTATGAGTTAAAAATATACCAATAAAACAAACACGCAAATATTCAAATGCGGAATACAATTCTGAACAAAGCATTAAACTTACATTTCCTTTGACATTGAAAACAACAAAAGACATTTAATAAATAATGTATCTACTCGGAACGGAAATCTTTAGGCAGCTAACACCTATTCTTAGGATATCGAACACCTTTGTAAGATGTTAATCTGCCAATAGACGTAAAAGGTTGAATATTAAATTAAGTGCAATATTGACTATGTATTTTTAACCTGAAACGACAGCCCCGTGATCTCATTATAAAGTTAAATCACGCCGATTTTCTTATGAATGCTCGAGATAATATTATATGCGTATCCGGCGCAAAATCACGGCGAATAAGAAGTAGTTATTCTGTGACTTACATAGTATGTTTTTCAATGTCAACATTTTACACGAAAATCAAATTTGATATTAACAAATAAAATATTTACATTTATTCGAATATGTCTATTACAGATATTTTACAAAGTAGCAATAAAACATCAACCAGCTTCCAGCTTTCGCTATCGCAACCTCAATAGAAAGCATATTCTTTATTATCTTGAATCATAAGAGTAGTCAAAAAAGTGTCAACAAAGCGCACTTAATAAATTAAAGTAGGCTTGAAAAAATAACTTACTGTGCTATTAGCAAATCCAGGGTGATTCCAACCGAGTACGGAGTATCCAGCCTTGAGAGGAGTCGACATGATTCCTATCTCATAAAACCCAGAATTTCCCTCGCAGCAGATTATCAGAATATTTCCCTTCATCGATTTCGGCCGGTGGTCAATAAACATCGTATCAATACTATTCCCCTCAGCTGTAATCAATTTAGCGCGCAGCCCTCCAAAATTCTCAACAAGCGCTATACGGCCTTGAAATAGGGGATACCCTGAAATGACGGCTTTATAACAAGATTAGGATGACTGAAGTCAGTCCAGTCCTTGAATGATTGTTAAAGCAAATTGTAACACCAAGCAGTCAAGGGCCGGAAATGGCGAATAAAATAAATTTCAGCCAGAAAATAAACAACTTAAGCCTAAATACGAACTAACGGACGGACAGACGGACGGACTTAAAAAAATCATAATAATAAAAAAAACATAAAAATAACAAAGCGTAAAAAATCATAAACCAAATGGGGTTATACACTTACAAAGCAAATTCTGTACCACACCTAGGGATCCTGGATAAATGAGACGGATGGCAAAAGTGTGTGTTGCCAAGTAGGCCAGGACTTGCAAAGTGGTTTTCTGGTACAGCGGCAGTTCAGGGTTGGCACACTTACTAAACGGCAGCTGCTCAAACCATGGTGTGCTAAAAAATATATTGCAATAAAGTTTTGGAAACAAAAACATAACTAGCATTATTTCTATGGTTTGGTAATAAGACCAATAACAACAGTTTTTTTGTTTCTACTATTCAGTATGAGAGTTCACACTACTTATTAACCTTTTGAAATGTTGTTGATAAAAAAATATTATACATTTTCAAGAAACTGATATTGAAGTCTCATTTCATACAAAAAAGTATTTTAGAATCAGCCCATATCAAATCAGAGCGCAGATTTTGTTCCTGTCAACCCTATAGATTGATTTGTGATACATTTATGCATAATGATCCTTTTTTTTCCTTTTTTTGTAGGTGGCAGATCTTTGAAATAAGGATTAAAATATGATGGTGAATTAAATAAAACCTTCTCATATTAATGCCAGTACTGAAATAGAGTATATTTTGTTACTGGCTCATTTTACCTGCATACCATGCCTGTGGAGGTAAAATGAGATTTCAGCATATTGTTCCATTTTCTCATATATGTATCAAATATCTATGCTTGAATAATGTCATTGTATTTCGCTTACAGTCATATTTATAGACTTTCATGTTGAAATATCATTACGTAAGACTAATTCTTGCAAGGACAGGCAATGCCATTGACTTTATGTTATTGAACCACTGCGCAAAACAATCAACAGGTAATTGGAGAAAGCAACATATATAACCACTGTTCCCAATATTCTCAAGACTTGTTGGATACCTAGATGTTTCTATGATTCCTAAGATTAAGAAAGTATTATACATAATTAATGTTGCAGGATAAAAAAACCATGACATCAGTGTGTAATGAAAATTTCTTTGTGTGTGGATGAATCAGTAAATATCGATTTAGAAAAGAAGTAGAGGATCAAATTCTGTTAAATATAATGTAATTTAACTGTTTTACATAACACCTAACATATAGAGTGAATTCTGTCTAGTGTGCAAAATTATCGATTTCTCAATAGTCCATTTCTATAAACGGGAATCAAACAAGTCTTATGAACAAAAACATAAACTGTCTTAATACTTCCTTGTACATGATTACATTCTGAGAAGTAATTCTAAATGATGAACTGAATGAAATAGCTCAATTTTAAGAAAATATAAATATTTTTTATACATTCTCATGCTAAGTCTAACTGGCCAATTCTTATATATTATGTAAATAGCCCTAGTGTATGTATAGTGCTAAACCCTTTTATAGTTAGACTACAGGCAACATTGCCATACCTATTTCTGCCTAACAGCTGTGTTAAACACTGTTGATTTGTAATACGTGGTAGTGGTAAGTACTCCAGTCCCATTTAGGAGCCAAAAGATGCTCATATGGAGCATCGGCCAGTTGTTCTTCATATCAGTTTTTAAGTAGCAAAAACATGCAATCTACTTCACGGCAGGTGATCACGGTCGCCCATGAATACATAAGGACTTCTATTTGAAGTCAATCACAGATGCATTGCTACTCCCCAAGACTAATATGGCCCCCACATATAGAAGAGAGCCAACAATCACTGTCTTCGGAAATGCTAGAACTACTTCAGTCTGAAAATAAGTGTTGGTTTTACAACTCTGATCGAACTATGCCAGGTCTACCACATGATAAAGTACCGCCTATCAGATGGACCATGTCCTTATTTGCTATTGCTATATAATAAGTAAGAAACACATAATAACGGCTTCTTTCTACAACTTAGCAAAACTATCCATATGTTACCTGTTTTGTTTGGACATTCATTGTTAGTTTGATAATGAACTTAAAGAGAATTTAAAAAGGGGCTAATTATTTTGAGGGCCAATCATAGTAAGTTTTAAATAAGAATAGTGGGAACAGCTGGTACATTGTACATGATCAAAAGTATTCCAAAAAAGGAGTCTAGATTATTACTTTTTCTACATATGAGGTAAAAATATATTTCAGTGCCAATAACACTAGTCTTAATGTGACAAAGACATTAGTAAGGTATATGACATTTCATAGATGTTAAAAATTTCATCATATTAACCCTTAAATGCATAGCACTTCATAAATCGTTGAAAAAAATATATGTCATGAGTGTTTAACTCTAGATAAAGGGAAAAATATTGAAAAAAATCCAGGTGTACTTTTTTGGTTTTATTTTTCAAAAATATACTAAGTATCGATTTCGATACATCATGCATTTAGGTAACAATTTTATTAGGGTAAGTAACTTAGAGCCTAATTTTAGAAATCAGAACATTTTTGAAATAAATTAGAACAGTCCGTGTTGTTTTTACCATAAGTACATTTTATCCTTAATACAGTATATTATGCTCAGTAAATTCCACCCAGACATCACGTAACACATCCTGATATGACCTCGTTTCAGTTCATGGTCAACTCCGTCGACATAAGTCGACGTTGACCCCAAGAGAACTCTTGGGGTTTTTTTTGCTGGCACAATAGCCTTTCTTCTTGTAGTTGTAAGAGCAACTTCGATACTGATGACACCGACAAGGACGACGGTGGAGAAGTGAACATCACTTCTCCACTTACTAGAGGTCCAAAGCAAAGTTTTCCTGCAAAGTTTGATCGCATCTTTCTGTACAGAATATTCTTTTTTGAAGTACCCAGGCGTTGATTACCTTGAGATCTAAAAGGTGGTAATTTTTTCTCATGTACCATACCATATCATTACGACTCTTCAACCTGAATCGGCTCCTACCAAAATACGAATCCCTCAGATCTACATCTCCCATATGTGCGGTATACTCTTTTGTAAAGTTTTGGCAACTAATGGTAGCTGACGGATTTTTTCATACCTTCGAATTTCACCAGCAGGTGACCCCTAAGTAAGTGGAATCCATAGTGACAGGCTTGTTGTCCTTCCAGGATACAGCCGTCACATCCACGCCATCAACACCGGTGACATTCTACTTACAGGTGCAGCTTACATTATTTTCCCAACCTGTTCCTCTGAATAGTTCCTAAGGTGCGAATTCCTTCTCCAGCCAAATTTACCATAAGTGGAATCAATGTGTAGTAGTTGTCACAGAAAACTACATGAGTTTGTCTTATAGGAGTCAAAGAACTCTGTTTCCAAGTTTTCATGTCAAATCTATATCGTCACTAGTAGATTCCTTTTTATCTGAAGAAAGTTCTCCATTTCCTAGCTGCCACAGGTATTTTTCTCTTGTTTTGAAAGATATATATAAAACGCATGAAGACAAACCATGTGGCGCATGGTTTGTCTTCATGCGTTTATATAACCACACAAGCGAAAGGGAATGCATATAACATAAAATTTGGTAAAGCTAAAGAAAACAGTGTTTTTCTCAACAATGTGTTTGAAAAAATTGATACAAATACGTAATAAGTTACTGTATTCAATAATATTATCGCAAAATCAATGATTTTTGATAAAATGAGGTACTTTGAAAACATTAGGAAGCATATTGTTATTGCCAACAATTAGTAAAAAATCATGCCATTTATGCATAAAGTATCGTTTTCGATACAAACAGAAATCCCTTCAAAAGTGTTCGTTTTAGCAAAAAATCTTGAAAAATACTAATAATAGAACATAAAAGAAATACATAGCATATTACTAGTATTTTTTTCAACCCCAAAATATGTTTTTACAGTTGCCGTCAAAACGGATTGAAATTGCAGATGTTGTTGAAGACAATGTTCTTCGACCACATTGTTTCAAACTTTTTTCCCAATTCCAAAATGGCGTCACCAAATCAGCTGTAACTTACTTTTTAAACTTAGTTGACTCGGAATTCACGTCATTGACTCAAAAAAATCATTGACATATAAAAAAACAAAGTTACGGACTAAGAAATTCGAAGTATCGATTTCGATACAAGATGCATTTAAGGGTTAACCAATACATCTTTGTTTCCGATATTCCTAAGTGTCTGCCACTTTATCTTTTGGACTTGTTACTCGGAACCTCTGTCTCATTGTTTCAACATTACAATGCTCCGAGCATTTATCACGAGAATATAAAATTTCATAAGTTCTCATAGAATATCAAAACTTTTTTTTTTAATTCATTGCAATTATGACCTACAAACCAAATCCTGATTTAGAGGTGAGAATTCTCCAAACCTTTTTCACCGAGCCACACCCTATTATACCAACACAAAAAATAATTTCTATACAATTTCTTTTTTGTTTCACAACTCACCTGTGTTTTAGAGGCATCACATAGGAGGCTGGCCAATGTTTAAAGTCAAAGTCATATCTGCGTAGTCCATCAACATAGGCTTTGCGGTCAGTTATCGGGTCGGTGAGGGCATTCAGAAAATCAATGTAGTCAGGATTGACTGCCCGACCAACACTACGCATTAAATACGCAAATGCTATAATGCAGCCCACACCGCACATCAGATGAGTGAGAACAAATACCTCTTGCCATGAAAAGAAACCTCTCTTGCAAATGTACATACAGATGAAAGGAGAGGTATAGAATCCAATGTTAGTGATAGTACTGGCCTGAAATATTGAAAATATTGAACAAATATTTATGTTCAGTTTGCAATGTAGGTGACTAAATTATTTTTTTTTTTTTTTTCTAAAAGAAAACAATTTAAAATATCACAACGTACCGTTGATATTATTTTATCACCCCATCGCTCCAAAAATTGTGGTTGGTACACGCTCTGTTGAAACGCAAAAATCAATCAGTTCAATTTAATGAAGATGGGAGTGATTAGGAATAATCGAAAAATACTCACCTCTCTCGGCTCTTCCCCGTAGATCTTGAGCAGCTTTGGAGCACGGAGACATTGCCACACTAGCCTAAACATTTTCGCTTTTTGTTAAACGATGCACTGTGAATAAACTATGAACACACCGCAAAATCAATAACTGCCGCTAATGGTTGCGCGTAATGTCCCAATGATAGATTCCTAGATTTATCGGGATACTCGGGAGAAAACTATTACTGAACTGTATTTAATTTCACCGTTTACTGGCTGAATTCGGATACAGCACGATAATAACACTCTTTTAATCTTGGGTTTGCTATGTTACTGATAATCCCGATAACAACTGAATACCCGGCACGGGAGACGATGGGGAAATGGGAAAATCTGTAACGCAAGTCACTTTATATAGATCGGGTTCTGTCGTATTCTTTTTAATATGAATTTATACTACGGCTCACAGCTCACCTACACCATGACCTGCAGCAGACTGCACAGCGTTTTTAAAAACGCTTCATACGAATTCACTACACGCAATCGACAGTCGATTGGGAAATGAGTGAACGTGTAGAATATTTTATCTGTGCTCATACCATTTTGTCAAAATTGATTGAAATAATAGAACCAGAAATGGACTGTATTGCCTTTTAATAAGACCTAAATTAATAATATAGAAATAAATAGAACAGGTGCGCCGTACCTGTGACATAGATAATTAAACATTTTAACTATTTGAATGCTGCGCTAACTACCTTATACATGTTCTACGTCTTCATTGGTAAAACAGTAACTGAAACAAAGTTATGATAAATTAATAACATTTTTTAAACCCAATTTCGTTTTAATCAATTATTATTTTTATTGTCAATATAAATATTATGTACCTAAATAGTTGAATGAGTACTCGTATTTAAATTTTCAACTATAAATAGACGGCGTTACAATTTGAACATTCTGAGTTTGAACAGAACCTATCTTTTGCAAACATGGTCAAAGGGGCGTGTTTAAATCACGAAAATATTAATCATAACCAGCCAATTTTGCCAATTTTACAAATATCTCAACACATAATAACACAACCTCACAAATTACCTAACCTATCTTACATAATTTAATAAAGTATCGTAACTGATAACAGTAGAACACAATGCAAAAAAAAAGGCGATAAAACAGAATACAACAATTGTAGAAATAAGATTTTTAATATTCAGTTTGACAATAATGTAATAAAATTTCAGGCGTCACATTTTGCTTTTATTAAAATTACAAGAAAATTATGTAACGTATTACACAGAAAAAACAAGGATAATGATTAAATCGATAAGACCATTAGGAATAAAGGTGACTTAAAAATACAAAATACATGATTAGATAAAAAAAACTAACGCGACGGTTGCAAGACGCCAAATCGTTATGTGTATGTAAGCTCGATAATCTAATAATGATATTATCATCATTAATTGATCTGGCGAACTTCGTTCCGCTTAAAAGTGAAAAATTATCAGGGTTCCATATTTATGCATGTATTGTTTATTACATGCATAATGTGGAACTTAAAGAAGTATAATATAGTAATATACATACGAGTGACGACCACTTTATGGTAAAAGGAGTTTAGTTCATCCCCCTATCAGGTAGACCCATGACCTGAAGAAGACAGCGGGAAACCGTTGGATTTCGAGGGCACAGGATCGATTGGAGTGGCACCATTATGGGACCCCTATGTTCAGCAGTGGACATCAAAAGGCTGATGGATGGATGGATACATAGAAAACCTCCTTTTGAATCACTCTATTGAAAAAAATCTGCATTACAATCCGTAGCGTAAAAGATCTAATAGCGCGTTTATGGATCTAAGTATACATAGGGACAGACAGCGAGAAGCGCTTTTGTTTTATACTATGTAGTGATAGTGCTTAGTTTTACTTATTATACTTGAAATCAATTTAATGTATTCATCATTTTATTACTTTTCGCAAAAATGTCTACAAAACGCTGACGCTGTAAAAACGCTAGTAAGAAAGAGCTCTTACTTAGCAGAAAGGACTTTTTAAAACTTAGTCTTTTGATTAAAATAGAAAATTCTCATCAGTAATGCAACTTGCAGGCGCTATTGATTTGTTTCAGGTTTATATATTTTTGTTACGATACAACTTGCATTATTATTATTTTTTTAATAACATACTGATAAAATTTTCTAATCATTTCTAAACGATTTATAATCTGTAAAGTGCATGTCAGACAGATGTTAGCTGTGGTGGTTTTTGTTAGATTTATTGATTGTTTACTTTTGTTGCCTCTCTAATTTGAATCTAAATAATCACAATCAACAAAATATGCCTTTGGATTATCGTCGATTTAATGGTCCAGAAAAAAGCGTATCGTACAAGATTTATACAAAGGAGTATAAAAAGTCTAACGAAGAACTTTATAAAGATCTGTTTGGTGAAAATGGCTTGCGACGAGATGGGCGCTCACTTGAACAAGCGCGAACTGTGTCCAAATTCTGTTATTAAATTTATCGCTAATATTTTTGAATAGGTTAGATGTGTAGTAGTAGTAGTGTATATTAATAGTGATCAATCTTTAATTTTCAGTTGCTAAAACGGAACCCATTCCGCAAGCAAAGGGTTCTTCGTATATAGAGTTAAATAGAACAAGAGTGGTTTGTTCCGTATTTGAACCCAGGAATATACCCATTCAAAATGATTACCGTAAAACGTGGCATCTTTGCCCGCTTTTTTTAAGTCTGGTTAAATATTTGCTTAAATACTGATATATTTAACAGTATTTTTGAATCACTTAAAAAAGAAATTACTTTTCTTTGCATACATTGATAATAAGAGCGAAAAACAAGTATGTATAATTAAGAAAAAGTAAAAATAGAAGGCGGGCCAAAAAATATGATTTTTTGGCAAATTTGCCCACTTACCTTTTAAGTTCTAAAATTATTCCGTAATCAACCTTACTCATTGACCTTAAAAACTATGAAAAACGAACTGATCTACGTCACACCTTAACAGATTATAACATGTCTTGGCATATTTATAGAACATCAAAAGTTAGTGGGCAAAGTCAAAAATATTTTTTGAGCATTTTTCATACAAAAAATACAATGACTTAGGGTTGTCACATGCTGCGGTAAGTACCTTTAAAATAATAATGCATTTTTATTGAAATAAAAACTTTTATTATTATAACTCTTTAATGAAAAGGAAAAGCTACCTAGAAGTTTCAATTTTCTACTAATATGACACTAAACTTACATAACACGAGAAAAAAAAATACTGCATTTTTTAAAATGAGTCAGTCAAACTTACAAAATTCAAATTAATCATAGGAACACAAATTAGAGATCACGTTACATTTTTTGGTAACAGCCAAACTATTAAAATGTAGTTAAACTAAAATCTAAACATAACATACAGTCTTATATTTGAAGATGTACCTGCAACCCTTTTTGTGTGTGATTGCTGGCTACTCCCCCCACAACTGGCGAAAGCCTCGTATTGGAACAAGTACCTATTCATTATTAAATAATATTTTACTGAATATTGTAACTACTCAAATCAACATCAAACATCATTTGACCTCTTCGGGATATATTTGGTTGAGGCAGAACTAGAATAATATCATTTAAATGATTCATGTCACATACATCCTCAACATTTGGGTATGTGAACATCAATCTTTCACCAATATTCACTTTGTTTACTCTTCTAACAAACTTAACAGTGGGAACGTTATCTTTTACGCTTAAAACTCGTCCTACATAATGTTTCAAACTTTTTTTTGTCGAAAATTTTGCCACAATCCAATCGTCTTTCTTATAATTCTCTGTGTAATATTGTATTTCACTGCAACCAAACGGTACGGTATCTAACTCAGGCTCTATATTTTCCTTATCATCCTGTTCTTTTAAACTTAATAAATAAGCATCATATGTTTCATAATCAGAATCATCAGTGTCATGTATGCTTAGAATATCAGAAAGTTCAGAACTTGATTCATTATATGTTTTTATTTTCTTTTTTCCAGCTTCATTACTTGCTTTTGACTTTGCTTTACTCTGTTTTTTACGATTTGTTTTTATTTTAGTATTTAGATCTTTACGTTTCCATTTAGTGTTTAATTGATTTGAACTACTTGGGCTTAGATTGCTGTATTGTTTAACTCCTTTTTGATTATGCTTGGGGACCAATTCCAACTGTAGAGCTGATTGCCTAATAACTTGACCTCCTTTTAGTTTTTCTTTAATCTTATATACCTCCTTGTTAGATATTACCCTCACACCAGGTGTCACTTTCACATTAGAAGTAATTATTGGTTGATTAGAATCTTTTGTCAGAATGTTTAATTTATGGATGGATTGGCTTGTATGTAATATATCTGGTTGTAAACATAAAGGTAAGTTATTTTCATTTATTGCCATAAATGACACATTTTGATTATCATTTTTTGAAAGTTTATCAAATGTGCAAATATTTAATGATGGCGATGTACGAGTAAATTCTTGCGTTGATATATCAATTTTAGTGTTGATAGTTTGGATGCAAAGTATGTTAAGACTCTGTACAGTATTTAATTTTCGTATTGTCGCATTGCCTCTGTTTTCTTGCATTATATTAATCTTATCTTGTTGATCTGAATCATTTTGTTCTATCTCAAATTCATCATAGACATTTTCATAAGTCAGTTTCATTTTTTTTGAACTTTTTATCATTCTGCCTGTGGTTTCATCTAAAATGTCACTATCTGACTGCGACTCTCCACTCGCCTCATTTCTTTTATTTAGTATATCTGATATGTTAATTTTCTTTTTTCGTGCTGTCTTTTTCTGTACTTTTTTATCTGTTTTAGTTAAAATATCACCAGAACATACTGATTTACCTGGTTCTGTAAGCAATTTCTTACATCTTTTTACTTGCATTGGTTTCGGTGCTCTCATTTCCTTCAAATAATCTACTACAACTGAATCTATCCCATAGTCTGCATCATCGAAATATTCTGGTATTCTCTTAAAAATATTACGTGCATTCACAGGGAAGATGCCTGCTGCTTTAAAACCACTTTTTATGTTCTTGCTATCCTTGAATTGGATTTTCTCTGTCAATTCATACAGTAGCTTTGGGAAGTGCTTTTTGTTTAAGGTAGTTTGTCCAGGGTGTCTGATTTTATATTCTAGCAAAATCTTCCTCCATTCTTTTTTCAGTGGGGCAAAGTAGGCCACGTCGAGTGGCTGTGTGAGATGTGTTGAGTTTGGTGGTAGGAAAACGAGTCTTACGTTATGCTTTTCACACATATTAATAACTTCAACATTTAAGTGACTTGATAAATTATCACCAATGACTACTTTTGGGCCGGGACCAACTTTTTTTGCCCACTCTATTACTATTGTTTGAAAATAATCTTCAAAACAAGAGGAATCAAACCATCCGCTTTTGGTACAGTTGTATCTGGTTTGGTCTGGGCCTCCCTCTACCCACTCTGTGTATAAATTTGTGGCTTTGTATACAACATATGTTGGGAGGCAATATCCAGATGCGCATACAGTAAACATTATGGAAATACAACTTTTTGTACTATTTACAATCCTTTCAGGATATTTGATTCCCCTTCTAAAAATGCATTTGGATGCTCCTGGATTGTCTGCTAGGTTTGTCTCATCATAGTTAAGGATGTGACTCGGTGGTATATCCTTAAGCGTTTCTTGTAAATTCTCGAAGAAACTTTCCATTTCTTTTAACCCTTTCTGAGCCCGGACTTGTGTTATATTTTGTGTTGTTCTTACGGTCAATTTGGATGAATGTCTTTGTAAAAAATTCTCAACCCATGCATTACCAGGCATTTTGCCCTTAAAAAGATCGGTACGGGAATTTTTCTGTAAATACTTAAACACAAGCATTTTTAAATCCAACTTGGTCATGGGGCTTCCATAGTCTGCAGTTGCAATCAGTACTTTAACAATGTTAGCCTCTTCCTCGTCTGTTAATCTCTTTTGACCTCCAGCAGGCTTAATATGCATTTTTTTTGCTTTGTTTAAAAGCGTCCGCCGTGGAATTCCGAACTGTTTTTCAGCCTGCCTACTGGATATAAGATGTTTTTTAATCATTTCTGTAGCTAACTCTACCATCTCAATCGAATAGTTTCTGTAACTTCTCGAACCAAGAATTCTTCTATTTCTTTTTTTTTATTTGGTGTGCTTCGGGGTTGATTTTTGTTACTCATACTGAACTGAAAAAACACAAACAATAAAAATTCAATGACCGAACCAAATGTGTTTAAAAATGTAGATTGATGAATATAGCTTTTCATTTGATTCAGAAATGCGACTTAGATTTTTTTAAGTGACAATATTTTTACACCTAATATTTACACTTTTCTTATACTATTTCTCTTAAACATTTTTTTTTTCATACCAACACATTTTAAAACATGGTGGAATTATTAAAATATTAATATAAAGATTATTTTGCAACCCTAATAGTACTATTTTGATGGGCAAAGTTGTCAACAACAAATCGGACTTAAATTTGTGACTTTGCCCATGATTATAAATTTGAATCTGTAACGTTTTTCTCGTTAAAATGACACTATTTATTGTCAATACATCGTAAATAAACAGTATTTAAAAAATCACTTACCTGCAGCAACTGGAAATATGTCTTTTGCACAAAGTTTTTCACTATGAATTTGGCCCGCAAAAACAGTACTGTATTCCATAGCGTCTCATGGGTAACTGACATGAAGAGAGCAAAAGTGCGTTACACTAGTGTTGCCAGAATATAATGTATTTTTCTACCATTGCACAAAAAAAAGTAAAATAATGAATGATTTAAAATATTTTTCAAATATACAAAAATCACCTAACTGGGCAAAGCCAGACCTGTAGGGCAAAGTAGCCACATTTCACGGTACAAGTAAGTATTTAGCATGGAAGCAAAAAAAAATGCATTTCATTAGTCCTCTATGGTCTTGAATAATATTCAATTGTTTTTAGGCTCCTTGGTGAGCTTTATGTTGAATTTAAGTTCGCCCCATTCTCGTGCCCTCGTAAACGGAGGAGCTATAATTTAGACGAGGAGGAAAAGGAATTATCAGCAGCTCTGAAGAAAGCCCTCGAGTCTGTTGTATGCAGGCAAACCTTTCCTAAGTTAAAGGGTAATATTAGTAGACTGGCTTAAAATGTATGTATAATTATTTTATATAATTTTGATTTAAATGTTATTGATTATCTAAATATAATCAATCACACACATTTTTGTTAAGTTTTATATGATTTTTTTAGCTGTATATCAAAAGTACATTGAAATGTATTTAAATCATAGAAAGTCCAACTAGGTCAAAGTCAAAACACTAATCATGTTTGGAAAAATAATTGACCAACCGTTCAACATATATTGCCACAGTTGCATTGCTACCCCTGAGGACTGAGTCGGAATATCTTATACCACATACATCTGCCTTATTAGAATCTTCGAACCAGAACTCAGCATTATAACTGAAATAAGTATTGCATGAGACGTCATCCAAAATCCTATGTACATTCTTCCATCTAAAAATATATGTAATTAGATTATTCTCGTGGCTACGACTGCTTCAGTCATGTCTGGCATTGTAATGAGCGTATTATCATTATGTTAATCTAGGTCACAAACTGCCTGTGTGCTAAATTTCAATAGAATCCGAATCATAGTTTTTTTGGGTAAAAGTAAAAAAACGCCTTCTACACTCATAGCTCCACATTAGGATTTTAAGACAGACAAAAATGAAAACACAATCACCCAGAACAAGAATCTAAACTCATCATTCAGATACCTGTCTGGCCGGGAATCAAACCCAGAACCCACTGCGTGTCAGACTGGTATGGTAACTGCACTGCCATGTGGATAGTATTGAAAAGGTTAGGAACCACTGTATTAAGGGAACTGCTATATTAAGACTGAATTTTATTTCTGAAAATGTTCCACTAGTAAAATAGTTTCATCTATGAATACATATCAGTTGTGAATATCATTGAAAAATTATCAAGTTACACCAGATTGTGATTAAAAGATTGGATTCACATTCATTTTGTCTAATAAAGAACCTAATTGTGTTATCTTCAACAATAATAGCATAAATAGCAACAATAATAGCATACCTATATAATAAATAAGATTGAAAAGGAATAAATGAATACCTTGTATACATATATATAATCTTCTTTCTTATTAATATAATACATGCGAAAGTTTGTGTGGATATATGTGTGTTTGTTACTCTTTCACACAAATTTCACATCACATTTTGCTGACATTTGGTCAAGTTTTTTGCTTAACACATGAAATACTCATTAAATGTGCTTAAAGCAGACTGAGCTGTGCGTATAAGCTAATATAGAAATATTTTTGATACCCAGCATTATGTTTCATGAGATTAATGCTCATATTTAAAAAAATATTTCCTTTTAATGACAGTATAAATAAATAAATTGTCTCATTCGTTTCTTACAATTTTCAATAGGATTTTTTTAGAAAAACAATGACTAAAATGTATAAGTTTTACTCTGTTTTGCAATTTAAAAACAAACTTCATCTTCACAGCAGAGCTTAGGATTCTTAAATATCCTCATGTCGATGTATCCATCATGGTTTTCTACTTCTTGATTTAGGTTTTCATGGTTTTCTACTTTTTGATTCAGGTTTTATTTATCTGTAGGATAGAGGTTTTTAGTATTTTTATTTTTTATGCAGTTTGAATGAATTTTGCCTTTTTATAATTATTTTGTTGTTTTCTGTTTTAGCTGGATGTATATGTCATGATTATGGAGAATGACGGAGGATGTCTAGCCGCAGCAGTCAATGCTGCAGGTCTGGCAATTGCTGATGCAGTGATACCCATGTTCAATATTATAACAGCCTCATCAGTGGCAGTCATCAATGACCAAATATTTGTTGATCCAACAGAAGCAGAGGAATATCTAGCTTTACTATCTATGAATGATGAAGCAAACCTTGGTGTTATTACCATTTCCATGCTACATGAACTAAAACAAATAGCAGATATACAACAAGTTGGATCCATGGATGTAAACTGTATAACTAACATAATGGAGATTTTGGAGAAAGAATGCGTAAAAATTGTTCCCTTTGTGCAATCACTTCTTGTCAAGAATGTTGTTAAGAACAGTGATAAAAAAGAAGAGGAGGACAAGGAACTCAAGGAGTCAGAGGATGCTCTATTTGCTAGAGTTGAGGAGATAAAAAATACAATAAAACATTGAAAATACACAGTATTTTATTTATTTCAAACCTTACATTTAAAAGATGTTTATACTTTCCCACAGATTAGAGATGTATTAACAAAAATTGGGCTATGTCGCCGGCTGTACGCAAAATAATCATGTAGCTTAACAAGAACAAAATAAAAAATAAGAGTGATATGAAATCAACTCTTAAATGCCTCTTACAGGTTAGTCTTCTGGCTTCTCTGGTGGTGGTCCGCACGGCTGTAACATTCTTTCCGTCAAGTTAAATCTCACACGTGCCTTAGATTCATTCTCGACAATCGCAAAGTAGTTGATTAAGTCAGGATGTCCCATGTAGCTGCAGCAGGAATCCCGGTGCTGGTTGGTCAACCATTCATACTTTGTAGTATCGGCGTGTCCCGTGCCAATGTACTTGCTTTGTAAATGTTCTAACTGGCTGTGAATGTTGTACCTTTCACCCATTTTGTATTGTATTCAAACGTCTTGAGTTCTTAAACGTACGATTTATTAAAAAATGAAAATTAGTCGGCAATCAATAAATTGAACATTGAAGTTTCAACTAAATCGTTTTTATGTTTTCACACCATGGCTTCTTGCTTTTTAGCTTACATTTATATTCAATATTAGCACAGATTCACACAGCATAGAGAGTATCTCTAATTTTCTTTTAATAAAATTTTGCATTTACATAGTATCTACCCCCAAATTATGGATGCTAACAGCAAAAGCGAGCTCGCCCGTATTTATATATGTTATAATTCTAGCATAGACAAAGGAATAAAAATACTAAAATACAGACTATAAAGACAAACATTGAAATTCTCATTAATTAGTATGTATTCTGTGTAAACTAGTGAATAAAAGACATAGCGACACCGTGACATTTTAAAGACACTGTAGCGACTTAAAGTTTTCATTGAAGGAATTAGTGTTTACTTTATGAATTTTTTACACTTCGTAAGAATCTGAAATTTAGTCATGAAATATGATTGCTTTTACGGGAAAGGCACTGTTCGTTATTGTTTTTATGGTGGTGTCTGTAACTTGCAGAATACACAAGTTGCCTCTTGTGGTAAGATAATCTATATTAATTATTAATACGCTTAATTGTATTTGGTTTTTATAATCGGTTTTAAGTGTATGAAGTGTGACACGTAACTGTGTTTCAATGTTTATTTGAAAAAGGGCGAGATGGCATATTGTAGTAAGCCAAATATTCTTAGGTTGTTTACTTCCTGTGCTTACACCTAATATCAGATGTTCCCACCTGTAAACATTATAACAGCCTGCATTTGATTTGGCATTCTATAAATAATTTCTATAATGAGTTAATTATCATTTACAATTTGTTTTTACAAGTATGCAGTAGTACATTATTTATTTTTTAGTCTAATTAACGCATAATACATTTCTATACTATATTTTATTGTAGTCTTTCTTACTTATACACTATTATGTGTAAGGTGGGTTAAACAAAGGTAATAGAATCCGTTATGATCTGACTCTGCAAGCATTACTATTTATGCTTCCTTGGAGCAGTGTTAAGTACTCCAATAATTTGGTGTGATTTGGGTTGAAACGGTGATATATTTATCAAAAATGTTTCAACACACTGCTTACAATATCAATGGTTTACTTTACCATCTTAGTCCTCCGAAGTAGAAAGGCATTTGCAATTGAATTCAAATAATACCCGTGGTGTATATGAAGTTGCTCACAGATGTCTATTGGTGGCAGTAGTCCCTTGGGTGGATTGAATGCTTGTTTGATACTTCAAATTTAAAAAAAACAGTCTTCAAAGTCCCTCAACCTATCTTTCTCAATTTATTTGCTGTGCATTCATTTGCTGAGGATGTACATATTATGCCGTAAATAAATAAATGCCATTAAAACGTGGCATGTAAATGTACATTGTTGTTTGTTAAGGAAAATCAACAGTAATACAATACAGAAATGTACAATATGGTTTTAACTTTAGTTCTCCAATTTCTGTGGTTCATTTTGTATCTTATCATAGTAGAATTCATGTTTAGTTTTAGTTAGAACAATGTTGGTGTCATCCACATGAGGTACCTCTCCAATTGAACTATACTTATTACTCTATTCTTTTATTCACATCAGAAGGAGGTTTGTTTTATAAATACCCTATTACTTTCGTAATCTTTAGTGCAGTTATCAAAAATGCTCAGAAATTTAGATTTTTTGCGATAATTGCATCAGATGCGTCTAATCGATATGTGGCTTGATGTGTCTAATCGGTATGTGGCTAAATAATGTCTTTTTTTAAATTGAAAATTGTTCAAAAGCTAACGAAAAGTATTGCACTGGAGTAGATGATCATTGTTAGGTCATCAGGTGATTGTTATCAACTTAATCACAGTAGTTCTCATTTATAAGAAATAAACACAGCATTTATATCTTTTGCACAGAGAACTAAATCTGGTTATGAAATCTTTATTTTTACTACAATATCAATTAGGGAATGTAACCAAATTGTGTAACCTATTTCGACAAGTTTTTACCCTCTTCCTTCCCCTTGGTGACCATCGGTATGTAGACCATCTGTATGTAAGTAAACTCTCCCTTCCTAGTAGATGTAACATGGTAATTCATAAATTTTCAATATATTTTTTTGCCAACATAAAGTTGGAAATTAATAAGTTAGCTCATAATTGACACTATATTTGCCGCATGGTGCCAAAAGTACATGCATACCAATTTATTGAAATGAAATATTTGAATATATGTTGAAAAAGCACAGGATTTCCTTTAGACAATATTGAGTTTGTGATATTTTGATATTTACCAAGCGTGATATTTTGAATCCCCTCCCCCTCCCCTCTTCAAATGGTCAGGTGGATTGGGCATTTTCCCTAAGGCGAAGTAGAGTTCAGAAAAACATTAAGACGCATTTAATTCAAAACTGTCATTTTGCATATCTGTATTTTTCATTTCAATATCAGTATAGTCTATGTTATAGCTAGGGATGACAAACCTTTTTAAATTAAAGTGGCTTTTTTTAAACTAAATGTTTAATGAGGTTATAGACATGCCATCATTGATAACAATAACTTGCAGGTAAAGATCACTAAAAATATTGTGGCATACACAAGATAATGTGATGTGATACATTATTTTTTAGATATGTCACAATAGGCTATTGGACAGGTTTTTAAAATCCATTTTATATTATCTAGCAGAGGTTAAGAAGAAACCCAGTAAAAGTTGTTTTTTTAAAATTTTGGTACATATTTGCTGAAAAATATCAAATTAAAAATTCAATATTTAAATAGCGCGCAAAAACGCTACTTTGACAATATGGCGGGTTGGTGACGTCACTTGCCTGTATTGTCATCTGTGGCTCATGTCATCCACATACATTTGTTGTAAACAAAAAACGAAAGTTTACAAGCAAGTGACGTCATCATAAACCCGCCAAATCAGGAGCATTTTGTGTCACGTGACAAACGTTTAAAAAAATGCATTTTTATTTAAGGATTTTTAAATAAATTTAATCATTATTTTCAACTTATGTTAATAAATAACCATTCTTAAACTCATAATAGATACTGATAACAGTAATTGACACTTAATTTTTCGCATTGTCAAATAGCCTATTTTACCATCCATGGGTCACTGTCAGAGGTTCGCCACCTTTATAATAATTAGCCATGATTCTGCTTAAACAAGTTATGGGGAACTATAACTATTTTCTATCTTTGTATTTAAATATGTTATTTTTTTTAGGATGATGAACGTCATTATGTAGACCTTACTACATTTGGCTTCTTTCAAGGAGGTATCCTTGATGTGCATATGGTGAACTTCAAACTGCCGTCTGGTCCTGTACTGGGAGAAGTATGTTAAGTTTTATATCTAGAAATTTATTACTAAATATGTTTCCCTATGTGGATTGTAACGCTGGCAAACTAAGTCATCCAACCCTAAAGCATTCCTACTATGCCTATTAAATCAATTAAGGTTATGCCACATGGGACTCATGTCCATGCGAGATGGAAAGAGAGTTTCAAGGATTCAAAGGTTTATTGATAAGCATACATGCATAACACATATTGATCACCATGAACGGTGTTGAAAGCAGAATCGGTATCTTTGATTTTTATGCCCAACTTAAATTTGATAAAAAGTATATTTGTAGTAAGACACAGACTAGGATAACAAGAATAATAGTAATAAATAATTTTGGGTTGTCCAATAATAAATGAGGGGCATAAACGGCAGTTGGTGATTAAAAATACCTGTCATTATAATGTAAAGTTTTTTTTTTAAACCACATAATAATGATTTTATTTTTAAACCACATAATTATGATCGTTTACTTTCAGTATGGATTCACTTTGGATAGAACTGTTAACGATGCCATTAATCCATATTTAGAAGTTCATTCCGACACATGCATATTGAAGGGTGTGGAAAAAAGCAGTCCACTATTGTCACCGCACCATCCCGCAATTGTGTTTCTGAAAATGGATTTTAATAATTTAAGGTGAGTTTATTAATTTAATATCATGTATTTAATAGTAACAATATTTTCCTGGTTGTTATTATTAAATTGTGTGTGTGTTATTGGAATAACATAGTATTTCAACGCATGTTCCTTATTTATAGTTTCATGAATTTATCTATATCTGATTTTTTAAATACATTTATACGTAAATAACTTATCGCACTGCATTTGTATGTTTACTTTGTATATTAATGACTATTTTGAATTTTTTTTTTAAATTATTAAGTTGTTTTATAACATAATCGTATGAATCTCTCTGATTTGATCAATAATAAAAAATTAAAAATGGAATATCGTAAACTTAACCGCTTGTGTATAAAAATGTACAAGTATACTTTAATCATTATACATAATCAAATATCCATATGTGTACTGATAATAGAAGATCTGTTTTTCTATACAACATATAAAAAGACAGCTTGGTCTGAAAATACGTAATAACAGGCATTTCTGTTTTTTTTTTAAATTTTTATAGTGTGTAATAAACTGCTGATTTTAATTTAAACTATCCGATATATATACAATATATGCATCTGGAGGTAACATTACCTCAAAAACCATATCAAACTTAAAAGGCAACTAAAACTCAACTCAATAAGTTATTTACTATTGATTATATTATTTTTAACGCGGATAACTGTGGAGAGAAGGTAATTTGTAATATAATGTTTCAATAATATGATTTGTATGATAAAATTTTGCTAAATTTGCATGTGAAATATCAGTATCATAGAAATATTCACATGCTTATAAAGAGTTTTCAAATATCTGCTGTCGCGGCAATGAGTGAAATGGAAACTTTTGCTTACCGTTATCTTATTTATTTTACTCAATCTTGTCGAAGGTGGTAGAATCAGTATGGGTAGATAGAGGTGTCAATCCTATACCTATTTTAAATAGACTTCGAGACATACATTCTCAATTGGAATGTAACTTTAAGCGGAGTCCATCTCGATTATTACATTCTTTTTTTTTCCATTCAAGTAATAGAAGAGCATGCAGTCCACCTGACAGTAAATGGTCACTGGCGCCTTTGGAAATCTGTAAGCAACTTCATATAGAACTTAGGTTCTATTGGAAGTACATCACGTATGTGTGCTATTCTCGAGGACTAAGATGGTCATATGAAAATGTGCCGGCAGCCAAACCCAACGAAACGCAAGAACAGCTTCACGCTAGGAAATAAGTGTAGCTGTGGTACCTCCCAGGTCGAACTACACCGGTTCTACCACCGGGTGAACTAATTATTGAGCTCCTGTCTAAATTATGTATGAGGTATCTTAGTCCTCAGGTGTAGCAAAGCTGTGATCGGCGACAGGTAGAACCTCGGTTATCCATGGAGTTAGTAGAAGTGATCACTTAGGTACCAGAAGACTCGTTCGATCGAAGATGTTCGTTTCTTAGGGCCGGCGCACATATGACGGAGCGCAGCGCAGCGCAGCGCAGCGCGTGCCCGCGAAATTTTCTTAACGAATCACACACTAGCCGAAATTCGCGCTAATTACTGGGAGAATGCGCGCGGATGCGCGCGGGTGCGCGCGGATGCGCGAGCATGCGCTTCCATGCTCCTCAGAAATAAATTGCTGTTATTTAATTTTGGATATTATTTCTAAAGGGACAATGACGATAATAGTTTGACAGCAAAAAATGCGCTGCGCTGCGCTCCGTCATATGAGTGCCGGCCCTTACTTACACTGCAAAGTATCGTATTCATTTAATTCCATTCCTTTTCCATACAATGTCTTGTATGGAAAAGAGAGTAATCTGTTGATAATGACTATCAAATATCAACGTTGAAACGTTGATATTTGATAGTCTTTACCAAATTTTAATCGCTTACTGCGATGCGAATACTTTGTTCGATTTTTTTGAAATCTGTTCAGAATCTTTTTTAATTTAACTTTATTTAACTTTAAGCCATTAAACGTAAGACTCTTGATTTTTTTTTATCAAATATGTTGGTGATATATGTTTATTGGTTCTGCTATGTTTTGTAGCTTTCATAAAGCAAGGTTGAAATCATAGTACATTATTTTATTCAATTGTCATCGTTTTTGAGATACCCGTAGTATCGGTATACCTACTATCTAACAATTTCCATGGATGCGCTGCGGCGCAGTAATGGATCCTTAACTATGCTTGCGCTAGCGTCTTGATTAGATAAAGTAACATATTATAATGAAGAAAACATAACGTGATAAATTTACCATATATACTTTTTGAACTAATTTAACTGACTTTCCAAAAGAGGTTATCTATTAGCTGTGTATTTTTTAATAATTTCATTGGTTTATTTTTAGATTTACTTTCATTTAATAACAACACTTGAAATTCTACAGCGATCTAATTTGTCGTTGGCGATACCACATCGGTATGCTTAGCTGGCGCATTAAAAAATCATGTTTACTGCTAACGACAATGATGAATATATTGCACAAGAGTAATAAAACTCAAAAAACGTGGCACGTGATAATGCTATATCGCAGTTTCGGGAGTTGAACCACATTTTATTGTTATGTAGTTTAACCGTTTATTATATATACTACTCATTAAACCTGTAAAAATAGAACTTATAAAACGTAGAGCTATTGCATAATGCTCTATGTTCGAGCGAATACTATGGATTCTTGTTAAATTTTTGCGAAATACAAATTTTTGCATATGCGATATGTGTATATTATTTGTCTGCCGCTGATTGTTATAATTATAATTGCACAAGCATTCCATTTTCATATCGATAAAAGAAAATTGTTGCTTTATATGTTTTGCTGATTAAAACGTGTGCTTGTTATGGTTGGGCTCATACAACATTTTATAATGTAACTACTACGCATGATTGCTTTTTTTCGGTCATGGTGACAGTGTAGTCTTGGGGACAAAATGTTGACAAGCACTGGTGGTTAATTAATTTATCTACCCTACGTCTAGTTCTTTTTTTTCAAATACAATTCACGACACACTGCATTTCTGAGGATGGGTTCGGCTACCGAAAATTTCTTGGGACAACTCTTTTTTCTTTTATATGTACCTTCTTTAATATGTACCTATGTTGGCTTTAAAATATGGCTTGTTTTGTGTGCTCTAATACCTAAATGAGCTACCAAACGTAGCTTTGTAATTGTGATAGCTATAGTATATTGGGCACAGAAACCATTACCAAGCCATTTACCAAGATGCGTTATGCACGAGTCAAAAGCCATCTATCGTAGATATTGATACAAGGTTATGTTTATAGAATATCTAGAATAATAAGGCGAGCGCTTGAAATAACTGGGAGGAGACAAGGCATGCAACCGCCGATCCAAATGACATTATCTAACCTAGATTTCTAGGCAAAGATAGGTACTTCAAGATATAATACAATTTATTACGTTATATGGAATCTAGTGCCATTATAGGAAATAATGGACACTTCTGTCGAGAATAGATGGGTGATGAAATAAGATTTCGGATTACCTTTATATGTATAAGGCGACCATGTCATACCTCGGGAGTGGCAACGTATCTCTGTTGAAGTAATGAAGTAGAATGAATATAATTAATATGGAGTAGCTTATAGATGAGCAGTGATAGCCTAATGGTTGAAACTTGCCCTCTCAATCGGGAGGTCCGAGGTTCAAACCCAGGCACGCACCACTGAGTTATGTGCGTATTATACATTAATTATCACTGCTTTTCGGTGAAGGAAAACATCGTGAGGACACATACACACCCGAGAGATCTTTAAAAAAAAATGTTCTCGGAGGTGTGTGAAGTCCACCAATTCGCACTTGGTCAGCGCGGTGGACTATGGCCTAAAAACTCTCTCATTCTGAGAGAAGACCCGTGCCCAGCAGTGGGACAATAATGGGTTGACGACAGCTTATAGATGTCCGAGGGCAGTGCCAGATCAAGCCAGCGCGGGGCCCGTAGCTGACCGGTGGCTCATAGTTTGCCTTAAGTACCTAAGGGTATTAAATAAAACAAAACTGTTACTATCCGTGGGTGATAGTGACCACTACTGACTGAAATAATAAATGAAGCTGTTGTAAGGCTAATATTACAGGTGGTAGAACAATTCCCGATGCTTGTTGAGAGACAGCATCGACTAATGTAATATGTATCCCATGTGTGTTCCATGTGTTAATTCACTATCTGTGTGTCAAATTTGAAATGCGATCTGTAGTTTTTTCGTGATAGAGTAACAAATACATTTACAAACTTTCGCAATTATAATAATGATATGTTTGTACCATAATGACCGTTATTCGTATTGCAGGCTAAACATAACCTGCGAAGGTGAGGTGTCAGCCTTACACCTGTACCAGAACCGGTCGATGATACCAAGCGACAGGAGCAAGCGACAGTCCCAGTACATGTTTCTGAACCGACTTCGACGATCGATTCATGGTAATTATAAAGCCATTAGCTTGGCTGTCAACCATCAATATATCGTTTTGTTCAATACCTTTAGAGCAGTGATAGCCTAGTGGTTGAAACTTGCACACTCAATTGGGAGGTTCAAGGCTCAAACCGGGGTACGCACCACTGAATTATGTGCGTATTAGAAATTAATTTTTACTGCTTTTCTGTAAAGGAAAACATCATAAGGAAACCTATACACCCGCGAGTTATTTAAAAAAAAAAGTTCTCGGAGGTGTGTGAAGTCGAACGACGGCCTGAAACTCTCTCATTCCGAGAGAATACCTGTGCCCAGCAGTAGGACAATAATGGGTTGACAATATTCAATATCTCGAGAGGGAACGGTTATTATACTGATTTGACACGCAATGGGTTCCGGGTTCGAATCTCGACTAGATAGATTTCTGAATGATGAATATAGAATCCTGTGCGGGGTCTGGTTGTTTTTGTATTCGTCTGTGTGTGTTTCCATTGCACCCACGACACGGTAGAAAATCCTAGTGAGTATGAGTGTTGAAACCATTATTTATCTATTTTAATATGCAACATTTTATTTTGTATGTTTTGTTTGTATGGAGTATACGACCGGGGAGGTACCACTGTAAAGATTTCCAGCTTGAGGTAGTTCTTTCGTTTCGTGGGAAGAGTATGGTTGATACTCACTTTCATATGCGGCGACCAATACTCCTTGGAAGTAACGCATTAGTGATTGACTTCGGATAGAATCCGCGATATGAAGTGGCTTACAGATGTCCGTGGGCGGCAGTGATCATTTAGTAAAAGCAGCGCTTAACCTATAAGCAGTGATGGGCAAAAAGTAATTGAATTAACAATTACAAGTTACAGTTACTTTGTAATTAGTATTCAAAATACTTTGTAACAGGTTACATAGGTAACTAATTACAATAAGTATTTACTGTAACTAATTACAAATAATTTAATTACAAGTTAATCTAATTACATTATAACAGATTACATAAGTAATCTGTTATAATGTAATTAAATCAGTATTAGACTGGAACGTTTGCACTTAAATTCGTACTTGCCGAAGTTGCAGACCGTGTCTGCTTTACCTACAATCCTACATACGCTACTACACTAAGCGAAGATGTTATATTTTTATTTTATTTAATATTTAAAAAAAAAAAAAGTTATATACGCTCATTTCTAAAAAAAAACATGTGAATCAGATGTTTTGTTGAAATATTAAATACATCTTGTTTTGATTATCATTGTAAACAAAAAACATTACAGATAGAACAAATAAATATATTTCACATGCAAAGTAAAGGTTACAATTAAACAGATTACTAAGTAATTAGGTTATGTTGTAATTAAATTATTTTGTAATTAAATATATTGTAATCAGTTACATTGTACGTTGGTAGTAACTCAATTACAATGTAATTGATTACTGTGTAATTCAATTACATTTAAATTAATTACTTTGTAATTTCATTATTAATTACATTACTTAAGTAACTAGTTATGCCCATCTCTGCCTATAAGCGGCTTAACCTATAGTGCTGAGTGCATCGTCTTGGACCATCATGTGTATAATGAAATGACGGAAGTGGCTTGCTCCGCGGTGATGTGCTACAGGCATAAAACAATGTTATTCTGCAGTTATAAGAGGAAAGGCCGTAAATAATACCATACTGTAAGCTATACCCACTTATAAAATAGCTTGTTGGAATATGCAAAAACTTTCTCGTTACGACGGCAAATTTAATAAAAGGGGGCGCCAGGGTTTTATTGCAGACGGGCGCTACACGAGATAGAGCCGCCCCTGAGTAACAGATAGTCTGCATGCTCGTTTGATATGTCAATTTTATATGAAAAATACTAAATTAATTTACAGCTAATACCACAGAGTTATAAGCGTCATAGAAGTCTGACCTAATATATTTATTGTTTTCTTCAGAGGGTGAAAGAAACGACGAGAGACTGGGCCCGCAGTGTTCTTACGCCGTGTTGCCGATATCGCGAGAATCACGAGATGGCTTCGACTACTACAACACAAGTGTAAGTATTTTATTTATTAATACTAACCTCGATTTGGGTAACATTGAACATTTTTTACAATATTTGTGATATTATAATCTGTTTTATATTTATTGCACCTTGTTTTTATTAAATGAATAGTGTCCTTTTTAGCTGGTTTATTAATCTAACATAATAAATTTACGGAGAAAACAATTAAACTATCCACAATTACCCCTAAAACTCAAATTCAAAGTTATCCTTAGTTTTGGGTAACTTTGAATATAATTTTTTGAGGATATAAAATCCGTCATTAATCGAATATTTTAAGGTCTGAGTAAAATTTATTAACATATTTTTGTTAATTAAAACCAAATCTATAAAAAATACATTTATTTTGATATATAAATACAATAGACAACTTGGTCTTGCCATATGAATCAAGGTCGATCAATTTGGTGGTAAAATAAGATACTAGTTTTTTTTTGATTATTTATTCCATCCATCCATAGGATGGACGGAACATCGGGTACCTTTGGAAGGTTTCCCCCTCGAAAACAAAAAAAAAAAAGGATGGACGGAACATGGACATAACATAGGCCTCCCCTAAATGGCGCCACTCCAACCGGTCCTGTGTCCTCTGAATCCAACGGTTTCCCGCTGTCTTCTTCAGGTCACCGGTCCATCTGGTAGGGGGGCGACCGGTACTCCTTTTGCCTAAACATGGTCGCCACTCGAGGACCTTTCTTCCCCATCGGTTATCGGTCCTACGAGCGATGTGGCGGCCCATTGCCACTTCAGCCTGCTAATTTTGAGAGCTATGTCGGTAAGCTTCGTTCGTCTACGGATTTCATCGTTGCGAATCATGTCTCGTAGCGAAATTCCGAGCATAACCCTCTCCATAGCACGCTGAGCGACCCTGAGCCTCCGAAAAAAAATATTTTTTTATGATACAGGTAACTTTGAACCGTTCAAAGTTACCCATATAACATCCAATTTCGACGTCGTCAAAAGTTTAACAGTTTTACGCAATATTCAACATGGGATACGGATAGTACAGTTTCAAAATAATAATATACAATATACATTTTAAAGATAAACACCAAAACACACCTGTTTACGGTAAGTTTTATATTATAATTGCTATTTCAAAATGAAGCATCAAACACTTGCAACAACTTCACTACGGAAAAGGCGGTATTTTTTAAAATTATGACATTAACAGGTACCTTTTTTTACTTTCATTGCTATTACAACATTTTGGCAAACCATTTTACGCAGGTACGATATTGAAACAACAAGAAGTTTCCATGTAATAAATTAATATATTTTTTTCACAACTTTGTTCAAAGTTACACCGCTGTTCAATGTTACCCAAATTGATTGTAGTTGAGCCGGCGAACTTCGTTCCGCCTAATAGTAATAAATCTAAAATTATCAATGTTTCTCGATTATATTATACATGTCTTATACATAAAAACCTTCCTCGTAAGTCACTCTATCTATTAAAAAAAACTGCATCAATATCCGTAGCGTAGTTTTAAAGATCTAAGCATACATAGAGGCAGACAGCGGGATGCGCCTTTGTTTTATACTTTGTAGTGATCATTTAAGTAGATCGAAGGAGCAAACCATCGCATATATAACAATACCACGTAAGTCGTTCTGGCTGACTTAAAGTCAGGAGAATGACTAATTGCTATTATATTTATATGCAGTTTTTTTTACAGGGGAGTAAAAAAACTGCATATAAATATAATGTCAAGAGTTATAACAATTTTTGTCCGAAATATTATCTGTTTATAGAAATATTATATGTTTGAACTTCAGAGATGTTGCATAAAAAACTCCAATGTTGTACTTGTGTGGTATTGTTTTATAAGTGACGAAATATGTATGCAGTCCACCTGATTTATTAGTGATAACTGCCGCCCATAGACAGCAGCAACTGTATGCATTTTTATATAGACTGTGGGCTTCATCTTAAGTCAATCACAGATGGACGTCGCCGACTTTTGACGACTAAGATGGTCGTCTTATATAGAAGTTATCCAGCAATAAGATCCTTGCAATGAATTCAAATAGGTATTGTGGGGGTTCCTTACAGGTCGAATCATATACTTTTTACCACCATGCGACATTTATTTACACATCTTTTTAAAACATTTATAACTTTATTTATTTACTACACAAAACTTATTTATATTCAATGCCTCTACGGACGAAGTTTAAGATCTGTAAAAACCTATCTGAATAATATTCGCAAAAGAACCATGCACCTGTGTCAATAACTCTTTGTCGATAACCAGCACACACTATTATGTATCAATGTTTAACATTTTTATATTCTTACGTGCTTTATACTATAAGTTCTATAACATTTTTTTTGATATATTGATACCGTATGGCCAGATATTTTCTATATAGCCACAAAACAAGCGGCCAATGAGGTCTTTTTTTACAAATTCGATTATTTTTTATATATGTTTATCATAAGTTGATAAGATATGCAATTTCGATATTTTTCGATTTCGGCGACTGCGAGCCCCGGTTAACTATATCAAATCGACAGTACTTAATTCTAATTAAAAAATAATAAAAAATTTAAACAAACAGTACAACATATCATTTGAATGCTATAAAACAGAAGTAGTAGTGGTAGTCGCAGTAAAGCTATTCAAGGTGGTAGAACCAGTGTAGCTCGACCGGACAAGTACCACCGCCACACCTATTTCTACCGTGAAGCATTTCTTGCGTTTCGATGGAAGGGAGTGGTTGCCGGCACACTTTTACATGAGGCGACCATTATAGTCCTCGGAAGTAGCAAAGCATCTGAGATTGACTTCAGATAGAACCCATTTTCTGTATGAAGTTGATAACAATGTCCATGGGCAGCAGTGACCACTTACTATCTGGTGGACTGCATGCTCGTGTGCTACTTCAGTCATATCAAAAAAAAGCTACAGATAATGTTTTTGTCTAATAAGCTAACAAGCCTAAGTATAAAGTAACCTATGAATTGACGAAAAGCTACAGATAATGTTTTTGTCTAATAAGCTCACAAGCCTAAGTATAAAGTAACCTATGAATTGACGAAAAGCTACAGATAATGTTTTTGTCTAATAAGCTCACAAGCCTAAGTATAAAGTAACCTATGAATTGACGAAAAGCTACAGATAATGTTTTTGTCTAATAAGCTCACAAGCCTAAGTATAAAGTAACCTATGAATTGACGAAAAGCTACAGATAATGTTTTTGTCTAAAAAGCTCACAAGCCTAAGTATAAAGTAACCTATGAATTGATGATGTTTGACGGTGGTTTTTTATTCAGTTCGCAATGTACGTCGCGTCAGATAAGGAGGAAGGCCTCTACAACCTGTATTTCCACAACTGTCCGCATAAGGATTCCGATCCAGCCATCAATGTTATGGTAAGTTCTATATTGTAGTGTTAGTATCTATATTGTATAGTAGTATAGTAGAGATTTTTTGTGGATAATAGAGACGAGTATTGTACTATGCAGGGTACGTACATTTCTCTAAAGTTTGTTGATCTACTTTTTCTTCGTATTCATATCAAAGATAATTGGTATATAGAGTAATGGTTTTTGACTTTTTAAGGGTCGGTATCTGTAGGCACCCTTATAAAGTTAATCATACCTTGGCGACGCCAAATGGTAGGAATTCAACGAGTAAGGCGTATTTTTAATTCCTGTGGAGAGGAGCAGGTGCTATTCCTTGGTGACTCCCTTGGATCCATGCATTGTAGTTATAAGCGTTATTTTATGTTTAACATATTTATTTACTATTTGGCCTCTGCGATCTTCATTACTAGCGTGTGTTAATCGAGAAAAAAGTCTGTGTCAAAAGAGTGTTTAAAAATGCAAAGTAAAATGGGCGATACCTCTACAGTTTGCAAACGTCCATACGAGATAAAAACTACATTGACAGTTACAAAATTTAACAGCTCATACAGACTTTTGTATGACTTACAAAAAAAATTCGTCTATTTGTCTATAGGAAACGTCGTATCGTAGCAAAAATGTGTAGTATCCTTATATTGTGAGTATGTGATTATTAATATTGATGTATTATACACTCATAGACCCTGGATCGTGGGTGCCAAAAACACACACAATTAACACAAATAAAATAAAACAAACAGAAAATTAATACAAAAGATTATAGATTGTTTATAGATAAATATAAAAAATTATTTTTAGTCCTACAATAGTAAACAAATCTTTATTTATTTACAACTAGTTGAATCCCGCAGCTTCGCTCGCGGTTACAGAAATCGATTGTCCGGTGGGATTAAGATATTTTCCCACAGTAAAAAGTTGTCTATATGTTAATCCAGAGTGTAAGCTAACTCGCTACGAAATTTTATGAAAATCGCTCCAGCCGTTTATACGTTAAGAAGTAACAAAAATACACACTCACAAACTTTCGCCTTTATAATATTAGTATGTATATGTAGAGCAGTGATAGCCTAATGGTTAAAACTTGCCCTCTCGATCGGGAGGTCCGAGGTTCAAACCCAGGCACGCACCACTGATTTATGTGTGTATTATACATTAATTATCACTGCTTTTCTGTGAAAACATCGTGAGGAAACCTACACACCCGAGAGTTCTTTAAAAAAAAATAGTTTGTTAATAATTCGCACTTGGCCAGCGCGGTGGACTATGGCCTAAACTCTCTCATTCTGAGAGAAGACCCGTGCCCAGCAGTGGGACAGTACTGGGTTGACGATGATGATATTAGTATGATTTCCAGATAGAAATATACGAGATCAACGATGGTAACTTCCTCTCCGCTGGTGAGATGCCGCTCCCGGCGTTGTACTGCATGATGTCCGTGATCTTCCTGCTGAGCGCCGGCTTCTGGACCTTCATCCTGAAGACCAGCAAGCACAAGGTCTACCGGATCCACATCATCATGTCCGTGCTGGTGTACCTGAAGGCGATGTCCCTGGCCTTCCATGGAATCAACTTCCACTTTATCCAAACTCGCGGCGAACATATCACCGCCTGGGCTATATTGTACTACATTACGCATTTGTAAGTACTAACTCCCGCGGCTCTGTTCAATTTGATCACTTTTAATTTGCTTTTTTATGAAAAAAACACGCTTCCTACGCTCATTGCCCCACAGTAGGATTTTGAGGGTACCATGGACGCACACAAGACGAATATACAAACACCCAGATCCAGAACAGTAATCTAAACTCCTCATTCAGATACCTGTGTGGCCTGGAATCGAACCCGGACCCATTGCGCGTCAGACCGGTATGGTAACCGCTCCGCTCGCGGGTCGCCAAATGAGCATGACAAACGAGCATGCAGTCCACCTTATGGTAAGTAACTGACACCCATGGACATCTGTAAACAACTTCATATAGAACATACGTTCATCCTGAAATCAATCACAAATGCGTTGCTACACCTGAGGACAAAGATGGTCGTCTCATATAAAAGTGCCGGCAACCATACCTTTCCATCGAAACGCAATAAATGATTCACGCTAGAAATACGTGTGGCTGTGTACTTCCCTGGTCGAATTACACTTGTTCTACAACCTGGCGTTTGCTATGGTAATGAGTATGCCATGTGTTATTCCACTCCATAAACTATTTGTGTGCTAAAATTCAGTGAAATACAATCTGTAATTTGAAAGAGTTATAAACACACGTAAATAATTACAAACTTTCATCTTTATAATACTAATAAGATTGTAAAATGAAATGGGTACAACGCATTATTAGAGAACTGATAGCCTAGTGGTTATAGTGGTTGAAACTTGCCCTCTCAATCAAGAAGTCCGAGGTTCAAACCCAGGCACGCACCACTGATTTATGTGCGTATTAGAAATTAGTTATCACTGCTTTTCGGTGAAGGAAAACATCGTGAAGAAGCCTGAAGAACACACCTGAGAGTTCTTTAAAAAAAGTTCTCGGAGGTGTGTGAAGTTCACCAATTCGCACTTAGCTAGCGCGGTGGACTATGGCCTAAAACTCTCTCATTCTGAGAGAAGACCCGTGCCCAGCAGTGTGACAATAATGCAATATGAAGTACTAAATACACATTATTGTATAGTTACTATAATAAGTCGTGCTTACGCATCAGCAGTTTAACATGAAACGAGTAAGTTAGACAATACAAGGAAATACCCGAATAACTATCGCAAATTAGGAACTGCGACATCAATAGTACATGTTAGAGGTTAGGAAAACATGATGTAAAATAAAACACGCGTGAGTTAAAACGTCAGCATAATGTATTACTTAGACCGAAATCCTTTGCATTTCAATAATAATTTACGTAGCCTAATTTAACGAAGCGAAATTTAAACAATAAAGTAATTACTTTAATATTTAAATTTCGATACTAATCACAACTCCCAACAATAAGAACTACACATATATACTTATAAAGTTCGTATTTATACTGTTAATAGGATTCATACTAAAAATGTATATTGATGCTTGGATTTAATATTAAAAACAGAAATAAGCTAATTGTACAAGAGAGCTAAGAAGGACCGGAAAAGTACTAACACATCGATTTTCTTACCGTAAAGCAGAATTTGCGTTTTACTAGAGGGTTGTGGTTGCCGAGTCACTTTCATATGAGGCGACGCATCTGCAATGCATCTATTATTGACTTTGTGGCGACTTCACGCTACTCATCAAGAGATGGCGCTACTAGTATTCTGAAACACGCTATCGAAGCATTCTCAGAATCCTGCATATATACAAGTTCCGAACATCAACTGTCGGAGCACGGCCGCTCCCCAGGCATGATCACCTAGCCTGGCGGGAGATCTCCCTTTGCCAAAGTGGTGACCCCAGACAAGGACACGTCCCTTCACGATGGTGGCGACGTCACACCCTGGATGGACTGCAGCATCTCAACATCAGATTAGCAGCTCATCAGGTGCATCGCAGCACATTCGGGAACGCTTCCTGTGCCTGGTCCAGCTGCTCTCCGCGACATCACGGACGGCTTGAGCAGACATTGCTCGCCTCCACACTTCGCTCCACCTTCACATGTTGCAAACTTCCACTTTGGCAAAGGGAGATCTCCCGCCAGGCTAGGTGATCATGCCTGGGGAGCGGCCGTGCTCCAACAGTCGTTGTTCGGAACTTGTATATATGCGGGGTATTGAAAATGCTTCGATAGCGTGTTTCAGAATACTAGTAGCGCCATCTCTTGATGAGTAGCGGGAGGTCGCCACAACTTCATATAGAATCTTAGTTCTATATAACTTTGTTTAATTCTCAGTAACGTTGCTTACAGATATCCATAGGCGGCAGTAACCACTTACCATTAGGTGGATAGCATGTTCGTTTCCCACTTCATTCTTATAAAACAAAGTACTTGACCCAGCAAAATTCGTTCCTCTTAAAAGTCAAAAATCTAAAATTATCAGTGTTCCTCCACTATATTATGCATGTATTATACATAAAAACCTTCCTCTTGAATCACTCTATCTATTAAAAAAACTGCATTAAAATCCGTAGCGTAGTTTTAAAGATCTAAGCATACGTAATGTATGTAACCAATCACTTTTTTTGCAATGTTCTGACTTATTTAGCGTTAGTTGTGGTAGCCTATAATTGGAAAGGCGCCTGATATGTTCTTTTTCCATTATAATCTTAGTGTATGTAGTGTGTACTTTCCGTTGGCGATCCTTAATAAGTAATAAATAAATAAATGCATAGGGTCAGACAGCGCGAGGCGACTTTGTTTTGTACTATGTAGTGATGAAGTAAATGCAAGGAATACTGTTTAAGTTAGCTAATGAAAATGTTTGAACGTTGAACACATCTTTGAACGTTGCAGGCTGAAAGGTGCGGTCCTTTTCGTGACGATCGTGTTAGTGGGCACCGGGTGGAACTTCATCAAACACATCCTGGCTGACAGGGACAAGAAGATCTTCATGATTGTGATACCACTGCAGGTATGTTGAACATTTAAATGTTTCTATGGCTCCTTTATTTATTACTAGCCTAGCTTATGTCCATGCCTTCGCCTGCTATAATCACATTGACCATGGTCATGCGTGTTCCATATGGTTATCCAGGTTATAAACTATCTCATCCCTGTAGTTACGGGATCAGAATAGGGCTATGATATACCCTGCCTGTCGTAAGAGGCGACTAGAAGGCTTTTAGGGTTGCGGGTGGCTAGAGTGAAGCTCGAACCGTTCAGCCAAGCGACCCCGGGAAGGACGGCGACATGTGTAGTAACGCATGTACACTCTATTCTCTTTATGTGTCTGACTAAACATCTCTAGCCTCACTATCGCAATTCTTTTCAATTACAACCAAATGGCGAAAAGAATACAGTAGAATATAGAACTACATCCTTTTTTAATTGATGTCGGTTAAAAAGTATGCATCATTGTGTACACATTTGTGATGTAACGAATGTTAACGATATGATGCGAATATGAATCCGAATGCAAATATTCCTCACCAACGTTCGCGAATACTAATGGGAGTGCAAATATTCTTTTAAGCTATTGCATAGCTTTTATCACCGACCGAATCAAGAAATTCCGTAATGAAAAAAAACCTAACACCCTCCACTCGTATACTTGTATAAATGGATAATGCTGTGCAATACCTTTACCGCGGCAGTCCCCGAGTGCCGCACGCTTTCTCTGTTTTCATTTTTTGGTGTAGTGGGGCTGGAGGATATAGTTTTGCCGAGCATTTTTTTCTAGTCCACACACTTAGGTTCGATTTTACTTTGTATAGATTTGGCGATATTTTTTTGCAATTCGATATTCGCAAAACATTCGCACAACTTTTGCTAATATCTTAGATATGCGAATATTCACGTATGCGAATGCGATTATTCCTAACATCACTAGTACACATACAAAAGTGAATCCATGACTAAAAATTTTATTATATGTCGTATCTATAAATCGACAATAATTAAATAGTTTTATTGCAGCGTAACCGTTTACGATAAAAATGTATTTCGCCGATACTTTGCCCTATCATGGCTTGCTTAAAGAAGTTTACTTCAGTAAATAGGGTTTTATTGGTTACACGCGCACTTATCTATACTGGTATTAATTGATTTGGCATAGTCGTGTCAAAGTAATAATTATTTTTAATGAAGCAATAAAACGCGTTGCATAAAGTATGTGTGGCAATTGGTTAATGGGTGGTGTTATAAGAATGAGTGTACTTCTTTGAGCGCGTTATGAAAAAATAATGAGTGAAATTATAAGATTCGTCACTCAAAAGTCACAGTATGAAGTTGAAATGAATAGGTGCACTGCAGGCTCGTTTGCGACTTCTACTTTAAAGCTTATCTCGCGGCTCCGCCTGCTTTGATCATGTTTATTATGGTACTCACACTAGGTACTCACTAATGTAATGCGTTAATTCAAGTCATAAACTGCTTGTGTGCCAAGTTCCAGTGATATGCGATGTGTAGTTTTTGCGTTAAAAAGTAAGAAACACACTTACATCCTTACAAACTTACATTTATAGTATGTGTAACATAACCATTTCATCAAACGAGTTAAATGTTCTGTCTGTTCTGTCTGAAATGTGTATATAGTAAATATATAAGTATATATAAGTATATATATATATATATATATATATATGTATATATATAAAATTCTCGTGTCACAATGTTCGTTCCTGTACTCCTCCGAAACGGCTTGACCGATTCTAATGACATTTTGTTGTATTGTGTATATTATCAGTATTATTAAATTTTGTTTCATATTGAGTAGGACTGAGAATCGGCCAACATCTATTTTTGATATCCCTTAGTGTAATTTTTTTATATGGCAAAACAACGTTTGCCGGGTCAGCTAGTAATGTATACTAGTCACCCGTTGCATCGGTCGAAATTCGACCGCAATTTATACTAATAAACTAAACTTCATATTGTCCAAAGTAGTACGAATATTTTTCAAATTCAAATCAAATGTAATAATTTTTAAGTAATTTTCAACGCGCCCGTTTAATATAAAAAAGAGGTTTAATTATCTAAGCCGCATTTAAAAGCAATGGCGGTATTTTGACAAAGACATCTGACATTTTTGACGTTATGTGTTTTCATAGTAAATGCATTGAATGTTCTATTTCGTTTACTATGTATGTGTTTGTGACAAATGTACGGTAGTGTATGTATGTGTATGTGTTTTTAGTAAATTTTATGTATGATATATGCATTATTTGAAGAAAATATTAACATTCTGCACTCCTTCTCTACGTCCACTATAACCGTGCAAAATTTCATACTAAATCCGCCAGAGGTTTTTGCTTCACGTATTACTATAATAATGGTAATTTCCACACAGGTAGTGGCAAACGTAGCCGAGATCATAATAGCAGAAAGCGAGGAAGGTGCAGCTGAGCACAACGCGTGGCGGAGTCTCTTCTTCTTCGTGGATATGATATGCTGTGGCGCTATCATGTTCCCCGTTGTTTGGTAAGTTTTTATTTTTTAGTTTTTTTATACTTTAACCTAACGATAAGGCAGACGGGCTACCTGATGGAAAGTAGTCACTGTCGCCTATGGACCAATGCACCAATGCATCGCTGGCTTTGAAGGAGAGCTTTTTCGCACCTTTCTCGAAGAACCCCATGTCATAGCGCTCCGGGAATACCTCGGGAGGAAGCTCATTCCACAACTTGCACGTCCGTGGCAAAAACGAGCGTGCAAACCGAACCGTGGAGGACCGCCACGATTCCAGTTGGTGTGGATGGAGAATGTCTTTAGGGGATTATTATTGGCATTTATGATGGTACTCTTTGTTTATAATATATCCGTGCCTGTGACATAATCCTGAACTTCTCTTAGTGAAAACAGGTTGATGTCTGTTTTTGTTATATTCTACCAAAATCGTTACAAAAATGGTTGTCTATCGATATATTTCCGTTTTGTAAAATTAGAGATTTGTCGATACCTTTAAGACCTACGCTTTTGTAGAAATTTTGGTAGAAGAACACAACTTTGCAAACATTTCGGCAAAATAATTGCTCCTCGACTAATCTATCTGTGTAACGTTCGTTGTTCAGATATTCCTGCCTAATCCACTTATGAGCAATTAAGAGCACAAGCCTATCGAACGTTTAATGTAATGTATTAGTATTATGTTTGCTTAATATTAGGTTAATACCGCGGCTTCGACTTATTTATATCTACCACGATATTGAGTATCCTGTGCTAATCTACGTCTTAAACTATCTGCTTGCCAAATATCAGCGAGTTCCGACCAGTAGATTTTGCGGAAAAGTGTAATAAACAGTAATACATCAATCCATACAAACTTTCGCATTTTTTATTCGATTTTAATCGCAAAGGAGCATGTAGTCCATCCTGATGGTAAGTGGTCACTGCCGCCCATGAGCATCTGTAAACATCATATTAACTTTTCACGAACCGCGTGGCGGAGCGGTTATCATACCGGTCTGACGCGCAATGGGTCCCGGATTCGATTCCCGGTCGGACAGGTATCTGAATAATGAGTTTAGATTCATGTTCTGGGTCAGGGTGTTTGTGTATTCATCTTGTGTGTGTCCGTGGTCCACGGCCCAGGAGAAAATCCTAGTGTGGGGCTATGAGTGTAGAAAGCGTATCTGTATCTATCTGTATTATATAGAACAAGGGTTCCAACTGAAGTTAATCACAGATGCGTTGCTCCCGAGGACTAAGATGGTCGTCTCATATAAAAGTGAGTCGGCAAACACACCTTTTCAATAGTAAGTGTAGCAAAAAGAGCTGGAGATGCTACCTCCCCGGTCGAACTACACTAATTCTACCACCTGCTAAATTTATATTATTAATAAGATTTATTTTTCTTATACAAAGGTCCATTCATCACCTGGAGGACTCGTCGACAACGGACGGCAAGGCGGCGGTGAATTTGCGAAAATTGAAGCTTTTCCGCCACTTCTATCTCATGATACTCTGCTACATATACTTCACGAGGATCATCATCACCATTCTGGAGGTATGTAGTGCTTGGAAGTACTAGAGTTAGCTTATTGATCGAAATATTAGATTTTGAGGATTTATTTGTTGATGCCACTTAAACTTCGTAATGGTTCCAAATTAAAAGAGTACAAGAAAATTTAGATAGATAGATAAAACATTTATTTCACAGCTTAAGATACAACACAAAATATAGACATATAAAATAATAAACATAGGTTAGTACATACATAGACAGAAAACAAATTAATTACACTAAACTTAGTAGACATAGCGTCCCCGCGAGACACATATGAGTACAAAAGGTGCAAAAATATATGTACCTATAGTCCATTTTCCAGACCCGCCCTAAATAGCCAACAAACCACTAAACTTTCGAAAAATCACATTTTCACACAGTTACACGCGTCAAACAAGCTACAAACAATTACATCGGTTCTCTTAATGTATCACACTTGAATTCACAACAAAAACTGCTTTGAATTTACAATCGTAATGGATAAATTTAATTAAATTTGCAAAACCGGCGAAACTGATTTCACAGATAATTTATTTCAAGACAGATTTGACGGGACTTGACATTTCGGTCATTTCCAAATTTGTTATTAAAAAAAATGAATGTATTAACTGATCTCTCTTCCATAATTTATACATAGATATATGGACATTATAAAATTATTATTATAATGATTTTATATAAAATGTCTTTTACCAATAAAAAAATAGGCCATATATATCTTTGTGTGTAATTTCGTTGATTTTTATATAATTGTTTATGCATTATTATCCAACAAACATACAAAGTTTTACATTAGTAACATGATGGGATAGAGATAAAGAAAATATTTAAATTTTCTTTGCTAAATTGGCATCATCATCAAATATTTATTATGCCACCGCTGGGCTTAAGTTTTTTCTAACCTACACAAGGTTCAAAAGTATGCAGCGTTATAATACACATTAAATCATTAATTAATAAATTTTCTTTTCGTCATGTGGCTGTGTTATATCCTTTTTTTATTTTAGTTTATTGTTATGTTTGTTTTTTTTGTATTTTTTTTGTAATTCTGTACTGTGTTTCTTTTTATTTTTTGTTAATATTTTTTGCATGTTCATGTTTTTCTTGTCAGTCACTGTACGAAAAAAATAACGGTTTTTATTTCATTCTTTCAAATGTAATTTTCCATAGAACTACATAAGAACATTAAATAAAATCGTCCACAGAACACAGTCCCGTTCCAGTACTCGTGGATCGACGAGATGTTCCGCGAGATGGCCACCTTTGTTTTCTTCGTGACTACCGGCTATAAGTTCCGACCGGCTGCCGCTAATCCCTACTTCACTCCAACACACCTAGATGACATCGAACCTAAAGTGTAAGTACAATAATATACTGAAGTATATGAGCAGTGATAGCCTAATGGTTGAAACTTGCCCTCTCAATCGGGAGGTCCGAGGTTCAAACCCAGGCACGCACCACTGATTTATGTGCGTATTATACATTAATTATCACTGCTTTTCGGTGAAGGAAAACATCGTGAGGAAACCTACACACCCGAGAGTTCGTTATAAAAAAAAAAATCTCGGAAGTGTGTGAAGTCCACCAAATCGCACTTGGCCAGCGCGGTGGACTATGACCTAAACTCTCTCATTCTGAGAGAAGACCCGTGCCCAGCAGTGGGACAATAATGGGTTGACGACGAATAGTACATATACACAAGTGTATATATACTGAAGTATATACACAAGTTATTAGAACGCATATAGTTAAGATAAAAGGGTGATAGTCTGTTGAAATTTGGTTACTGCAATGAAAGTACAGATTTGAACCTCAGACAAATACATAAACATAAATAAACACTGTTTTTATTCATCTTAGTGATGAATTGTATAAACAACAAAGAGCAGATATAAATATGGCTACTTGAATAGCATTTTATGTTTATATATTTCAGGTTATCGGAAATTGGCGTTTTGGACGGCGTTACAAAGAGGGAAATGAAACGAGACGACATGCAACCGCTAATGCAAGACACCAACTCTGATTAGGTAGCGTACTTTCTTAGATAGTTAATCATAATATATAATAAGGACCACTAGGAATAAATGAAAATAAGTATGGATGTCTATTTATTCCAAAGACGAAGTAACCAAATAGACTTTCCGATATATTTTTCATGTATCTATGACAGTACGCTCGTTGGCACCTCATATAACACTTATGTAAATATTTATTCAATTGATATAATATCTTATATCAATTTTATATTAGCGGTCTATTTGGATACTTTACCTATGGTTTATTCGAATTGATTCTAGCAGTTTTATATTGTAAGAAAATCGTAACTATAACTAAATTCAGGTTGCCAGTCGAATATTATAATTAATTGTTCGGATTCGTACAGGTGTTAGCTTGTAAATTTATTTTTTTATTTGCATAATTTTCAATATATCAATACTTTAAAATATTTGTCATATTCATAAATAATACAACATTTTACATAATAATTTTTACTCTTATATTTGTATTAAAATGAAATGAACACATTGATTTTTTTGAATTATTATTATAAATCGTTAGATATTTTCGTTCAACATTTGACTAAAAAAAATATTATAAGATATTGTATAATTTTATTTCTTTTGTAATATTTCATTTTGTGTATTTTATTGCAATATATATTTTTTTACTTTTATGTTATTTTCATTTTATATTGTCTTTAATTTTAGATTTTATTAACAAAATATTGTTTATCTTTAATTATATTTAGTCACATTGAAATTTATTTAAGCGACAGATTAAGCATCTCAGCAATAAAATATGACGAAAAAGTTTTACATTTGATGAATCAAAATTCGCCAGTAGCTGTTCGAGTCATGGCTGTGGTTCTTTAGTTACATAAAAAGTTAGTAATAATGTAATATTTCGTTTTTATGCGAATATTGTACTATGATTAAAATATGTAGAGGGGTTGTGTTATATTGATCTGAGCGTTATATTTCTGTTAAATAATTTTCTCATATTGACCTTGTAGTAATACTGCTATCGGTGTTTTTCGTGTACAATTCTTAACTCCTTACTCAAGTAGGTACACAAAATTATTTAAGTTTATAAGTTGGAGTATGAACTAAAATTACAAGCTAATAAATAGGCCATAATGATCATAATATTTATATCATATTACTTTTTTACCCCAGCTTCGATATTATCCCAGCTTACGTAATGCACCTTTTTAAATATTATCTTAATGTAGTATTTTTTGATTTTTACATCGAGTTGCTATTTTAACAGCAAAATAGCTGGCAAACATAAGCTATTGTAAATATAAATATTTATTACAGTAAAAATATTGCAGAAACCCTATTATGGTTTCTGCAATATTTTATGTATTTGGAAAAACACCTCATGCTACCAAAAAATGTATATAGCGATATAAATTAAATTTATTCAAAAGTCACATGTATTTTTTGCTTTTTATCACGTCTCTAGGCTGCGTTTTTGTTTGAAAGTTTTTTTAGTCATACCTGTTTGGAATTGAAGTATATGGACATAGCTCATCAGCAGGCAGTTGATCTATAAGGTACAGGATTTCGTATTTGCTAAGTCAATTCTGGACCACAAACGGTATAAATATAATGTGTTAGACGTTGTGTGGATCTCTAGGGGGAAGAGGCAGTCTTTGCCCTGCTAGGCGACGCAAACCTTAGTGGCTCTTACCAATTAATACTGGGGTCCTTATATTGATCACAGATTCTTTGCTATTCCTATAACTCATTTACAGATAGAAGAAAATTATATAAGAGGTGACTTCATTGTAGTCTACGAAAGGTGAAATTGTAAATGTCAAATATCTCCACAGATCAATTTTCGGTCTTATTTTTTTATAATTTATGTATCTATGACAAATATTTTAAAATATCTTTTGTATTAGTTTGTAAACTAAATTGTTAATAAAGCAATACTTAATTTGTCGTGATACTTAACGTTGTTAGATACATGTTGCGTTTAGATCGTAATTTCATATATTATTGGTTAAATTTGTGGACTCTAGTGAATACAGGTCCGATTTTTACTAATTGGACTTTTGTACAAAAATTACCAAAAAAATATCAATGTTGTCTTAGCGTTTTTGTACATCAAAATCTACAGATCGTTGTGTTAAAAACGGATATCCATTGAAAAATTCCGTTTTTCTAACAATTGTGGTACAATAAATTTTCTATTTAAAATCTTATTTTTATCCTTTTTCAAAAGAGACACAGCAATAACCTCTTAAACTCTTAATATGTATAAAATGTTATGATATCGCTCTGAAGAAATAATAGTACGTATTAGTAGCTTATTGTTAATTTAAATATCTGTAACTCCACTGATCAAATTCCGGTTTATTTTTCATAAATATGTTGTAGGTGCATTTTTATTTAAAGGCGAAGAAAGATGACTAAAGAGTTGACTAAAATAAATTGCATTCGCTTGTCAAAGAAGTGCCTGGAAATGGATGCCTTTAAATTTTACTGTCTACATATTTTACATATCCATAAACGTTTCATATTATAATTTCAACTTTAAAGTGTAGCTTTCGATGTCTTTGTCCCTTTTTTGACATTATAAATATGATAGAAAGGGACAAATCCTTAATATAGTAAATAAATTAAGATATTACTATATACACGATAATTACGATAGTACCAAATTGAGGCAATTATTATTCAATCCCTTTAGTACCAATGTGATGCACTGATACATAATATTATGTTCCCTGAATGATCCAGGCTCCTTTGGTACATATATATCGTTATTATTAAAGAGTAATAAGGCAAGGAACTAAAAATAAATGTTAATTCCCCCCCCCCATCTCCATCAACCCATTATTGTCCCACTGCTGGGCACGGGTCTTCTCCTAGAATGAGAGAGTGTTTAGGCCATAGTCCACCGCGCTGGCCAAGTGCGAATTGGTGGTATAATGTTAATTACTATCATATTATCTTTCGGATTATTTTGACAACTGCTATTTATTTATAATCTGTATTTATTGTGTACTACTGTAATATATTTGACCCGATCTAGATCCATTGTCTTGAATCATTCCATTATTTTCCCTAGTAATAAAATATATAATCATTCAGTCATTGAAATTATTAAATATGTATTAAGATATAGTTTTGGCATTATTTTAATATGGATGTATTACTTGATAAATGGTCGTATTATCTCTATTAAGCCATATTTATAGTGAAATAAGAAAATAGTTTCAGTGTTGTGTTCACCTCATATCATTGTTTATGACTTGAAAGGCGATATGTAATTTCTACCTTCTATTATGTAATATAGTTTTGTGACTAAATAAGCAGATGAGAACATAAATTCAATAATTATAGACAAAAAGTTTGCATAAAGTCAGTAAAAAAGTAGTTTTATAAGATCAGGATTTTTGTGGCATATAGAATTTTATAAAAACATTGGTCCATGTTCAATTATTTCAATTCGTTCATTCATTAAATAAATTCATATTCCATATGTGCCAGCTCTTTGATATTATAATTATTTCGACATGGCATAAAAATGTATTTGAACAAATTGTTGTTAAATTGTACTTTAATTTGTTTTTTTGAAATGGCATCCTTGCATTATTCTTTGAAATCGTAAACATGTAAAATTCACTTCATAACTATTTGTATGTTTGCCCAATAAGTATGTAAATGTAATATATTATTGTAATATTGTACAAAATAAATGAAGATCAGTAAAACTTGCATTTTTTTAAAGTCCTCTAATTAGAATTCCCTGTATATTGATCGTATGGATACTAGTGTCCAACCGAAGGGCGATACTTGGTCGAAAACGAAGCCGTTTATTCGACCATCGCCACAATCTTCAGCCGACGCGGAAACTGAAGGTTTATAACCCAAACAATGTAAAAAAGATAAAACTGGACAAAACTGCGAACCAAGCCCATCTTTTATCATTCGGGGGATGTCTTACCCTCATAAGCTAAGGCTAAGTCAACATAAGGGCGGTGGGCAAGGAATTTCGGGCCTCGTATCGAGGGGTGCCCTCTTTCCCCGGGCAATTCTCTAGGAGGTCGAGTACCTCCTGGATCCGTAACATTTATACATAATCATACAATATTAATACAAACATGGTTATATAATGTACATATGAAAAAGATATTTGGTTACCATCCCCACTGTTTAGTGGGTGATTCGGTGTACAAGGCGCCGCTTACGAGCCGACGGTCGTCCTTCTGATGAACGGAGCTCCCGAAGGATCGGTCGGCCCCAGATGGTGCGCGAACCCCTTTAAGTGTGAATGTGGTCCGATCTCCGGCCCTTAGCTAGGCGGGCCACAAACTCGTCAACCGTCTCAATCTTATGTCGCGCCGCACTACGTCGTTCCTGAAATCCTGACGTTACGGTCAGACTCAACGATTGCTCGCAAGGCCTGGTTTTGCTGCACTTGGAGTCTCTGGCGGCTCGACTTAGATGATAACGCGTATCATGCCGGAGCCGGGTAGTCGCGAACGAATGTAGGTAATATAGGTATACGTAACCCCAGCAAGAAAGTAGCACCTAGAGTGATATGAGTGGGACATATAACAAAATTAGTGTTAAATCTGCTGTAAATGTACGCCAAAAAAAATATGTGCATTTTGTCGTTTTGGAAATAAACGGAAAATACGATTCCTGCTGGGGTAACGTTGCTCCAGCAGAAAAATTATTGCAAAATGGCGTATCTCATAGACTATTGTATGTGTGATTTGTACAAGTGTTAGTGTTCATATTTGTATTTTTTTTTCGTTAACACCACTAATGATGTACGAAGTTGCAGAAATTATTGCCAAGAGAGTAGATACGAGTTATTTTTTATTTACGAAGCATTACGAACCATCTTAACAATAACTAAGTGATATCTTGTTTCATGCAATGCTTCCCAAAAATATAGAAAGATCAGGAATACAAAGTAAATTTGTCATTTAAGTATCTGCCTTACTGAGGATTGTACCTAGAATTATCCACTTGTTCGGCAGGTATAGTGAATATGAATAATTATAATAACGTAAATTAATATTTATTTCATTAGTTACATAGGGATGATGTATGCAGGTAAAAAATATCGATCTCGTAAAATTAAGAAGTAATATGATGTTTACTGTCGTCAAAAGTTTGTACATCGTCGTCATATCGAATATTTCTTACACAGTTCACTAGCTTAGTATTTTTGTTTTTATTGTCTCAACGACGATATGTGACGTAAATTTTAGTCCCCGCATCTACATATGACGAGGATAGCCGTAATCGATATCAAATAAGCAACAATAATGCCATTCATTTAGCACTTACGGTCTTTTTAATTGTACCTGCGGACACAAGAGCTGGCGTCAGGCCAGACATTCCGACCGCTGGATGGCACGCTCGTGGTGTAAATTTCTCGTAAGTATTTGTTCAGCGCTAATCGCGTTCGCGAACTCTTTTATCGTAAAGTAGGAAGTGATGTGTGACGACGTAGTCTGTTTTCGCATGTCAAACAAACATTATTATCGAATCTCTGCCATGAGGTGCTCAAAATTTCAATAGGTACAGCGGGATAATTATTGTTGAGCAGTATTATTTTATGATTTATAAAATAACTTCGCTTGGTTTCTTGGTCGCATGCGTGTACCTTTGTGTAGGATGTATCCATATTTTTTACGCAGGATTTTCAAATAATTAACTATAAAAATATTGTCTGTCCAATAAACGAACTTTTAAATAAGTACAGCTGATTCCAGATAAGTAGGTATAGTGAATAAGTATTCAATAAATACGAAAACCAATTTTAAGTTCTAATTTCTTGTAAACACAAAAGCCTGTGAATATTACATGAGCTTAGGAAATTCCATTTTGATAGTTCACTTTAACTTTTATTAATTTATTAACGTATCCTTGCTTAAGTATTTAACATACTTACTTTAAATGCATGATTAAATATGAACTTCACCTACAACAGAAACTTCAGATCGAATTTAACGCTTCATTTGAGTTTTAGAGAGCAACCTGATTTAGCTGAAGTGTGATTTACATAAATGTTTTAGTTAAATATGTTAATTGCTTTCATCTGGCGACCTTCACGTTACAAATGTACCTAAATACTTGACGACGTATGGTCGGAACGTTGAAGTTCGAATAAAAACAAAGTCAAGAGCCTCGAACGTTTGGCCTGCAGCCACGGACACGTGGCGCGGAGCGTCAGGAAGCTCGTCGCGACGTAAACATGCCTATTTGCACAACTGATCTTGGCCAGATCTTGACCCATTAACACGGGAGGCGATGTCAGAGCTGTGTCGCTTTATGTATTTTTAGCTGGCAGGCGGGAGCGGGGTTCCGTGGAGTCGGAGAGGAGCGTGCACCGAACGCCTGCGGACCATTCGACGGGAACGCCGCGCGCTTGGACGCAGCATGTCCGTGGAAAAATGACAACTCGAGGCATAAGGCGGAAGAAGTCGTCGCTCTCCGAAGTGAAAGTGGCCGTTATCGGCGCTCCATCGGTCGGCAAAAGCGGTACGTGCTGGCTGCCGGCCGGGGCCCGGCTCTGAGGGTCCTGGTTGCCGATATTAGTGAGTGCTTTAGAAATTCGTGGGCGCCCATTGTATGCTGTTTTCTTTGTTTTCACCTGTGCGAATTTAATTGAAATCAATTTTTTTATTGTAAATTGTTGTTATCTTTTATTTCAATCAAAAGAAGAAAAGTGAAAAGTGAAACCAATATAGATAACAGGTACCATAAAACTCTGTGGCAATATAATTCTACAAGTTTAAGCTTTTAACAATATTTTCATTAGCCAGCTATACAATTCATGTGGGTCTTTTAATCTTTACGGCTATAACTCGTGATTTATGAAATACACGCGAACTATTTCATGCGCGGATTTATAATATTTTCAGTTTCATCTTCTAACATCATCTGGATGTTTCGAATCTGATCAGGTGTGAATGTTATTCTAAAACGGAAACTATTTAAAATATCCTAGTCCATTAATATAAATAGATTTGGGTTCTAAGAAGATATATTATGCAGTTGAGATTAAGTCCATGTTTTTTCTAATAATAATATAATGCTTATGCATAGATTCCCAATATATGATTTTAGACTAATATTATCGCGGACTTAATAAATTCACTATAGGGAATTAATAAATTCACTACCGGGTGCTCACGATATGACGTTTTTAAATTATTTTTGATTCAAGTTGATAGGTTAACCACCTCCATACCTTTTTTTTTTGATATCGAGGGGAAACCTTCGAAAGGTACCCGACGCCGTGGGAGCAACGCCGAGTTATGTGGGATTTTTACCACCATTTGTGCTTTGAACGAATTCTTTCCGCCACCGCAGTTTTAGCCGTGACTAGGATCCGTGCACCTGGGTCCAAATATCGGCAAAAATAATTAAAAAACCGCATATCTTGATTCAACTACCTCACTATAAGCTGATGGATCAACGATATAAACTTATAAGATATATATAAGAATATAAACTGAAGTTATAAACTGTTATAATTATTAACTTATTTTATGACTTATTCCTGCTATTTGATTAATACCTACCATCTCTAATAAAATGGTCTAATAAACTCGTTAGTTCGATATAAGATAGTGCGTTACCTAACAATTCAATCCATATATATGATAACGATCCTAATAATCACATATTGATGAAGTGATGTGACAACGGACAGATTAGTTACGCCTAGTGTACTGCGTCGGCGCAATTAAACTGGCCATATCAAATCTTACGTTCCTAAGTTAACAGATGAGTTGAATGTTTTCTCCGTCCAGTAACCTATGTTAAAAGCATTTGCATTTATATTACACATGTAAATCCAAATTCATTTAGTTTTGTTACTAAAAGTTAAGCGTGTGTTTGTCAGATGCATAGCCTAAATTTGCTCAAAAAACATGTTTCGAAGAAATAGTAACAATAAATCTATATTTTTTAAATTATTGGCTGTTTGTTTGAGTTCGCAATAAATTAAAACTATTTAATTTATATTAGAGAATTGAAAATAATTGTAACTCTATCAAAAGTTATTACAATTTAAAGTTATAGTACTTTTTTAAACGCGAGTGAAACCATAGGACACGGTTAGTAAATAGTTATATTATTTAATGATAGGCAAATCCATTTCTTTATGGACATGGTTAAGGAAAATGTAATACATATAAATAAGGAATGTGGTGTCATGATTGGCCATCTGTGTTCTTGTGCCGTTATATGTTCAGAGATTTATGTAAAGTAATATAGATAAACATTTAACCCGCTTAGAGGTGGTATATCAAAAAATCTGTCTCAGTCCTTACAACATAAGTTTAGGTTTTGCGAACATTTTCAAAAGTTTTCCTTTCACTTTTATATATCTGTGTATTGATATAAGAAGTCTATTTAATACGTCTGGTAGGGAAATGTGTACTAACCCGCCTACGTAACTCTGCACCTGACCTTCTTGACGTCACGCCATACATTACACTATGTATATGAGGCATAAAAAGCTAATATATAAATACACATTTTATATTCATTTCAAAAACAATATTTGTATTAGACTAAGTCATAATGAATGTACGCCTAATACCTACCAAAGCTACCCATCTGTGCGTTAGAACCGCAGAGCCATTATACCTTAGTATTACCTCAAAACAATAACTGTGTCCACTTTCTCGCCAACATTTCAAAGTGCATAGCAAGGTATGGCTAAGAACGTGTATAAAGTTGTAGAAGAATGATTTGATGAAGGTGCGGTACCTTCCCGGTCTACCGGTCCCAACCTATTTCAAGCGTGAAGCAATTCTTGCTTTTCTGTGGAAGGGTGTGGTTGCCGGTTCACTTTTATAAAGGCTACACACATTGCCGACGGGTATTCTTGCCGTCGGACTTGCCGCACACGAACCTCCGGCATGGGTGCCCGGGTGTACCGGCTGGTTGCGCGGGGTGGTCAGTTTGTTCCTGGTATCCTAGTGGTAGTGGTGTGCGGTTTGGTTTAGGTATACAACAACTAAAAAAAAGTCTTTCCGCTATTAATTGAAAAATTACTGTCTAAAAACTACACGATCGTCACAACCTGTATGATGCCTTTCGGCATACGCGACATGTGTCGTCGGCTTGAATACGTATGTATAATTGTATAGGTACGTATGTCGGTGGCATAGCCGCATGGCATAAACCCAACGGCACTGTCGCCGTTATTGTGTGTAGAAAGTAGCCATAAGAGGCGATTATCTCAGCAACGCTTCTGATTTGCTAATGACTTCACATTCAATCTTTGTTCTATATGAAATTGCTGATGGCCATTGGCAGCAGTGTCCACTGCATGTTCGTTTGTTACTTCAATCTTACAAAAAAAGGATAACTTAAACATGCAACGTTCGTACAACGTAGTTACCTATAGGCCAAAAAAATAAAGAATGATTGTTAAATAAATATTGTAATTGGCATTTTCATTTCAAGAACTCGAAGACTGAAAATAAATGAATTCGCTGCGCTTTTTATTTTACTATATTTTATAGGTACCTAATATTGTGGCACTTTTGAGTACTAAAATACAGCGAGTGACTTTCTTGATTTCATTCAAAGCACTGCGAATTGATTATTTGGTTTATGGATATTGAAACTTCGGTTAACTACAAAACTACTGTATCAATATTAAGTGCATTAGTTTCATATCTGTATTTTTATAACATTATTTGGATCATTTTGTCTATAGTATTTCAACAAAATATTATTTATTTCCCACTAAAAGTTGATGTACCGCATAGAAGTGAATACCACTCCCTATTTCCATGGATCGACTAGGAGTCAAATCTCAGGATATATGAAGTCAGAACGGTATTAGTGTATAATATCAGGAAACTCATTTTGTCATATTATTAACTTTTCGGTTGCGTCTATTTATTTGAATATCCTGAGTGTCCCTAACTATTTGACGCTTGTGTACCTACTGAATGGCCAAACACGCACGGCAGGGTAACCATTGACAAAAACCGCCCTTAAAGGTCTCTGTCAAAAGTTAAGTTAGTTAACACCATACTATCGAGAAATCAAAAATAGATGGGATGATTTCCGTAAGTTTTTTTTAGAGTGACTGCGATAATCAAAATCAATGAATTTAATCTTAATTTACCAGGCGGTACCTGTTTAAGTAGACCGGGCAGGTACCACCGCCACACCTATTTCTAGTGTAAAGCAGTTTTTGCGTTTCGGTGAAAGGGTGGTTGCCAGTTCACTTTAATATGAGGCGACCACCTTAGTCCTCGGGAGTAGCAACGCATCTGTGACAGACTTCATATAAAACCTCTATATGAAGTTCCGAAGATGTCCACGAGAAGCAATGGCCACTTACCATCAGCATGCATGCTCGTTTGCTACTTTAATGTTTTTTTTATCTGACCGAAGTAGCAACCGAGCATGCAGTCCACCTGATGGTAAGTGTTCATTGCCGCTCATGGACATCTGTAATCAACTTCATCCAGAACATGGGTTCTATCTGAAGTCAATCACAGATGCATTGCTACTTCCGAGGACTATGATGGTCGCCTCATATAAAAGTGTGCCGGCAACCACACCCTGCTATCGAAACGCAAGAAATGCTTCGCGGTATAAATAGGTGTGGCGGTGGTACTTCGTCGGTTGAACTGCACTGGTTCTACCACCTTCACTTTAATGTAATGAAAAAATCTTATGTTCATTTAATGTATTTAAATATTACGTTACGTAGTTGTGTTAAGTCGTAGGTACCTACCTAAAGGGATACAATAATCTACATTCATATTAAAAGCTTTGCGTCCTTAATCCGTGTTTACAAGGATTCCTGTAAACAATCATTGTATATGTTTTCATTTTCGACCACAGCTTGCAATGTTCTTTGTATTGATAGACGAAAACGTAAATAATTATTGTTTAGTAAAAAAGAACTAAACTCATACTAAGTGCACTGGTTAACAATGCTTAACAAAGTTGTTACCTACATAGTTACAATTATAGCTAAAATAATTCAATGTTTTTTTTTTATATCTTCCAATTCGCACTGTGACTTTGAATAATGTGCAGCAGTAGGAAAGTAACGGGTTGAGGATTTTCATAGTAATAATTATTATATACCTAATGGTAATAATGTATAAAATATGTGAGCCGTTAGATCTGATACTAAAAACACTTTGAAAGGAAGTGAGCAATTATTTCTAATACGCACATAATTTGCTTGCTTACGTGTGATGGGATTCGAAGCTCTATAGCGGGGTCGTACCTGCTTTAATACCATTATTAAGCATTTCGTAGTCTTCTTTCATTTTTTTTGCAATGCGGCTTTTGCGAAGGTTTAAAAACAAATTTTTCACAGACCTGGAGAACAGGATGTTCTCCAGGCCCATTCTGTGCTGTGAAAAATACTTAAAAAAATTCGTGATATTTCGTGATTAATCATGTTTTTACTTAATTTCGTATTTTCATTGAAATAACATGTAAAAGAAAGGAATCCCTCCACAATTTCTAATAAATCTTTCTCTATAAAACATAAGTCTCTACTCTATTAAATAATTAGGGTATCTTCATAACACACACATCCACAGATGTAAATAACATTTTGCTAAAATGCGACTGTGTTGTATAAATGCCGGATAGAATGAACCTATTTCGGTCGATATTGCTCGGAAAACTTCCTAACATTTGTTTACAATCAACCTACTTGTTTTTCCTATCTCTGAATTAAATTTACAAACTAATTCTAACTTGAAATTATAAATAAAACAAACGGGCAAAATCGTTGCAAATAAGTCATTTTGACTATAGAAATCTATTTCTATTATAATAACCTTTTCAATTTATTTATTATTAATTAGAACATTTATAATTCAATTACACTAATTAACACATCAAATTTAAATTTATAAAATAATACATTATATTATTAATACGTTATAAAATAATACATTCAAAAAATAACATTAAATTATGTAAATGGTAATAATGAGATAATAATTCAAATCATAATAACAATTGTAGATAAATGACTATGAATATCAATTAAAAGTAAATAATATTTATAATAAAAATTAAAAATTATATATTCAACAACATTAATTTACATGTAACTACAACAAAACTGTTCTAGAAAGGGTCCATTAAATAAACCCTACTCGTATTAACTTCCCAGACGTAATTAGACAATGAAGTGTATTCGCGAATATTTTTCAAAAGATTGCTACAATATTTAATGAAGGCATGAAACGGTAATATTACATATCTTATGTATTTTGTCCCAATTCTTTAGCTCTGTTTTACGTCTCGGAGCAGTCTTGACCCGTCTCTTCAATGTGTATCAATTTTAGCCATCCGCGGATCCCGTGCCTACTGTATTGAATCATATTTTCTGCATGTGGGCTGAGTACTTTCAAAGCTTTAACCCGATCGGTTTAGCTTCGTTACATATCTAATTTTGGCGCGAACATTGTTATCGGTGCGCAATCTTCAATATGTATATGGGTCAATGAGAATAAATTCCAATGCACTAGCACGAAAATACTATACGCGTACTTCGAATAGAGCGGAGTTCATGAGGGTTTTAAGAAAGTAGCAAGGATGCTAAAAGAATTTCCCATTTTCTATTAAAATAGTTTATTAGTATCTAATTATGCAACGTTAATATATCTACATATATCAGGAGCGTCATTTATGACTTAATGTGGTTTATAACCATGCATTTTATATATTTTTCAAATGTCCGACTGAAACACGTTTTTCCTCTGAAAGCGAAACTGAATCTGAACTTCCGGCTTTGCTCTGAGAGCAGCTTTTTTGAACTTTTCAGACGGTCACAATTTTTTTGTAAATTTAGTGTCATCACATAGATAACATTTATGTTCAATTATTTGGTTTGGAGGCAAAACATATACGATTAGAAATTAAATATGTAAGTTCCAATACACTTTAACATCATTTTCCCAATAACATTTTTATTTTTTATATTCTTTCATCAATATGCCGCAAGAACTTCGTTAATAATGTTTCTGCATGCTCACTAATTATTTGTCAATTAAGTTATTTCATCGAGATGTAAGACATAATAGATATTGATAATAATATATATCAGAACACCGTTATTATTGTTATTCCTGTCTGTATTCCATCTCTACTTCCCGTAACTGTATGTTATTCCCGTACTGTATTCATTCGCATATTTGTATAATACCAAGCATAATCCGCATTTATATTACAAGAAATAAATATGTTACGGTAGTGCCACCGGATCAAACCCCCAAGGCTCTCCCTCAGGCTCATTTTATTTGTTCTCGAGAGAAAAACCTTCAAAAGGTACTTGACGCCATTGGAGCGACTCTGGGTTATGCACTAAAACCCCCCCGGTGGCCTTCCTCAGCGCTTCAGACAGGGCTCCGGGATCACCAAAGGAACGCAACCAGAGTCCTCTGAATGCGGTGCCCATCATACCAGGTGAGCGGCTGAGCCCACCGCTCCGTCGGTTCTTTATCACGGTATGCGACCACACGTACCACCATTCTTGCCGCCTTGGGTCAACTGATCAAAGGGTTCGGGCTCCCATTCTAGCCGCAAGCGACCTCCCTTTTAGTCGTCTCTTAAGACAGGCAAGGGATATCGTAGCCCTATTCTGATCCCGGAAATACAGCGACGCAGGCTCACCTCTACATTTTGATTACACGGTCACTTCAAAATAACCTTCTGTATGCGCTGTTAGACAAGTTTACGTAATAAAACGTACTCAAACTCTTTACGAGTTAAAACCTGCCATTTTAACGCTTTTATTAATGCCGACCATTCGACTTTTTGTATACAAAACCAGATCGACATTCGTTAAAAGTGTTGTTACGTGTTTTCACTACGTTTTTACGCGCATACATCTCGTGATCCTACTGTCATTAAAATAAAAATAGGTATATTAGTGGGCTGAATTGTACGTTATTCTTCCGTGTAAAATGGAGGCTATTCCTTTTGTGATCACGTTTTCTCACTATTACTCGGATTTGAATTGAATTCGGTATCTTATTTGATAAAAAACAATGTAATGTTGTAGGAATATGCCTCTTCACATAACTACAAATATCTAGCACCGCTTCACATAAGTGGCTTCTCGACAGAAGTAAACATAACTTATGTTGATTGGATATTTTTTTTCTGGATGTCAAGATTCATTAATTGTAAAAAAGTAGTCCTTCTGAACTTTACACTTATTTAGATACGCCCGTGTGTGTATTTAAATAAGTGTAATTAAAATGATACGTGTACAAGTGCAATATATATTTTATTAATCACAGCCTTTAATTCGTAGATTCGTGCATAAATTAATAAATGTATAATATTATTGACAAATCACAACGGGATTTAGCGTAATACAATTTTTTTTATATGTTCAATTATTCAAATATTTGGCCTATTCTAAGAGAGCAAAACGGACTTGTAATTTTAAAATACCACACTTAAAATGTTTAAAGAAAAATATTAAAACTTCATTAAAACTAATATATTATCAAAATCATATGGAAATTGATAGGTAGGTACGTATCCGAATGACGTTACCTATATTAAGTAAAAGTTGCTATATCACGGTAAGGTTGTGTCCCCAGTAGGCAATCTGTTAGAGGCCGACTGAACTTGCAGCGTATCGGTTTAGTACGCCCTTCCATATATTTGAAATGGAGTGTTCACAGTTTAATTGTTTGCGCTCACTTTACGCAGTTTGCAGCGTTACGTCCGCCGACTATCTCAGTTAGTGGCCAGCTCGTAGCAAAAGCAAAACCGATTACAGTCGGCGGCGGCGATATAGTTGTTCGTCGGACGTAGTGAGTCCGTTTACTGCAAACTGTTTTAGACAGCTGGAAAGAAGCTATCGAGTGCTTCTTTTTATCCTCTTTCAGTGCATCTAAGATACCAATTACTTACTTCAAAAACACAACCACTCTCGTCGTACAACAATAGTAAAGTAAAAATTCAGTCGGTCTACGTAAAGTAACGGCTAACTCATTACAGTTTGCTTGCGACGCACAAAAATTGATTTGAATTTGCAGCTAACTCAAATTTTGGTTCGCCACAATTTTCCGACTCACTCAGTCGGTCGCTGACAATTTGCCTACTGGGGACACAGCCTAATACACCTAATTATTAATTAATCACATGTACTCAAAATTACACGACTAAAATTCAACTTTCATACGTTCAACAGGATGTAATTTTGTAGATACTCCGAGAAATGATTAATATATTAGATAATAACATTATCTACGCCATGAAATTTATACAATGTGTCTGCTTATCCCGGTTTGGCTAATAGCCAAATTATGAAAGACAGCATAATCTACACATGTCCATGTTATTTACGTTATTTACGTTTTCCCATTATACTGAACAATACCAGATTTTAACTGAACCCGGGATTTATAACTGGGTTATCTAGTAAAAATATTGCTCAGTAAATGCTTTTAGCGATGGAAAACTTCGCGAAGTGGTGTTTAAAACCAAAAATAAATTATTGATTGCAGATTATTGTGGGAGTTGTGATTCGTATCGAAATATAAACATTAAAACAGGTTACGTCAGTTGTTATTCAAATGCAAAGGATTTCGGTCTAGGTAATACCTATATTATCCTGACGTCTCAACTCACGCGCGTTTTATCTTACATCGTTCATGTTTTCCTAACCTCTAACATGTACTACTAATGTTACTAATTTGCAATGCTTTTTTGAGTAATTCTTTGTATTGTCCAACTTACTCGTGTCATGTTAAACTGTACACAACACAATAACGTTTATTCAGTAGTTCAAATTTCATCACACAATTAATACTGTAGATAGATGCGAAAGCCGAAAATTAATTTGTTTATGTACGTGTACTTATTACTCTTTGACGCAAAAACTACCGGTCGGAGTTCGCTGAAATTTGGCACACACATAGTTTATGACCTTTTATATCGAGGGGGAAACCTTTCAAAAGGTATGTACCCAACGCCGTGGGAGCCACGTCGGGTTATGTGGGATTTTTACCTCACTGAAACCCCCCGGTGACCATCCTCAGCGCTGTGTGGAGGACTCCGGGATCTCCAATGGAACACAACCGGAGTCCTCCGAGCGCGATGCCCCCTTTGGGCTCTTCCCAGTGAGCATTGCACACACTGCGCCTCCTGGTGTATACGACAGCATGTGGCCACACATGTCGTCGTCTTACGCGGGGTGGCTTGACGGGACGATTAGAGCTCCCACTCTAGCCGCCGGCAACGAAAGCCCCTTTTAATTGCCTCTTACGAAAGGCAGGGGATACCGTAGCCCTATTCTGGTCCCAGGACTACAGGGCAAACATAGTTTATGACCGCCTATCACATAGAATACTCATTAACGCTATAAACATGATCAAAGCGAGCGGACCGTGATATTAAACTAGTGTTTAATAAACTTTTTAGATTGAAAATGTAACGGTATCCTCTTACCTATAAACACCGTAAACTGATACGAATGGTTCTAAAATAAGTGTAAATTCGCCGTAAACCACATTTGTGGGTTTCATTAGGCACGTTTTCTTGGTTTACAGTTTACACTGGGAAAAGATATCACTTTACCATAATACGAGCAACACGCTTGTGTAAATACTTCAAACTCCGTAACAACTAAATTTGATATGTTATGTCAAAGTCAAAAAAGTTTAAAGCTCGTCACGTAGTACGAAAATTAAAGTTCGAATGTTTGGTAGGAAAGTGTAACTACAAAATAGTACAAAATGTAAGAAGTGACATCAACATGTTATTACATCATCTTATTAAAATTGATTGTGCTTTTGCTAAGTAATTTTATCATACTTAACAAATAAATTAACGAGACAAGTCAAAAATATCGGGTTTCCTTAACAGATACTAAGTAATTCCGGATTCACAAACAGATGTTATACTTATTTGATTAATGAGCTAGCATTTTTTATCAGAATATTTATAAAACTGGTAGACATAACAAGTTCAAGGCAAATAAAAATTATTTATAACGATTGTACACAATACCTTGTCTATGTAGACGTGATTTACTTACATTATTAAATCATTATAGCCTGGATTGCAACATTGCGAAAACAGACTAACAAACTACCTGACTGTTTGTTTAGGAAACTATGAGTTGAGTGCTGAAACAGTTTCTCGCTAAAAAATTTAAAAAACAATAAAATGTGAACACTTAGATCTTATCACTCAAGACTCATTGTATAAGAGACGCGTTGTTTACATTCGAAAAATCGTAGAATTATTTTCTTATTCAGCGGCTGGCGATTTCATTGGTAATTATGGCATAAGATCTTCGGTATCATACCTCAACATTACGAGTTACTTGTGAAAGTTAAGTTAACTAAATAGTAATAAATAAAACGAGAACCGTTGCGCACTAAAACAGCTGATTTGATTAACATATTTTGTAAGTCATATAACAGAATTAATATTAATATTAATATTCAGCTCTTAGGGAGGGTTACATCTTTGTGCCGTTTGCGGTAGAGACTTTAGGTCCATGGGGACCAGAAGCACGACGGTTCTGCAAAGAACTATCGTCGCGACTGGTTAAGGAGACCCAAGGGCTGGTGCGTATTTTGGCCAAAAAATCAGTTTAGCTTTACAAAGAGGCAACTCCCTAGAGGCAGCGATATAGACTCTTTGTTTTATTTATAATTTATTTTATTTATACTTTTCTGATAAGATTTTATATAAAGAAAATATTTTATTTATTTTAATATTTTGTTTTGTATATACTGTAAATAGATTAATAATTATAAATATAACAGAATCCTTTATATTTAACAGAAGATGCTCGTAGTGCATATAAAAAGAGCAGTGCTAAATTTAGGTATAGAAAAAAATTCATGTTTGCTATTGTTAACTCGGGCATAAGGTTTATGACGAATGAAATTATAGCTTTATCTGTATATCCTCCCACGGCCTTACTACATTTGACTCTTTGACTCAGCCTCCTACAATGTCAATGGTGATCCCACGCATCGAGAACTCGCGTCTGCCGTATATACCACGATTATTCAACACCCTGCCTTTATTATCATCAAATATTGCTTTATATATCATAATAATAATAATAATAATAATAAAATGATTTATTGCCTTAAACATAAAAAAATACATAACATGCCATGAGTCAAAATGCAAAGGGGCAATAGGAAGCGGCTCAGCTTTAGCTGATACGGGATAAAAATCCCTCGCAGCGCTGTTTTTCAGCCGTTCCCTACTCTCAAAGGTTTTGTTCGGGAGTTAGCAGCAAGCGGTTCCCCGTTTACTATCAGATTAATATTACTAAATAGTTTTGTCACATTTGTAGAACTTAAATAAAATAAAATAAAATAAAATGAAATAATATTGGCAAAAAAGAAGAACATTAGTCAGGAGAATTAACAATTACAATAACATATGTGTGTGCGTGTATCATGCCATTTTCTCTAATTTGTTACATAGATTATGTATCTGTACAATAATTCCAATATTCCAACCACTTATACTTGCTTTTCTTTAACTTACTCCTTAATCCCTATTAATATTATAAATGTGAAAGTAACTCTGTCTGTCTGTCTGTCTGTCTGTCTGTCTGCTACTTATTCACGCCTAAACAACTGAACCAATCTTTATGAAATTGGGCACAAAGATAGTGTTGACCTCGAGAAAGGACATAGGCTGCTTTTTATCGAAATAAATGAGTTGAAAGCGTTAAAATCGGGCATAAATGTTTGTATGGAAGTTCGTTTTTGACAAAGTCCCATATTGACAAGTCCGTCAAGGGGTACGATAGACTTACTTAAAACCCTATCTAAATAATAAAACATAAAAAAACATTGATTTCGAGTCGACAACATATATCCGTAAAATTCGGATTGTCGCGTATTTTGTTAAATTCTAATGTAAACATGTGTGACATGACAGTAGTGTGACATGACAGTAGCCATCATGGCCGCCCGGATGCCATTTTGAATTCATTCAAAAATAATACGAATAAATTTGTAACTATCAATTATCATAAAAATAGATGTGATTCAAATCGATTTTAATTTAATTTATGAATTTATGAAATATTTCGAAAATAAAAAAGCATCCGTTGACGCGCTGCGGCCGCGCAGCTTGCGACCTAATGTAAAATCGCTCTTAGAGTACAGGGATTCCCAATTGATAACAGATGGCGCGTCATACTATTATAGTAAAATAGTTATTCGAATCTAATAATTCTAAATAATGTTTTAACATTGTTTCAAAATAAAATTATCGACTCCATTTGTCACTCCATGTTCATGTTACATAATAGTTACATAAATAAAGTTATGTTATTGACCACACCCGTACTTTTTTGGGGAAAATAAATATTAAGGACAAAATACGATTGATAGTCTTTTAAGCAAAATACTAACATTAATAAGTCGATCAGTATCTAAATAAGATATAACAATTATATCATGAATTATTATTATAAAGAAGCTTTTGCAACTTTTGTGATAAATAATTGCATTTATAAATATTGAAGCATGGTTGATGAACACTTGGCTCTAATAACAAACGAGCAAGGTCAACATTATTGTTCTTTTTATATTTATGATATGTTTATTATAAATAATGTTATAGAAAACATGCATTTAAATAAAAACATATTTTAAATTAATTTTAGAATAACAAAGAGTGTCAAAATAAGCCAAAATAGATGATGTTCTGAACTCATAAGTGTGTGAATTTCGCATCTGTTATTAAAATCGTGATAACCGTGTGGTACCAAGTCGGGCGGATTAGAAATCCGAGGTCTGGGGTTCGAATCCAGTTGTCTTATGTACATTATTATTATTATTATTATTTGTAGTTTTCATAAATACTAATTTTAGTATTATTTTTTTTAATAACCAGCTCATTTTTAAAAATTATTTAGTATCGGAAATGCAAAGCTTTCACCCGCCTGGGAATCAATGTGTCACAAAGTTTATATGAAATTAATAGAGGTTTAACCTCTGTCAGGTAAAAGTACAAAATAATTTGGATTTACCTTGCCGACAAATTCAAATTTTAATGTAATGAACCACAAACAAGGCTTAATAAAGATAAACTATAAACATACCTGAGCGCCGCTTAAATGTTAGTAGAACCAAAATTAGAATTAGTTAGATGCAATAGGGGGCACGGGTAAAACGGTTTTAATAAATTTACTATTAGCGAAAAATATAAGATCTGATAGAAAAATAGCTATTGCCGTGGCGTCAGCGTCGTCCAGCGTTGCGCCCACACTTTTGAATAGCGGTCATAATACCTGCCTATTCGCCTTTGAGCGTCCACTCAAGATTTGTAGCAACGATTTCTCTAACATTTTTAATATTTCAAATCAAAGGAATACTGGAAATTCAATGCGGGATTGTTATTTGACTATTTGGGATGAAGATTCTGTAGATACAGCCACCGAGATCGAAGACATTATCCAACAAAATTTTTGGATTCCTTCAACCCGCCTCCCGGTACTCCTCCACACAAACTTTTTTTTAATAAAAATACGCTTTCTACACTCAATAAAATAGAAAATTTCTACAATTCCAATTTCTACAATAGGCCCCACACTAGGATTTTTTCCTGTGTCGTGGGTACCATGGACACATAAGACGTATATAGAAACACTCAGACCCAGAACATGAATCTATTCAGATTCCTGTCTGGCCGGGAGTCGAACCGGGTGTGGTAGCTGCTCCGCAACGCGGGTCGTCATGGTTGTCATATTAATGTTAAAAGTAGGTTCACCTATATGTAATCTTACTCAGAAATTTAAAAGGACCAAAATTACTTAAAATAGTATTTTTCAATTCATAAAAGTTAAAATCCATCTTTATAATCGATGCGCTTTGGTTTAAATGTGGAGGCGTTGTTTGAAAAGATGTATTCCGATATTGTTAATGTGACCACTAAGACTGTAAATTGGTTCAAAAAACGATATTCTGATTCGTCTTATTTTCATAACATTTTACATAACAATATGGACCTACCCACTCTGTGTTTGTCCGGGTAATCCTTGACCGGCTAAACCGATTTTTACGGGATTTTTACTATAGAAAATGTTATGGAACTACATGTAGACTACTTTTATCGTAGAATTCCCACTGAGTGAAGATTTGCGCGGGAAAAAATTTGCGATACATTGATTTGCACGCGGGCGTAGCCGCGGGTACAGCTAGTTTATATTATATTTTGCACTAATCTCTATTTAATTTTGCACCCTACCTTTTTCTTTCTGTTCATATTCTTTTTAACTCCGAACCTTAAGGTTGTCTGGAAGAAATCGCCGTTTAGCGATAAAACCGCCTATTGTATCTTAAACTGTAATAACCATTGTAAATTTCCTGTTTTTTTGGGTACAATAAAGTATATTAATAATAATAATAATAATTCGGAGTTCCGTACAACGTTGCAATGTAATTCCTGTCATACGTATGTAACATAAAATTATCGACAGTCCATACATTTGCGATTAACGCAAATTGAAACATTTAATTTTATAATGCTGTGACTAAAATGCTGCGAAATAAGTGACCCAGGCGTGAAATTCCTTCTTATAAAATTATTGAAATCGAAGGATTGAGAATGGTTTATGGTATTCTAACTGTTTTACTGGTTAATGTCGATAAACCGTTAATTTAATTTACGCATAAACTATTCGAACGTAGATACATGCAATTACAATGTATGTACCTATCCACAGTTTGCAATGGCGAAGTTATGATTTGATTTAATTAAATTAGATTAGAATAATCAGGATGGCTTTAATATCTACGATAATATTTAATGTTTATTAAACATTAAAATATAAACAGTAACACATAAATACCATTTTACTTTAAGTTTCGCATTAAAAACTTGCGTACCACATATTGTTTTTTTCTAAGGTAGTTCGGAAGATGTTTTTTATAATAATGAAGTAGCAAACGAGCATGCAGTCCACCTGATGGTAAGTGGTCAGCGCTGCCCATGGACATCTGTAATCAACTTCATATAGAATATAGTTTCTATCTAAAGTCAATCACAGATGTGTTGCTACTCCCGAGGACTAGGATGGTCGCCTCATATAAGTGTGCCGGCAACCATACCCTTCCATCGAAACGCAATGAATGCTTCACGCTAGAAATAGGTGTGGCGGTGCTACCTCCCCGGTCGAACTACACTGGTTCTACCAACTTTCAAAATGTTTAATTATTGTCTCCTGTTTCTGTAGGTATATGATTTAAGCAGGTATATGAATTATTTAGTCATAAGCTATATTCTATTCGAAGTTAGTTTAGACGTCCTTAAGCAGAAGGGTTCGAGATGCGTGAAGTACAAGTTTAAATGTATTTACTATGAATTCGTACGAGCAGTCATGCTAAATATAAGTAGATATTTTTAATTAAACTGGCTTGTGTTCCATAGTCCCGTCTGTAGATGTGAATAGATCGCCAATGTAGACGTAGGCGACTTTACTTTTAATAAACATTACGACACAACAGATTTAATTTGCTTCTGATCCCGAAAGCGACCGTTAAGCATCCAACGCGTTTATTGTTCGTTAAACAGTTTTACAACGATTTTATGCTAGATTATTTCATACCCGTTTTAACTGTTGCTTCAACTGTTCTTATATAATTTATTTATTACATAATCTATAGTCTTCAGGTAAGTTGTATCGATTAGGTATTAAAAAAATGTTAGCTATTACACGTTACTACATAATTCGTTGTGAATGTTAAGATACTACGGTACGTACATGTTAGAGATGTAACGAATATTTGCATTCGCATTCGCATGTTATTAGATATTCGCAAGAATTGGGCGTATGTTTTGCGAATTTTTAATTGTAGTGTAGCAAAAGCCGGGCGCCAAATCTATACAAAAAGTCAAACTGTAGTTTGTCGACAAGAAAAGGTCGCCAAATCTACAATCCAATCATAAGACAATTACATCCTCCTGACCCCTACATCAAAATCTGAAAATAAATTCGCATTCGCAAATGTTGGTAAGGGATATTCGCATACGCGAACGTTCAAATAATAACATTCGGTACATCACTAGTAGGTAACATTCGGTACATCACATGTGTATTGCTATTTGTGACAGTTACTTATTATAAAAAAAGGTAAATAATAGTATTTAATTATTCCGTTACTAAAATATCTACCGAACACTCTGTACTAATAATAAATGAAGAAATAATTATTTCTACACAGATTACAGAATTAACGTACAGTAATTATACCTAAAATGCTACAAGTTTGTGTAACTCTGTCATAATACAACGACTCTACATTTTTTTAATAGGAAAATTGTTAGAAGTACAATAAAGCTTACCCTAATACTAGTTTAATATTATTAAATATGCATAATTTGTGTTAAATACTAGATTTATTGTTGAGTAAAGCTAACATACAAAACGCTGAAACTGTAATAGATTTTAACACCGGAAATATTTGCAGTACAAAACGCGTTTATCTCTTTTATCTTTTTTAAACCGACAATTCCAATGAATGCTAATATTTTTTAAATTAATCACTTTATTGTTATTCGTCATTGATAGCCTAGTGTTAGAAATACAGTCTTTCAATCTAGGGGTCCTAAGTTGTGATCTCAGGCTGATCCCAGACACCCGTTATTTTCGAAATTGTGTACGTATATAGGTACTTGCGTTAATGGTAAAGGAAAAAAAAAACTTTTTTTCCTAAAATTGTCACGAGAATGCTCTGGTAATGTTCCTCATAAGCTGTAGCTGTATTTTTACGCGCATTATTAAAAAATAACATTATTCTTAATGTATTAACTTATGACACAAATTAGATAGAATTCGTCCAAAGATATCCTAAGATACGGATTATATATAAATGTATGATTCAATTTAATTGATCCTCGAAGAAGTAATAAACCTACATAAATCCTCGCAATCCTCCACATTTATATTTTTTAAAAGAATAAGCTTAATATTACAATGTGCTATATCGAGACATTACGCCTTATATAGTAATTGTCTATAAACATTTAAATTCGAGAGTGGTGTGTGTGATGGACATTGGAAATATACAAGGTGGTAGAACCAGTGTAGTTCGACCGGGGAAGTACCACCGTCACACCTATTTCTAGCGTGAAGCATTTCTTGCGTTTAGATAGAAGGGTCTGGTTGCCGGCACACTTTCACATGAGGCGGCCATCATAGTCCTCGGGAGTAGTAACGCATCTGTGATTGATTTCAGACGAAACCCATGTTCTGTATGTTGTTGATTACCACTTACCATTACGTGGACTGCGTGCTCGTTTGCTACTTTAGTCAGATAAACAAATATATAACGAAGTGGATGTGAGACGTCAGGAAGGCCAGGAGTCTTCATTACTGTCCATTCTTGAAGATTTCAAGTAAAACACAGGAGTTATTCTTCTTCGATTTATTCATAGTTGAGGAGGTCCGATCGCTTTGACGGTTAAACAAGAATCTTTTCCTACCGTGAGGCGCTCGCCTTTTTATAATAAAGTTGGGTGAGGTGACAATAACAAATTTATGGAGGGTAAACTAAATTAACATCTTTATCACTAAATATTGCTAATTTAATAAACAATTTTCGATCTTTAAAGTATCTAAAATAATTATTTTCGTCAACGTATTTCTCATAATTACGCGGTGTGCCGCCGACATATATATTATTATATTAGATAAAAATCAGAATCAATTCATCTGAACCAATATAGTCCGTCCGTTACAAGATTGTAGCAGTAGCTTGTGGCAATGGTACTCGTAATATAAATAAACGTTATTTCCGTGGGCCCGTACGCTGCAATCGAACTAAATCATTCGTTAGTACTCGCTGTACGCACTTATTTATTTATTTTAAGCCCTTTAAACAACATATCAGTTTATATATAGATGTAAAAATATGTGGACTGTAATGTTATCTATATACTGTAAACGGATATAGTATCGAAATTTTGTGTTTCTATATTTAAATTATGCAATATTTTTTTTATAACATTGAAGTAGCAAACGAGCATGCAGTCCACCTGATGGTAAATGGTCACTGCCGCCCATGGACATCTGTAAACAACTTCGTACAGAACATGACGTTCTATTTAAAGTCAATTACAGATGCGTTGTGACTCCCGACGACTAAGATGGTCGCCTCATAAAAGTGTGCCGGCAACCACACCTCGAACACACATCGAAACGCAAGAACTGCTTCACGCTAGAAATAGGTGTGGCGGTGGTACTACACTGGTTCTACCACCTACTAAAAAACTTTAAATAAAGGTTTCGTGTCACTGTTTACGCGCAAAATATTGTAGGTACCTATATAGATTGCCGGAACATTGCGTTTTACAAAGGAGCGACAATGTATCTTTATTGGAGAGTTATTAATTTTTTTTGGACGGAATCAGAGATAATAATTTAAGAAATTTATGCCACAAGTTTAATGAGATTTTAAACATGTGACATTAATTTTAAATTGCAAAACACATTCTCTCTATATATAAACCCATATTTCAAAATGTTCTCGAGTAATGTAATTATAACAATAATAGCCGAAGCTTTCAGCCAAGAATTGCTCAATTAATCATTTTCACGCGACGAACATTCTATACAATATATGGTTTTAGAAAATTATGCAAAATTCTCTCAGGCCGGAGCTTGCAGAAGATCGATGATCGATTTAATAGAAAATATCTATGGAGGCGTTGATAAAAATAACATGAAACGCCTGTGACGATAAATCGATTTTCCGATTCCGATTAATCTGATTTAGAGTTTGACAAGCAGCAGAAGATAGTTGGCCGCGTTCCCTGAAGCGGTATAACAAAATAGATATAGTAGTTAAGGTTGCCACATATCCTTTGAAGATTTTTATATTGCGGACTTATTACCTAAGACGACATAGGCAGATACCTACTTAAAATTGACTGACCAATTGTTAAGGGAACCACTTCTACCAGGGAAAGTCACGCCTTAATAATAAAAAAATGTATTTTTCGAACTGTTACACATGGTACAATAAATTAATCCGAAGTACAATACCATTACATGCAATATCGGTGGCAACCCTATCAGCAGCTCTCCAGAGCATTGGCCTTCTTGCCTCTGTCACTATTACACGCAAGTGAGGAGGCGAAGTTATCAAAATAGTAGCATTTATTTACCAATGTCACGTATATATTACGATGTACGTCGTTGATTACAGGTGTTTTACGTCTGTTTCGTTGACAAACATATAAGTCTGCTTGTCGAGTGACTTTGAGTGCTAAGTGCTAAATTTGTTTGTTTGAAAGGCGGTTGCAGACATCCTCTTTCAATAATGTTCGCTGTATGTAAATAAACAAACATTTTTTTATTGAATGAAGACTATAGGTATGACTATGTAGAACGAACAGGACGATTGAATAAATGCTTATTTTTTTAAATTTCTAGGCATATGTTTCGTTAATACTTATTACTAGCCTTGTCGATTGATATAGAATTAAATCACTTTTTTTATAAGATTCAAGTAAAGAACAAACATGCAGTCCATCTGATGATAGTGGTCACTCCAGTCCATGGGCAATCATATCCATACCGAACAGAAGTTCTTCTGTAGCCATCAATTGTTGTATTCAGTAGCCATCAGGTGGACTGCATGTCCGAATCATGGTACAACACTGCATGTCGGTATCATTTCATTTGTTACTAACTTACTACGTTCAATAAAAAATATACTTCATTCGATAAAATGTGTTTTTTTCTTAATGGTTAATTTAATAATATATTTCGATTTTCAGCACTGACTGTTCGCTTTCTCACTAAGCGGTACATTGGAGAATACGATCATCAACAAGGTAAACATACACCTTTTTTTTTTGTTCTCGAGGGGGAAACCTTCAAAAGGTACCCAACGCCGTGGGAGCGACGCAGGGTTATGTGGGATTTTTACCGCACTAAAACCCCCCGGTGGCCGTCCTCGGCGCTATAAAGAGGACTCCGGGTACTCGGTCCGACCGCAACCGGAATTCTCTGAGCGCGTTGCCCCATCGGGCTCCTCCCAGATGGGTGGCTGGGCCCACCGCTCCGTCTTGTCTTTACGACGGTATGCGACCACATATACCGCCGTCCTTCCCGGGATCGCCTGACCGCACGGTTCGAGCTCCCACTCTAGCCGCCTGCAACCCCGGAAGCCCCTTTTAGCCGCCTCTTACGACAGGCAGGGGATGCCGTAGCCCTATTCTGATCCCGGAACTACAGGGACGAGGTAAACATACACCTACTAAACAATGTATAATATGACACGATCACTTAATTAATGTTTCCCATTTAAGCATCTAAAAGCTTTTAAATTTAATTAAATTATCAAACGAGCCCGGAGTCCTGATGGTAAGTGGTTACCGCTGAGTGGATATCTGTATATGACTTCATATAAAATAGGGGTTCTATCTGAAGTCACTCACAGATGCGTTGCTACTCCCCAGGATTAAGATGGTCGCCTCATATAAAAGCAACCACATCCTTCCGTCGAAACGTAAGAACTGCTGCACACTAGAAATGAGTGTGGCGGTGGAACTGTTCCGGTTGAACTTCACTGACTTACTATCTGGTGGTGTGGAAAGCTAGATATCACGTATGTTAATCTAGATATTATTTTAATCTATACTAATATTATAAAGACGAAAACTTTGAATTTTTGTATGTTTGCAATTAAATAAATTAAAAGCTACTGAACCGTTTAAAAAAAAATTCACCATTAGAATGCTACATTATTCCTGAGTAACATAGGCTATTTTTTACTACTAGAACATATAAGGCGTCCTTTCTAAAACCTCAGTAATGCGAATTAAATTCATTCATCGCATACGCTGCGGTACATGGCAAAGGACATGTCCAGGTGTGGATCTCAAATGTATAATGGTCGGATAGATTATACATTATATTCTACGCGAAGTCGCGTGGATTCTGTTAGTACATTAGTACATACAGTAGTAGTTACATTAGACATAAGTCTCTCCCCCTGTGGCTGGTGTAGGACGCGGCTAAGGGATAAAATCCCGGGAATGGACAGCAACGTCTCACTGTCATACATCGGTAACTATTTATTAGTGAAGTAATAAATTTTCGCATTCGCGAATATTTGTATGTTTTTGGACATTCACTTTCGCAAGAATTGTGCGAGATTTGCTGATTTAATTGCATTGCTTTGCAAGGTCGCCAATTTATCCAAATTGAAATTGAATTGAAATTTGTCAACCAAAAATAAAGGTTGCCATTGAAAAGTGAAAATATACAACTTTCGCATTCGCGATTATACAACCAACATTTGTTCCATCACTACTACTAACATAAACCCTTATAAAGAGAGACCTATTCCAGTAGTTGACCTCAAAATGCTGAATAATGTATTGTTCAAAAAGGTACATTATAAATTGTCAAACAAAGCGAACTACTTTTTTCAAGTATTGTGTTTTTACTGACTTGTTTATTTACAGATAGTAAATACAAACACGAGGCATTGTTGGACGGCGAGCCTATACTATTCGAGATATTGGATACTTGTCCTAAGGTAATATAAACATAATCACTACTATTGAAACTTTTCAACGTATCTCTGTTAAAGCATTTGTTATTGGCTTATCAACTCGTAAGGATATATTTTTATATACCTAATTAGAGAACAAAAAAAAATCCTTATTTTTATTACTCCCACATCCTGATTATATCTCGTCAATCGCTTATTGTCCCACTGCTGAGCACGGGTCTTCTCTCGGAATGAGATAGTTTTAGGCCATAGTCCACCGCGCTGGCCAAGTGCGAATTGGCGGACACACACCTCCAGAACTTTATTTTTTAAAGAACTCTCGGGTGTGTAGGTTTCCTCACGATGTTTTCCTTCACCGAAAAGCAGTGATAATCAATTTCTAATACGCACATAAATCAGTGGTGCTTGCCTGGGTTTGAACCTCGGACCTACCGATTGAGAGGGCAAGTTTCAACCATTAGGCTATCACTGTTCTAACTACAATACCAATGTTATATTCTCTACCACAGCTATTCTATACTTTATTTTAATGAATATCTAACGCCTCTGTAAATACGTAAATACTAATCCACGTTAGTCGTTATTCTCTCAGGATATTACAATTTTCCGGGACCACAATTATGTCAAGGACTCAATATATATTCCTGCTAAATTTAATGAACAACTTGACCGTGTAAATCGTAAACACAAACAAATGTAGCCCTTCACATTAATAATACATATCGCTTTTGAGAATGAAAGGAAACTAAAGCGAAATTTGCATTTTGTGGAAAATATCATAAGTATTTTCCCATTTTGGAGTTTCTAATTCAACAGTCACTTATAAGGTCATAGGTCCATTGAATTGGCTCCGCAGAATACCAGCGCTGCAGGTGGCATTGACTATCTGCAGCAATAAGCTGAGTGGAGACCCTTTCGGTCAATGTAATGTAACTTACATCAATAAGTATTAGTTAGTAATAATAACACATGTTTGCTATTGGATGTATCTGTTTTTTGTATAACCTTATGTACTGTACCGAATAAAGTATTTTCTTTCTTTCTTTCTTTCTATAGGTCTACATATATCTATACCGTCAATCTATTACTAAATATATACCCAGTTGGCATAACGCAATACGTATTTAATTTTTGGTTTTAGAAAATGCATAATTTGCATTACAGTATGATTTCTTAAATATAAATATCTCATATAGATAAAGGTCTCATTATAGGTACTCATAATGTGAGTAGGAATATTAAAGGAGATATATACGAAAAAAAATTAATGGTAAAATTTCATAAGAGATTTTTTTACATGGGTTACAGAATATTATATATGAATAGGTTCTGTTACAACAGAAATATATTTATGTAGACTTCGTTAGATATCTCCATATTTGTAAGTAGTACACATTTTTTTGATCTCGAGGGGGAAACCTTAAAATGGTACCCGACGCTGTGGGAGCGACGCAGGGTTATGTGGGATTTTTGCCGCATTAAAACCCCATCGGTAGTCGTCCTCGGCGCTACAAAGAGGACTCCTGGAGCTCCAAAGGAACGCAACCGGAATCCTCTGAGCGCTTTACCCCCCGCTCCTCCCAGATGGGCGGCTGGGCCCACCGCTCCGTTTAATCTTTACGACGGTATGCGACCACAAATACCGCCGTCGTTTTTCGGGATCGCCTGGCTGAACGGTTCAAGTTCCCACTCTAGCCGCCCGCAACCCCCGAAGCCCCTTTTAGTCGCCTATTACGACAGGTAGGTGATACCATAGCCTTATTCTGATCCTGGAACTACAGGAAGTCGTGAATAATCTAGTCAACTAATAATTAAGACGAAGACTGCTTTGCCTTCCTGTTTCATAAGGATACCTCTTTCCTAAATCCCAAATTGTTATTATTTCCGTTTTCTAATTCTAAACGGTAGTGTAGATCTTTATATGGCCGTTAACAATCCATATATTTCAGAGTCTGGACGAACTACCGGGGAATGAGGTCGCGCAATGGGCGGACGGCTTGTTCCTCGTTTACTCGATCACGGACCGGGAGTCGTTCAACTATGTACGCCGCGCCAAGCAGAGCCTGCAACCAGACGTGCCGTTGACGCTGGTCGGGAACAAAGCTGACATGGTGCATCTCAGACAGGTACTATCCTTAATTCTTAGATGGATGACCCGTGCGGCGGTGCGGTTAGCATACCGGTCTGACACACAGTGGGTCTTAGGTTCCATTTCCATTCCAGACAGGTTTCTGGATAATGAGTTTAGATTCTTGTTCGGGTTCTAGGTGTTTTGTCCCTGTAGTTCCGGGACCAGAATAGGACTACGGTACCCTCTGCCTGTCGTAAAAGGCGACTAAAAGAGGCTTCCGGGGTTGCGGGCGGGAAAAGTGGGAGCTCGAACCGTCCGGTCAAGTGACCCCGGGAAGGACGGCGGCATGTGTGGTTGCATGTTGCCGTAAAAACCAGAAGGTGCGGTGAGCAGTTCACGCCCACCAGAGAAGAGCCCGATGGGGCACACGCTGAGGACACCGGCGGCGGTCAACTGGAGTTCCCGGAGTCCTCTTCGCAGCGTCGAGGTCGGCCACCGGGGGGGTTTTAGTGCGGTAAGAATCCCACATAACCCGCGTCGCTCCCACGACGTCGGGTACTTTTTGAAAGTTTCCCCCTCGAAAACAAAAAAAAAAGGGTCTAGGTGTTTGTATATTCGTCTTTATGTGTGTCTATAGCACGATACAGTAGAAAAACCTACTGTGCGTCTATGAGTGTAGAAAGCGTTTTAAGTTTTAAGATGGTAAAACCAGTGTAGTTCGACCGGAGAATTACCACCGCTACACTTATTTCTAGCGTGAAGAATTGCGTTTCGGAAAGGTGTCGTTGCTGGCTCACTTTTATGCGCATCTACCATCTTAGGCCTCAGGGGTATCAATGCATTTGATTGGCCGCATACAGAACCCCTGTGTTATATGAAGTAGTTTATAAATTTCCTTTGGTGGCAGTGACCAGTTACTGTCAGGTAAAAACGGTAAAAAAAAACTCCTATTAAACCGTGCAGGGCATTAATTAACGTGTTGAATTTTAAGTTACATCTTGTTGCGATTTCGATCACATTTCTGGTTTTTTTTCACTGTGTTATGAAGTTGCATATAATTTGATTAATTATATTAGACGATACAGTTATAAATGTATGGTCTAAAAGTAGACATTACATTTAAAAAAATAGTCTCGCTACACCCGATGATAAATGGGTTCTGACTTCTGTCGGTTTGACTTAACAAAAGTATAGTTAGGTCTCTTAAATGTTTAATTCTTGTCTTTAAAATCTGCAAAATGTATTTAAACAACGGTTAGTTTAATAAAAGCTAACAGTTAAATAAAAAAAAATGTTCAATAAAAAAGAAACAACGGTCACAACATTTGCCGAGTCTAGGCATACACTCGGGTAAAGCGTAAAACATCGGTTGAGTAGTATTTGAATTGGAAAGTTGAACAACTTTAAAATGGTAATGTCAACCGGAAGTTACCGGCAAATCATCTTCATGATAAAATGAACTCTATGGTAAGGACAAATTGCGTGTGGCGCTGCACCCCTTCCATTATGATCATTTATTCATACCATACACCAACACGATGCAATTTTTAACCGACTTCCCAAAGGAAAGAGGTTATCTATTCGTCACGTATATTTTTTTTTTTTTTTTTTTTTTTTTTTTTATGTATGTTCGGGCGAAATGGCTAGAAATCGTCGACCTACCGACACGATTCATACGACATTGCATGCGACTAGTTTCACAGGCAGTCCCATATTGAGGAAAATGAAAACCTTCCGGCGGTTTTCCTGGAAAATTGGAAAATGTCGGTTTCTTAAAATCTTGAATAACTTGGGTGTTTATAAACCGATTTCCATTTTCTTTCTTTCATTTGATAGGAAATTTCGTCACGCAACTTTTTCTCTTGGACATGGGTATGCTGTGATGCTTAACTCTTTGAGTTATGGGGTGGAAACCACCACCACTCCTCAAGTTTTTTAGATAATTTGAAATAACTCGGCTTCTGCCGAATCGATTCTTATGAAACTTGGAATATGTATTATATATCTATGCTTATATAGGTTGACGAAAAATTTGACCTTCAACTCTTCGATCCTGATGATGCAGGGTTACAGCTATCCTAAACTATAACATTAGCTATTTGGTGCTTACATATATGTAACAAGACTACTAAGCAGAGACATGTGATGAAAATTCGACCTTCAACTCCTCAATCCTGATGATGCAGGGGTGCCTCAAGCCTAAACCATTGGGGTTGACCATTTGGTGCTTATGGGTATGTTATAACAATACTAAGCAAAGACATATTATAAAAAAAATGACCTTCAACTCCTCAACCCTGATGATGCAGGGTGCTGTAAGCCCAAGCCGTAGGTGATGGCCATTTAGTGCTTACGGATATATAATAAGATAGCAAGGCAAAGATGTACGATGACAAATTTGACCTTCAACTCCTCAATCCTGATGATGCTGGGGTGGTTCAAGCTTAAACTATAGGCGTTAGCTACATGATCGCTACGTATATCTGATAAGATTACTAAGCAAAGATATAAGATGAAAAATTTGACCTTCAACTCCTCAACTCTGATGATGCAGGGGTACTTCAGGCTTAAACTATAGGCGTTGGCCATTTGATGCTTATGGGTATGTAATATATTTACAAAGCGAAGACGTATGATAAAAAAGTTGACCTTCAACTCCTCAACCCTGATGATGCAGGGTACTGTAAGCCCAAGCCATAGAAGTTGGGGATCTGTTGCTTACGTGCATGCGATGAGATTACATAGAAAAGATATGACATGATAATTTTGACCTTCAACTCTTCGGCCCTGATGATGCAGGGGTACTTCAGGCTTAAACCATAGGCGTTGGCCATTTGATACTTATGGATATGTAATATATTTACAAAGCAAAGACGTATGATAAGAAAATTGACCTTCAACTCCTCAACCCTGATGATGCAGGGTACTGCAAGTTTAAACCATAAGCATCGGCCATATGGTGCTTACGTATATGTAATGAGATTACTAAGCAAAGATATGACATGATAATTTTGACCTTCAACTCCTCAACCCTGATAATGCTGGGGTCCTTCAAGTTTAAACCGTAGGCATCGGCCATATTGTGCTTACGTATACATAATGTTGTTGTTCACAATACCAACAATGAGTTTCGGAGAGGATATAATTATGATCAAAAATTCCACTTTGAATACAATTACCTGAAAGATGCAAGAGTACTTCCAACCTTTTTAAATTGGATGGGTTATTTTTATCAGTATCAGTTGAATTATACTCTTAGTTATAAGGTTTATATTACTTTTTCTACTTTAAATATTGATAATTATTATAGGTCTATTCTTTAAATAAATGTTTACTCAGAAAAAGTTGTTTTATTCGGTTAGGTTAGGTTCGAACAGATTTTTCCAATTAAGAATCTAAGGGAGGGGGCGCGGTAGCGCCCCCGACCGGTTGTGTCAAAGAAGTCTATTTTTATATGATGACGTCAGCACATAATTTTATTCATCCGAAAATCGGACGAATAATTAATTTTATTCATCCGGTTAGCGGACGACTAGCAACAGCCATAACTGATTTTATCGTGACTGAAAAGCGTGAAAAAAAAAATTTTAAACAAAAAATACAACCGACTTCCATGCCACATAAAAGTAAAAAATAATTTAAATACATGTTGGTTTAGAGCAAACACAGTTCTTAGTACATAGTCCCGAAGTCGGCGCTCATATAAGATACATGTAGTTTCGTCATGATCCAGCAAAATATGGTGAGCGCCGACTTCGAGACTATGTACTAAGAACTGTGTTTGCTCTAAACCAACATGTATTTAAATTATTTTTTACTTTTATGTGGCATGGAAGTCGGTTGTATTTTTTGTTTAAAATTTTTTTTCAACTGTATTCTTAGTACAAATTTATTATGTTTGCTCAAAACATTCATTGTTCTTATTTTCGCTTATTATTTGAAAGTACTTCGTTATGGCCTAAACGAAAAAGTACGTTACGATCATACGATCTGTCTGTGCCTATGATAGCTCGATTTGTCCTGTAGTAGTTACGGTACGGTACGGTTAATATGGTAAAGACCTTACAAAGTCATGAGTAGTGCCATGAGTTAGTGCCGCCTGATGTTGACATTGAATTCGTTTCTCCATATAGGATGGGACGAGATCGCCGAAATAAAAGGTACGTTAGCGTTGACGTAAAAGCGATAAATATTAATACATTATGTATAAATAATTTTTAATTCTTATTTATTACTTTGTCCAATCGCCTTACGTTTTGCCGAACATTATTATTGCGCTTCTGGGCCAGACTGGGCCGGATTAACTGCCCGACTTTCTCCTCTGATAGGCCCTGTCAATAAATGCCCTGTAATAAAAAATAGCTCACATTGACACAACGTTAATAATTTGTTAATTTGTGAAGTGGAGCCCGGGAATTCACGTCTATTAATCCGTCAATAGGTAGTTCTGTCAAAATCTCCATACTTAAGACAATTTAATGGGCTTTTAAGTCACTACATAGTATAAAACAAAGTCGCTTCCCACTGTCTGGCCCGATGTATGCTTAGATCTTTAAAACTACGCTACGTTTTTTTCATAGATATAGTGATTGTAGAGGAAGGTTTTTAATGTATAATACATGCATAATATAGTGGAGCGACACTAATAATTTTAGATTTTTGACTTTTAGCACGGTACAATAGATTACCGTGCTTTTAGGCAGAACGAAGTTCGCCGGGTCAACAAGTCAGCAATAAATTAAAATGAAAAATTTCCTTTTTGACTTGACTGTACCTACCTAGCCGTAATCGCTTATGAGATCTTTATTGCATCGACATCTGCCATTATTAAAGACGAATCCATGGTAGTAAAGATTCGGATTGATTGATCGTAACAACAAGATATATGGTGATGGTGAGTGAAACATGCTGCTCACGCGGCAAGTGCATATTTCGCAGTGACGTAACGTTGAATATGACCTCAGAAAGTTTTATTGAGAAGGTTACGTATATCGAGATGAAAAATTCCTTTAAAGTTGTGGAAACATATACACAGTAAGAAAAAACAGATATTATTGTAAAAAGGCAATAGAATTCAATTCGATTTGTTTGTGAAAGTAGTACCACCACAGCCACATCGGCCGTAGCAATACATGCACTGTTGTTTTCTGTTTTAACGATTGTGATATGAGAGAATTAGTTATTAAATACGAGTCTTTTCATCGTCGTCTACAGGAAAATGCATCTGAGATTGTCCGTAGATATAATACTTACCTGCATCTGAGGATAGGATTGCCATAACCATACCTGAGGATAGGATACAAAGATGTTTTTGCCGACTATATATAAAAAAATGTAATGAGATTACTATTCCACATACATTCTTCTTCTTCGTAACGGAACATCTTGCCATGTTGTGGTAGATTAATGACTATCTCAAAGAATTCCATAATAGATATACTTTATAATAATAGTAATTTTATTCGCAGGTGAGCCCCGAAGAGGGTGAGATATTGGCGAAGGACTTTGAATGCAGTTTTGCTGAAGTAGCTGCAGCTGAACAAGTCAACCAGGTCGGAGAGGTGTTCCACGATCTCTGTCGAGAAGTCCTAGCACTCCGGCGGAGAGCCAAACACAGCCTCCTTGACCGAATGCTGGGCTCCAAGACAGCGTACAGGGTCTACTCGAGAGGGAAGAGTGATAGCGCTTTACCCAAGGACTAATTTAGACAGTAGCTGATGCATTTAGTTCCTGATACAGTGTTGCTACCCATTCGTGTCTTGTAGTGAAATATTTCGTACTCTTGTATTCTGAGTTTATATTGTGAAGTTTATTATATTTACTTTTGTGCATTTGATTTATAATATCAGCGTGTTTTCGAGTATGGATTAAATTACCTACAAAAAATACGCCACCAACCTGGCGACACCAATCTTCACGAGAAAAAATAATTCGTAGTTGTTCATGTGTATCCTTAAATGAAGCAAATAAGTTTCCGTGAAGTAAGTGAAGTATATCTACTTGCACCCTGTAAAGAAAGAGATCATTTATAAAACATGGCACCAGCCACTTTCGGTAAAGTAACTAATTTTTCATGACTTCAAATTACACGAGATCACTTTCGACTGTCCATTGCAAAGCAGCTTCTACAAACTATTATTTTACTTTACATAATTTCGTAAAATTGTGCTTGTCTGGTTTTATAAATGATCGCTATTTAGCGACTATTACAGAATTTTCTGTAATAGACTGTTTTTATTTATTTGCCACAAGATTATTGAGTAGATATCAATGATTACCACGTATTAAGTTTTAAGCTCTTTGGAATTAATCGGCCACAATTAGGTACATATTAGTGATGTAACGAAAATTCTCATTCGCATTTTGCGAATATTGAATTGCAGTACTTTGCAAAAAAATGTTGCCATATCTGTACAAATTTAATTCGAACTGCACTTTGTTGACAAAAAAGGTCGCCAAATTTATATCCTTCGGGACCCAACCACCAAGTGCTGAAAAAATCAATGTCGGTAAGCAATATTTGCATTCGCGAATGTTATAACATTTCTATAACATTCGTTATATCACTAGTATATAGCTACCAATTTACACTTTTTTAGATTTTGTTACAATAGTAGGTACACTATCAGTAACTTTAGATGTTTGTAATAAGTTTATGTTACTGTTTCTTATAAATTTACAAAATAATGAAAGTAAACCCTTTTGTCGTAAAAGGGTATATGCCACCATCACCATTAATGGAAAATGTGACAATGTATTTCGATTGTACAATTGCCACCTTTTTTTAGCAATTAAAGTAACTACATTGATTATAAAAGTTAAAAAGAAAACAGTACCTACGTAATTTTAAAACATTGTGTAACTTATTTTTTCGTTAATTATTTGGCTTGACGCAACTTTTAGGATTCTGTTGGTTAGCGAAAAAAACCGAGAGAAATCTACATATTCTTTGACGCCTGTTTGTCTGGGATTAGACGAGCAAAATCACAAGTCATGCAATACACTTTCCCGTACTTTATTTTACCCCAAATAAAGTACAATACTGTATAATAAAGTACGAGTGGTAACCCTAGTTGTATGTTTCAGTTCTTATATGATCTTAGACTCTAGTTATCGTAGAATTGATACATATTTAAATATGTAAGGGGTTCTGTCGGTAAATGGTTATAATTTCCTGCAAATATTTCGGTCCAGTGCATGGATCGTCATGATTAGTGCCAGCCGATGGGCCATCGAACTGGGGTCGCACCTTAGTTGAGCAAAATATCACGGTTACAAATGACAATTAAGTTACATTTACGTACTTTTTTACTTTACATACTTTTTTTTTCGTCTATACTTATTTTTATTTTCTATATATTAAATCGATTCGTCGACTTCTTCTCGGAAAGATACATTCTAAAGAAATGCAAAATAATGCATCAAGGCACTCACATTACCCACACACAAGTATTACGTTTTTATACTTTAAAACTTTGCTTAAGACATTTATTAGAATGGCCTCAGCGGTCCGTTTAATTTTATATCGGATTTTTTTGATGGATTCTCTTACGTAGGTACCGATTTTGTATTTTATTATTGTTAGTATAGAGTACCAAGTCTTTCGTTCTAATAATTGGAAAATAAAATAAGTCATAATAAGATTTTTTTCTCAGATTTAATAATGTATATATATATATATTTTTAATGTGGTGGTTCACGAATAAGCTTAAATGTCAGTCAGTTGCCTTTGATCACGATAAAACTGTGTTGGCGAGGAGAAACCGTGGACAAGCATTAATGGTAGTATAAGTAGTTCGTTTTTCTTTTCAATCCATTATGTTGTAAGTTTTACAAATCAACCGCTCACACATTATAAATGGAGATGTCCAACACTTATATTTTCTCCAATTTTGTTTTTAAAACGCCTAAAACTGACATTACCTACTATCTTTTTACTATTCTTTGATCCATTTCGAGTCAAAAATATATTTCAAAATCACATTTCTTTTCCAAGTTTATTTTGATCGGTTTGTTTCTTAATTATGTACCAAAAGAAACAAGTTGCAAAAGAATGTGAACTCAACTTGAAACTCAGTAAACACGTGCCGCCAAAATAAGATACGACAAAATAAGGTAAAAAATAAGATCACTGATATTTGGTAGCCCCAAGGCCTGACCACATTTTTGAAAAAGGTACATGGACTAGCTTTATTTTGAGCAGTGGCATAGCATGCCTTGAAGAGGCTCTGTATCAAATTTTTTGGAGGCTAAAATGAAGGTTATCGAAGATTATTTATTATTTATATTTATATTATTAGTATTTCATTTTAATAGGAAAAATAGCCAATTCCCTTATACATATGTCTACAAATTGATGACAAAAATAAGGTCCCCAAAGCCGTCCTCCCAAAACCCGTCCGAGGCCTCTGTAACCTGGGGCCCTAGTATAATTGGTACGGCAGATACAGCGGTAACTACGCCCCTAGTTTTAAGGCACAATGATGCCTAAGTATTCGAGAAATAAGAAATCCTTATTGTATACTGTTAATATAATCTAGATGTATCCCATATTAAGTATAAAAACTGTTTCCTTGTTACGTTTTGCTATTTTTAAGACTAGGTTCTTTTTTATTATTGTACGCTTTAGTCACTTAGACTAGTTAACAATAAACTTTTGTATCCATACCTGTATTTTTTATTAATAATTCCAGCTCCTCGTTTCCGTTTTTGAACGAATCATAAGTTTGTTTTCTCCTATCGTTTTTCTGTTCTTCAAGTGACAAAACTTCTGTGGCACTAGCATCTGTTCGTAATTGAATTATGTCTCCTGTTTATTACTGAACGTATGTGAGACGTATGATATCCATTGTTTTGTGAAAGGTCACGCATGCGAGAGCGTCTGAGCTTAATATGGAATGACAAAGAAATAATGAGGTGCGATTAAAAATGACCAGTCGTCAAGGGTAACCCTCCGTTTTCAATACAAATGATAATCTGTGCAAAGTGGCTCTAAATTGAAATAAAGGCGCCGCCCTTCTCCGCAGGGGTGCGCAGGCGACTGCCAATGAGGTCACAGTATTGATCGTGCGCGCTTGACAGTTGCCGTTATATCAGATTTAAAGATGGCACCACGATCCTATTGTCCTGGTGACGTTATTATTACCAAATAGTCGATACGCTGCGTCCAGTTACTTTATTTAATAGGTGAAGTAACATTATCATGCATCAAATAATAATATGCATTACTATAGTATATTTAATAAATGTCAAAGTGTAGCGTATCTTGCCAAACAGGGCTCTCTTTTACTGAACTGTAAGGCAAGATACTGGAGCTAACTTTCATTACCATGTAAAAAAAAAGATTGTAATAATATTAAAAAAATGAATATAAATAAGAAAAAAAGACAAACCCGCTGAGTTTCTTGCCGGATCTTCTCAGTTGAGGTCGTATTCCGATCCGGTGGTAGTGTAAGAAAAAAAATGTAACTGACAATTTGTAAGTGCCCCCCGCAGGCCTATACAAAATAAAGACATTTCATTTCATTTCATTTCATGGAATTGATACATTTTAATACGTAATGGATACTTTGAATACGACCCCCCCCCCCCCCCTCGTAATTAAATCTCGTAATAGAATAAAATAGACTATCAATAATTACTAACATCTGTAAATGAACCCCTTGTGTAAAATATGATATTTTTGTATAATGTATAATGAAATCAGCAGGCGGATAAGTACCTATCAGAACCACAAACTTAAACAGTTAACTCATCTTGAGATGAAGGTATGTTCTTTGGCCACTTATTCTCAAGATAAAAAATAATTGAACTTGTGCTTAGAAAAGGAACTAGAATTGATCCCACAGAACATGCCCTTATTTCCTTACTACTTACACATTTAAAGGAGTTTGAAGTAATGTGTAACCGATTATTTAAGCCAATTTAAGTATTCTAAAATAGACCAAATAAAGATTATAATTAACACTAATATAAGCAATATAAAGTAGATACCTTTTTTGTTTTTTTTTTTTGTTTTCGAGGGGGATACTTTCAAAAAGTACCCGACGTCGTGGGAGCGACGCGGGTTATGTGGGATTCTTACCGCACTAAAACCCCCCCGGTGGCCAACCTCGACGCTGCGAAGAGGACTCCAGTTGACCGCCGCCGGTGTCCTCAGCGTGTGCCCCATCGGGCTCTTCTCTGGTGGGCGTGAACTGCTCACCGCACCTTCTGGTTTTTACGGCAACATGCAACCACACATGCCGCCGTCCTTCCCGGGGTCACTTGACCGGACGGTTCGAGCTCCCACTCTTCCCGACCGCAACCCCGGAAGCCTCTTTTAGTCGCCTTTTACGACAGGTAGAGGGTACCGTAGTCCTATTCTGGTCCCGGAACTACAGGGACAAAGTATATAGATACCTAGGGTATATATTTTAAGCAACATTAATTTTAATTTCCCGCTCCAGATATTCTTGTTCTCTAAAATCACGTTGTATTTGAATTTAACTGTCTCTTTATTTGACTGTGATTTAAAAATTGAAGAGAACCTAAAGTTTTGTATTAAGATTCTCAAAGTTGTGGCATTTCCCATTCCACCAGATTCAGCCTCTGCTGCAAAACAACATTAAAGTGTTTAAACAAGTAACCAGATTGGTGCAACGTTAATTATGTATTCTTTGGTAAGTCTCATATCACATAAATATTTTTAATAAGAAAAATGAATTAAATTATGTCAAAACTGTTATCGATATCGATATACAATTATCGATCGACTGTAAATTTTACACAATATCATAGTTTAAAATACCTTTTTAAAAGTTTTGCATGTCTGTCGTCCTATTGTTCAGAAATCTTGGAAGCTATTAAAACCACTTGGACGGGACATTTAATACCTATATCCTATCCTACTAATATTATAAATGCGAAAGTTTGTGAGGATGTATGTGTGTTTGTTATTCTTTCACGCAAAAACTACTGAACGGATTTGGTTGAAACTTTACAGTAGTATAGTTTATACATCAGAATAACACATGGACTATAACTTATACCGATTTTTTTGTAATTAGGTTATAATATAACGAGAAATATCAGGTTAGTCGCAAAAAAGTTGTCCTCTGAGAGCTATCTTCGCGTACGCTGCCCAAACCGTTGGAGATATCCAAATATAATGTACCGTGGGATTGTTTGGCTCACAAAGATCTAAATAAAATTCCGCAACAGCATATGTTTATATTTTATGTATAATCCACAATAACTCTTTTTATACTTTGAAAATTTAAAAAATATGAAGTTGATGTTTCCATGGGTTTTATACAAACTAAATATTAATCCTTATCAAAATAAACGATTTCAAAAAATCAAGCATCTAATAAAGATTAAATCTGCTTTTACACTATGTAAATCGGATAAGTAGTTTAGAAGATATTACGAGTATAACATATTGCGTAGTCAATTGATTGACCGGCAGTACGCGCCGTGCGCCGCCGCCGTATACAACGAAGTTGTATGAAATTAATATTTGAATGGTTATAAAACACGGGGCAAAATGTGAAAAGTCAATGACGTCCCTGTAGTTCCGGGATCAGAATACGGCTACGCTATCCCCTGTCTGTGGTAAGAGGCAAATAAAAGGGGGCTTTCGGTGTTGCGGGCGGCTAGACTGGGAGCTCGAAACACCCAGTCAGCAACTTCGGGAATGATGTCAGCATGTGTGGTCGCATGCTATTGTAAGAGCCAGGATGGACGGAGCTTGAACCGTCCAGCCAGGCGATCCCGGGAAGGATGGTGGTATACGTGTGGTCGTATACCGTGGTAAAGACCAGATGGAGTGATTGAACACACTGATTTAGGCGATTAACACACGGCACCGCGCACCGCCGCGAATAGCGGTGCTCCGCGCGGTAAGGCGGTTTACAAGCCTGTACGCACGGATGGACCCATCATCAAAATAAACTTTTCGACATCGAATTTCATTTTATTAAATTGCAACACGGCCTGCATCAACGATGATCCGCGCGGTTAGGCGCCGGCCCGTGTGTGAGGCGCTGACCCTCCGCACTGTCGTTCGCGCGGAGACACGGTGGTGATGAGAACACCGCTGGACCGCGCCGTCCGTCGGTGTACGTGTGTGAGGCATCAACGGATTTATTAGACCCCAATACAATATGAGATCCGCTTCACCGCCTACCGCGGCAATGAGCGGTACCGTATGTTAATCGCCTTAGGAGGTAGGGCAAGGGTTCAATCTGAAATCAATCACAGATGCGTTGCTACTCCCGAGGACTATGTTGATCGCCTCATATAAAAGTGAGCCGGCAGTCACACCCTTCTAATGAAACACAAGAATTGCTTCACGGTAGAAATAGGTGCGACGGTGATGCCTCCCTGGTTGAACCCTTGCTCTACCACCTTGCAAACTTTATGTGGCAGACTAAATTCCACGCGAGCGAAGCCGCGGGCAAAAGCTAGTCTTTTATAAAAACCGCTATAGACCCAAAACAATCTAGGGTAAAAGCCCTGTAAAGACTTCATCAATTTAATTTATCGTAATACGTACCATCTACCACCCTTTGTATATGTAGATACACTGTTAGTTACCCAGTTGTTTGCAACCTTACGTTGAGAATATAATCGGTATACTTACTCGGAGAATAGTAACCTCCCAAAAAGACATTGTTACTCTTTTGCTTACCTAAAAAATAATTCCTTAGTAGTCTTTTACGAAATTCGGGAAGGAAAATAATAGTTTTATACTTCTTGAGTGATTGAGTCATAATTTCATTGAACTATATTTTAAGCTACTTGCAAGTCTATTCGCTAGGTAGAGACAGAATATCAATGATGTTGTCGCAGACAAAGATTTAAATCAGTGTCTGTTTGCATATAACGCCGTTGAATATCATGAATAGGTTGTAGACTAAACTTAGATACTTGAACTTTACAAACATCCATATAAGTACAGATATCTTCATGGCAACTTGTCTGTTCGTAAGACCTAGTGTCTAACATCGTATAATGTTAAGAATGTGCCAAAATTCTTATCATAAAATATCAAAATTATTCATCTTAGACTTCGCAAAATTAAAACAAGACACAAAACAATGTTAATCATGAATAAATAAAAACAAAGCTGATAGTCTGAGTCCTAAAAGTCCTTTGGGAAAGTGTGAAAAAACAGAGTAACCCTAGAGAATCCCTAGTCCCCACTCATCGTATTACTCAATGGGCTTATCATGCCCTAGAGACGGGGCGGGTCGCGCCCCGCGCCGCTCCATCCCCGTTGATGCGCGTGCGTCACTCTGTCATCAACCACTGCTGACGTCAACACTCCAGTGACGACATTGCAAATTTTCAACCGTAACTTTTCAGTTCAACACCAAAAGTGAAGTGTACAGTGTTAAAATAACCAGCAAGTAAGTCTTCAATTTTTCTTCGCTTTGCGTCTAAATTGATAAGAGTTTTAGTGTAACTTTATATTAAGAAATATATTATTTGCGAAAATTTAAATATTAAACTAAATTTAAGTATTAAAATAGATTATATGTATCTTGTGTCCGTGTAATTGTTTCTCAAATTAAAATCATCTTATCAAAATAAACACATATTTGTTGAAGATTCGGCAGTCAATGAAAACATCTGAATCATTCCAATGATTCTGACACACTTAGCTTATCCTCTTACTTTGGTGCTTATCTTGCGAAGTTAAAACGCTTCGAATTTATTTTGGTGTTGCGGCCGTAGATACCTATAGCAAAAAATTAAAATGTCTTGAAGTAATTAGCATGCTTTTCCTCATATGTCTAGTGGTCATTGCCGTATGGAAAATCTGATATAAGTGATTGTTTTAATGTCGACATTTCACATAAGAAGACTTATCTCACATGAAAATTCTGTGGTTAAGGCTGATGATTGCAAATCGTTGATAAATACTGGTTAAAGGACTAAGTACCGTTTTAAGTCAGATTTAATGGCTGAAACCTTTAATTGAACTCTGCTGAATACGAATATATTATACTACATTTTCTTTGACACGTAAATACATTACATATTATGCGTAGATATAAGTAAACTTGGCTGTGCACTTAGATAATAAGTTTAAAAACAAGTGATAATCTCTATATTTATTACTATGTTATTTTTGTTTCTTTAGTTTGTTGCAACAGTAATTCACCTTTAAAGGTACGTAGAATTTTATGCCATTTTTAAATATATATATTTTATATTACTGTAACCGTTTACTGGTGTTTAAAACTTTATAAGTGTAGTAATAATAAGAATTTCTTATAAATCGGGTCTATTACTGTAGTTTCTAGTCTAAATAGTGCTCGAAATTTAGTCTTAATTTTTTGGTATAGAATTTTTTTTTGTGAAAAATGAACCTGGTCAATGTATAATATACCGACAAAAAATCGATGTCGTTGATGTTTCGAAAATATACCTACTAAATTATATTGATACTTTTGTCTTTGTAACTGTCTGATAAAAACCAGGGATATAACTTATAAATTATAATATAATTAATATACTAGATGCAATTACATTTATAATCATAACTGTTCGAAAAATAATTTTGCTGTCTTAGAAGTTTATCTATTTCTATGTTGTTATTATTAATGACCTCTTTATATGCGATTTATACCTAGTACTAGAATAGATGTCTAGGCGATGGAAAATCTACGCAATCTTACAATCAAATATTTATGATAGTGATTTGACGAATCGTAGAAAATTACTCCAATTTCCTCGACTGCTTTTTTATGCAAACGAAAAATGGGTCTTCGACTGCAGTAGTGGTTTACCTCAGTTTCAAAATAAGATTGTAGCTAACATGTCGCATGATATAAACAACGGACTTTGTTTTTATTTTAGTTGGAAAATTGGACAGGAAGAGATCAGGTGGAAGTGACTCACACAACTTTTTATATTTGAAATGTATAATTGCAGTGTAATATTAAACTAATAATAATCAAGTTTTATTAAGTCGTAGGCATTGTGTAGAGGACTATGCGGTAGGTTGGGACTCATATCAAATATCATACGTCTTTACGCAATCTGATAATACTGCCGCCCAGAAGCATGCGGGCGGTAGAGCGGCACTTACTGAAACACTGAAAATCAAGTACATTCGCTCAAGTAAGCTTATTATTATAATATAATCTATTACCAATCGTGAATATATTTTTTTCTTATTTTGAACTGATTCTGTTTAAAAAATGCTTTGTCAGGTTTTCTATAAAGGAGTTTAATAAACTATTAGTCTATTGCTAGATGATCTTAGTAAAAATTTGTGTCGCAATTAAAGTGTTAAGGCTGAAGCATGTAAATAAGTTGAAATGAAAAACTGATTATGTACATTACATAAATATATAATTATAGAGTTTGCACAATAAGTGTAAATAACTACTTTGTAGTCATAAATTACTATCAAGTAGTAATTTCAAAAAGTTATGTCGTTTTATATTACGTTTTAATTCAATTACGAGTAACTTGTGGAAATACGATTACTAAGAACAACGCATTTAGGTACCAACTTATTTACAGATTAAGGGTTGCCAAAATACATTCTTCATATATATTCACGCATGTTATATAAATAGAAATAGTCCACAAATAACTTAAACATAAAAGATAGTTATTTATTTTACTATACAGACCATTAATAACCTACTTTAACAAAGAAATTTTCATATAGCTATAATAAATATAAGATAAGAAATGTAAAACGAAATAGTTATGTCATCTACCGTGGATATTGTGAGTCTTTGGTCAAAAGGGACCACTCGGAAAACGGACCGCGGTCCCTTTTTGCAAAAAGATTTAACTTTAGTAACTTTAGGGATTTATTCCAGTAATCAAGTAAATCGAGAAGTGACAGCTGTATGTACTTAGCACGGCGATTCGCGGTTTTATGCGCGTTGTAAAACATAATTAAAACAAACATAAATTAAATTGCAGTGATTTTATGATAGAGTGAATTAATTTTAAGGAAATAAGGACAAATTGTCCTCGAAATATCGACTATAAAAATACATCCCTTATATTGAATTCCGTATTTTAATTCTTAATTAATTAAAGAAATTTCTATTGTTTCTTATCCTCAGTCCTCCAAAAAATATTTTTACTAATTTATCTAAGTATTGTAGAGACTCGCGAAGTTCTCATTTTTATTATGTTTTGGAATACAAGTATAAAACATATTAATAAAATTGGCAGCTAGATACTAATGTAATAAAAATGAAATGGTCTAAATATTATAACAACTAAGGTAAAGAATATAAATAAATTCAAAATAGAAGGCGGCGGTAGATACCGATATAGGGTTCACTTTTAGACAGTCTGCGTCTGGGATTAAGACTGAAGCACCAATGCTGTCTTTGCGACGCGGACGACAAGTCCATGGTCCATAGTCTTCCCTATCAGAGTAGTGTCGGTCGCTTATCTCGTCTTGCATCCCTCGTTGACGACATTCGTCGGGTTCTTGTCACCAACGTGACTGCTTGTTTAGATCCGCATGGTCTCGCACGTGACGGTGGCGAGCGACCCGACGGAATGTCATTGATTTCCTGGAGTTGAGCTAAGATGCTGGTCTGGGACGCTACTCGTGTTGACACAATCTTCTCATCTCCAGGTGACAACGACGTGGGGGCGGCGACAACTGCAGCTGAGAATATCAAACGTAAGTATGTCAGTATTGTAAACTACATATTTGTGTCTTTGGTGTTGAAGCTCAGGAAGCACGGTCCAGTAGCAGTTTTTTTATTATTGTCAATACGTTTTATCGAAGTCTCTGGTGATCCAAGTGCTGGCACTTATTTCGCTCAACGAATCGGTATAGCCATTCAAGGAGGAAATGCTGCCAGCATCTTTGGAACCTTGCTTAGAGACAGTGATGCCGATATTTTTTATAAGTGTTATTGTTTATATATTTTGTACTTCTTTTTCGTATATATAGGTACATTTCGAACATATTGTTAATAATTTTGGATTGCACGCTCGTACCAACATAGCCGTAGGAGGTTAATTAAAATATGTCAAACCTATTAAAAATATTATCAAACTGTTGAGCACGGGTCCTCTTTAAGAATGAGAAATCTTTTGGCCATAGGTTACCGTTTTGGTCAAGTGCGAATTGGTAGAATTCTCAGGTTGGTAGGTTTTCTGATGATGTTTTTCTTGAACCTACAACTGTGTAAATTAATTTCTAATACGCTCATGGTTTTACAAAAATCAGCGATGTGTTCCTGAGATTGCCTGCTAATCGAGGGGCAAGTGACAGCGTAATAGTTGAATTATTAGGCTATCACTGCTCCTATTACAATCGTATAATTACATGTAATTAAAAAACTCATTGTAATATCTTATAACGTGATGTTATGTGTATTTGTTTTTTCTAGTAGACGTGACCGATGTGGGCAAAGCCGACAAAATAACCTAGTACTTCATATGTTTAAGTAATCCTGCGCATGCGCTGCGATTTAATGTGCTACGTTGTTTATTTGACTCAATTACAATTTCTCGATGACTGCTAGCGTTAAATTAATTTACAATTGAAAGCGATAACTGGCATCGTGTTAATGTACTAAATTAATTTCTTCCATTTGTCAAGTCGTTAAAGTTCTTGCTATTTATGTTCTCCGGACACGGCTATTGCGAGTTAATTTTAATCGTTGGACGGCGACAAGTGTTGTTGCCGTATGGCAGAACTGCGTAAGTCCTATCTATTAGAATAAAATTATATTGTGGATACCCAATTATTAGATAATATGACTTACACGCTTTGCACTGCTGGGCACGGGTCTTCTCTCAGAATGGGAGAGTTTAGGCCATAGTCCACCGCGCTGGCCAAGTGCGAATTGGTGGGCAATCTCTTATCTATACTATATCTTCAATAAATCTCTAAATTGCTTAATACTTAAACGAGGATACTTATGACTTATGCTAGCTGGAAGATATACCTACCCAATAAGTAGTTATTTCCCAAAATTCAAGCTTGTGACTTTTTATTTTTATACGAACAATATTTTTGTGATACTTTTATTACAGGTTAGGTTGTTTTATATATGTATGTAAATAATACAAAGGCTCTGAATCTTGCAATAAATATGAATATTAATGATTCTTACTATGAACGCTCTCATTTTCTCTTAACCAACGCCGAGTGATCTATTCTAGGCTGGAAATAGAATACATGGAAACATAGGTAGTAAAAATCAATAGGTATAATTAGGAGTCACAAAAGGAAAATAGTCCGGAAAATCCAAAAGAGCACACCTCATCAACCAATTTGATGTCGTTAAAAGCTAGATTCGTAAAGAAAAACATATCTAAAAATATCTAAATGTAAACTGAGTACCTATCAATCTAACTTTTACGATTCAACTAAGAGCTTTGGTAAAAATAATATTTTATAAGAAAAATGAAAAACAAACATTGTTCTTATAAATAGCTAAGTCGCAAATTGGCGTTACCTTCTAAATATTAAATCATAATTTAACATAAAATTAAATATATGGCATTTAGTTTTATTTTTCCAAAGACGTTAGAGACAAGTGAGATTAAGTTAATTTTTAATTAAAATTCATTGATTTTAATAGGTTTTTAATCAGAATATATTGAAGCGTATAAAATAAAAAATGGAAAAGATATGTACCTATCTAATATTTTTCAGGTAATTGTCTATATCGAAAATTCAACTTAATATTTGTGAAGAGCATCTATATATCTGGTACGTACGTTATGTACGTTAACTCATATTGCCCGAAAATAAACTATATTATCTAATGAAAGCAACTCAAGAAAATTGCTTGACCTTGTTGGAGTTGAGCACCATATCAAACGTATTATGAGACGTGCACCTAATATTTTTCCATATATGCTCTAAACATAAGGCATTACCACCGTTCTTAAATACATTGTTTTCGAAAAAAACAGCTGCTCATTTCGTATACAATAGAACCGCAACGAAAAAATCTACAAGTCCAGTCGATTTTGTGAAAATATTAGCAATAGCAGTTTTTTGTTATATTTAGTACAATTCTAAAAGCAAGAAGCTACCGACTTTCCGATGTTATTATTGAGTTTCTTTTGTTGGTAACCCTCCGATGCGCACCGGGAGCATTCGAGCCGGGTCGGATCATCCGCGCCATTGTAATTCCCTACTTCCCTGGATTATCCGCACATTACCTGTTTTGAAAATCGATAATTATGCCCAGAAAAAATCGAGCTATTATGCATAAGTGACCGACAAACAAACAATGGAGTGCGAAATCTGCTACTGTACAGAATTCTCTGGCCTGCTCATCTGTTGACCAAAACAATGTTTCGTTTTTGTTATTTTTTACGTACACATTGTCATTTAAACTTTCTTAGAAATGTAATCAAAAATTATATTGAGTTTAGAAGTTATTATTTTTAATAATCCTTACGCAATTTCAATTGAATTACTTTTATGTTTTGTATTTACCTGCAGCTTGTTTTATAATCAATTATAGTTAACGACATCATAAATTCATTTTTAAATTTTTGATATCATTAACTACATCAGGCCAAAAAAACATGCCCCGCGCAAATTAAAGTAACAAATTTTCTCACAGTATTGCCCCGTGTGTAGGGAAATCAGCAAGTGTTTAAAAGAATAAAGCTTTAACCACTCAATAGTACTCGACGTAAAAGCCGCTTAGTTTAAAGTGGTAGCTAGAACAATGAATATAATGAACAAAATACAAGTAGCACTCAGCTTTATGCCAAAAAGATGTCAGCCTCGCAATGTTCGCAACAATAGTGCATTATTTTCTTACGTTTGTAACGATTATTAACGATTGATTCTTTTCTTATTATTTTTAGTCCTTTGATAATTTTTAAGGGCCCTCAATGACCACAAAGTCCCGAGTGACAATTCGCCACTTGAGTTACTTTCGCACGGCGCGATGCATGTGAAACTTATGCCATGAAAAGATTGTATGCGAATTGTAAATTTTGTGCACATATTTTATTTACTAATATTTTTTTTACTTATCTCAGTAGCTATAGCAAAAACATGAGCAACGTTTTTCGTAACAAGTAAATAATGTGCAGTTTTGTTTATTGTTACAGAGTAATGAAAACATAAGACACACGATGGAAATGCAATCAATGGCCGCATCTTCAAGTAAGTAAAAGTTCTTGTATTGCTGTTGTTCTGAAGTTGTTCGTCATCTTTTATAATATCTCTGCAATTCTAATAATTTTGTAATTCTAATTTCCCATTTTTAGTTTTATGAGTTAACTAGCTGTACCCGCGGCTTCGCCCGCGTAAAAATGAGTGTATCGCAAAGTTTTTCCCGCAAAAATCTCGACCCCGTTGAAATTATATGATAAAAAGTAGTCTATAATTATGTTATTCCACAACCTTTTCTATAGTGCAAGTCCTATCCAAATGAGTTTAGCCGCTCAGGCGATTACCCGGACATACAAAGAGTAAAGAAACGAATTTAAAGTATGTATTTGTGGTTAGGATCATAATTGTTATGTTAAAATATTTTAAAAATTAGACAAATTAGAATTTTAAAATTAGACGATTGTGAACCGCCTTTCTTTGAATTAATTAACAATCTTAGTGGTCACACAATACCAAGAAGCACCTTGTAAACCAAATCCTGCTCCACATTTAAACCAAAACGCATCGATTACAAAGATTGATTTTAACTTTTCCGCAGTATGTTTAAAAATTTTCAGGGTTATGCTGCAGGGTGAAGTGCAATGTTTGTACTGGTCTAGTACAAAAAAACGCTATTCTTACAAACTTATTTAACATTCGTGTCCTACTCAACACTGGACACTATCAAGTGGTCAGATTACTCTAATAATGCACACGCATCGGCGGCCGGCATGTATTAGCATGCGCGAGCGAGACGGTTACCTACCCCTGCCGAGAGACACATCTTTATTATTTTAAATCTCTAATATCTTTAAAAGTATTTATTTGATGCATAAGTGTAAAAGCTAACGAATGCATTTATTTATATAAGGATTAATACCGAACAGAAGAAAACACACTGGAAATTATTAACGTAATATTTTTAGTTGAAATATGGAACATAAAAAAAATATTGTGACTTAACCATAAGTTATAGAGATATACTATCGCGGATTGATTTTATATTTAAGGTAGCAATCCAGTGTTTCGTAGCCCTTGACGCGATTATTAGTATTCAACATCAACATTTAATTTATCGATAGACTTCGTAGTTGTTTTGTAAATAACGCCACCTATCGCATTCAATGTAATTCAACATAGTAGTTCAACATAGATCAGGATAGATGGCGCAAGTATACCTAATATTTAACTCATCGGTAATTCCTCGTAATTTTATATTGTGGGTAAATTAAATCAAATTTATATCACATTTATTTGTATGATAATTAATTGTTATCGATTTATAGGTATCTATTATTTCATAATGAACTAAGGATCAGGATGACATCAGGGCAAAATGGCTAATATGGCGACAAACAAAAGTCGCGATATACCGAGTTTTACAGATATATGTTGTCGACTCAAAATCAATATTTTTTAATGTTTTATTATTGAGATAAGTTTTCAATCAAGTCTATCTTGCCCCTTGACGGAATTATATTATCGTACCCTTTGAAGGAAGTTATATAATTTGATATCTCTAATGACTTTAAACGTATTTATTTGATGCATACAGTGTAAAAAACAATTTTGATCTTTATTAAAATTACGAAACTAACGAATGCATTTATTTACATAAGGATTCCACAAGAAGTCCACCAATTCGCAAATAGCCAGCGTGGTGGACTATGACCTAAAACTCTCTCATTCTGAGAAAAGACCCGTGCCCAGCAGTGGGACAATAATGGGTTGACGACGACATAAGGATTAATACTGAACAAAAGACAACAGGCTCGAAAATAACGTATTATTTTTAGTTAAAATGTGGAACATAAAAATAATTATTGTGAGTTAACCTTAAGAGATATAAATATGCTATCGTGGATTTATTTTATAATCAAGTGTGCAAACCAGTGTTTCTTAGCCCTTGACGGAATTATTAGTAATTCAACATCAACATTTAATTTATCGATATTACTTCGAAGTTGTATTGTAGATAACGCCATCTATCAAATTTTCATTCAACATAATTCAACAGAACAGTGATAGCGCAAGTATACCTAATATTTAACTCATCGGGAATTCCTCGTAATTATAATCGTATCTTTCGCATTATAAATACATTTTCATATTATAAACCCATATTAAGGGTAAATTAAATCAAATTTATCACATCTATTTGAATGATAATTAATTGTTACCAATTTATATGTATTATTTCTGAACGAACTCACGATGACGTCCAAGCGAAAGGGCCAATATGGCGATTGTCATTTGCATTGGAATTTAACAAAATTCGCGACATACCGAGTTTTACGGATATATGTTGTCGATTCAAAATCAATATTTTTTAATGTTTAATTGTTCACATAAGTTTTTAATCAAATCTATCATACCCCTTGACGGAATTATTAGTACACCTCTATGTCAAAAGCCAATAAGGAGATTGTCATTTGCATTGGAATATAACAAAATTCACGACATACCGAGTTTTACGAATATATGTTGTCGACTCAAAATCAATATTTTTTAATGTTTTATTATTCACATAAGTTTTTAATCAAATCTATGATACCCCTTGACGTAAATAATAGTACAGCTCTTAGTCAAAAACGAACTACCATACAAACATTTATGCTCGATTTTAACATTTTCAACCCATTTTTTGAAATAAAAAGTAGCCTATAATGGATCCCAAGGTCACCACTATCTGTGTACACAATTTTATAAAAATCGGTTCAGTAGTTTTGCCGTGAAAGAGTAACAGACAGACAGACAGACAGACAGACAGACAGAGTTACTTTCGCATTTATAATATTAGTAGGGATAAATAAATAAGAAATCATTGGATTTTGTAGGTATAGGTAATATGTATTATAGGGCAACCCTTTTACCTAACATTAGTCCGTCATTACGCATTGATAAAATAAAATGCGCCCCTCGTCTGATTAGCGCGGGAACATCATAAATATAAATTTTCAAATTTAGAACGAACGAGATGACGTGTCACGGCTAATTTGTTGTTGATATTCCCACGTATGTCACATCTGTCTATTCTCACCCCCGACACGCAATTACAAATTAGCGATAACGATATCATCCTCTTGTTTAGTACTTTTTAGTTTAACAATGGACCAGGCACGCAATTGTTATATTAATATTCTCTTAATAGGTTTACTTATGACAGCTTAACCGAATTGTTTTACAATGGTGCCTTGTATTCATTATTTATGGTACAGGACATTTCTAGAGTTCTGATTCTTGGGCGGACTAGACATCTTTGAAAACTATAAATGGAGTCACTCATTTAGGTTTTCTCATGTTGTTCTGCCTTTTTATACTTTAGTCTGTCTTAATATATTAATATTGTAAAAAATATCTGAAATAATGTATTAGGATTTTTTTCCTTAAAATTAAGGTAGGTTTAAATTAAATATAGAGATGATTTGGTACCCTTTTATTAAGCTATATATGTCGCAACATGAAATATTTTTATATCCATATTAGTAGATATATCAATTTTGAATACAGAAAAAAGGGGAATATTTAGATATTCGGGGTGGCTTGGCTTCTAAATTCATATAACTTTTCATTCAATGATTATTTATAATTACACTTAATATAACTTGTTTCCCGATAGTAATATGTACTCGAAAAGGCAAAAAATACATTAAAGACAAAAAATGGAGGGGTGGGGTCTATAACAAGCAAACTTGTGATAAAATTTTTAGGTATTTCTTTGCCGTGATAGAAAACAAAATGTAATTAATATAACTGTTATAAAAACTGTTTAAATGATAGCGAGTAATAATCATAATAGTAATGAAAGATTGTAAATTGGAGTAATAATGATCTGTTATTTTCAAATAACCGTGCGTGGGCGCAAGATTCAAATACATTTTTCCCTAACACATCCACATTAAAAAATCAAAAAGTATGCAACATTTGATTAAATCGGGGTTAAATGTGGTCGTTAAAACGTGGCTTGGTTTGAAAGACAAACAAATAAATTATACTTCAAAACGGCGTACCACGCTACCTCGTCAGTAGCAATTAATAGATGCTTGTTTTCGTTGCAACCCTGCGCTGCGTCACGCAAGCCCTACGGAGCTACACCGGTACAGGTGACCGTTCGCACAGTTACTCATCTGGGTAATTAGGCCTGTTTAGGGTGAGAATCGATAATGTGCCTGATATATTTTTTTAATAATTGCAATCTGTCAATTGCAAAATTCGAATTAGGGCCGATGAAAAAAATAGTCGCTTGGTGGCATATTCACAAATTTTCTTAAAGCTCAAGCACTGTAGTTAATCGATTATAGATCAATAGTAATTGATCAATAATCGACTAATTACAGTCGATGAATATCAAAAAGGTTGATTTTTTTTCTCTTGTCACGTGACTAATAGCCACGATCTATTTTTTGGCTACCCATGATAGAGAGTATTTAAAAACAAATTATTATGTGCCAGTGATGTGACGAATGTTACTATTTGAACATTCGCGAATGCGAATGCGTATATTCTGTTTTTTATTTTGACGCCAACATGGACGCCGCTAGGTTTATTTTCAGGTAGGTGCACATCTACACATACTATTAACCGGTATATATTATAAATAAATATGACGTCCAAAATGCAGCTCAATTTAAGTTTTATAAACTTTTTTGGTCATCATTTTGAAGTTCAATATTCGCAAAACTTACGCAAATTCTTGCGATTGCGAATATATAAAAAAATGCGAATATTGGCTAATGCAAATGTGAATACTTATCCGTTACATCCATATTACGTGCCTACTATGCCTACGTATTTTCATAAATACAAAAGTCATACAGTACAAATTTCAATGAAGGGTTAGATTTCTCCAACATAATTAATTGTTATTGCGTTTACATTGTGCTTGAAAATGAACTAATATTATTATGTTACAGTTGACGACATATAAACGTTATTTGGCTTACAATAATACAGCTTACATTTCCGTTTAAATTTTATAAAATATGTTCCCATATGTTGGTTAAATATGATTATAATTTAAATGTCCATTTGCAATCATATCGACTATACTTTTTCTGCTCATTCCTGTACCAGACCAAACGAGACGTCGTACCAAACATAACTTATCTAAAATTATATAGCAAAATAAAAGATTTACACTCAATAAGAAAGCATTCATAAAGGTACCACAATACGCACTTCAAGTGGCTGGACGTTTTTCATCGTATTTACGCGGACGTATGTACGAAACTTGTCATTATCTGCCGTCAATGGTCGTTTTATTAAAACGATCTAAATTGTTCCCAAGCTCCACTTCTTGGCTTTTAAATACGCCCCATTGTCTATCGCCGGCAGTTTTGTAAATCTTTTTTTTATCATCTTTTATTCGACACCGCGTTTCCTGCCCCGCAAGTGTACATTCACGTGCACCGTTTTATTCGTAATGTCTTATGAACGGGATAGGCCTTTGTGCCTTTTTGACTACGTCGTGTTTGGAGGTGTATTAATAAAGGTGTATTATCTTCTCATCTGCTATTGCAAAACGTTATGTTGTGCCGTGGGACCGCTATTGACTGCCGAAAGCAGATTATCCGTGATGCGATCACATTGCAACGTATTTCGTGTGGGTCATGTCAAATATTTTAATCGGAAATGTATTAGTGGATCGTTATAATTCATAAATTTATTTTTAGAATACAAAGATAACGTAAATTTTTTTTATAATTGAACCTGGCGATGGGCTACCTGATGGAAAGTAGTCACCGTCGCCTATGACATTTGCATCACCAGAGGAGTTGCCAATGCATCACCGGCTTTGAAGGAGAGCTCTTTTCACACCTTTTCAAATAAGTTAGAACACTTTGTTTTTAAAATATGGTATTTTGATCAAATGTTAATGTTGAGCGTCAAGATGTATTCAGTAATTAGTAATTTAGTATTTATATATTTGCATTTCAACAAGTACAGGTACATAGGTACATACATTTCTGTGAAGTTGGTTACTGCTGTCCATGGGTGTCTATGGCTGCTTGTGATTGTCATATGAACTAAACAACAAAATTAAGAATTCTATTGTTATACATGAACATTAAAAAAATAAAACGCCGAGTGCGAGTCGGGCTCGCGCTCCCAGGGTTCCGCACCAATATCTTTAAAAAAACGGCAAAAAACATTTCGGAGAGAATGGGAGCCCCCATTAAATGTTTATTTTAATAAGGTTTTAGTATTTGTTGTTATTGCGCATCAGAAATAAATCATCTGTGAAAATGTTAAATGTCTGTCCATGAGTTAAGAACCATGATAGCTAGACATTTGAAAGCTAGGCAGTCTGTTGACAGACGATCAGTGAAGTCTTAGTAATAGGGTAACGATTTTACTCATTGGAAACGGAATCCTAAAATGAAATAAAGTCGAGTGAGCATCGTGGTAGGGCTATTGTGGGCAAAATACTAATAATTTAGCGGGTGGAGTCATTCCTGCTTAGGGCGGGGCCTATGCACCCTGTTTAAAAGCTTTCACAGGCCTGTTGCTCTTTTTGACAGATATTGTCCTCCTAATTATGTAGGTTGCACACCGTACTGATTTATTATTTAATATTTAACTACACTGTTATTTATAACTGTTCTTATTACCGATACACTCAAGGTTCAAATTTTGTATAGTACCTATTGTAATTGTAGCTTGGAACTATCGTCGCGAATAAGTAGGTAGTTTATGAATTTATAAAAAAAATAAAGAAGGTATTGAATTTAAAGCAATATATAAATTATTCGTCGTTATGGAAGATACTGTCCATAACGATGGAAAGTGACTGTTGCCGTGTCCATTCGAAAAAAAATGTCTTACCTGATATAGTTTGGGCTTAAGTTAGAGAAATCTGTCAGTACCTACCCCTGACAAGTATGTTATGAATATTACCTATAACTTGTAAAGCTACGTAAATTATATAAAGCCTCCTTTATATTTTGTCTCACTTTTTATAATAATTTCCTGTTTCCCGCATCGTCCACTTTGCACGGATATTTTTGTTTCAAATGAGGAAAATTTGCATATCATGTCCAATCGTATGGATTATCGTATGCGGTACATTATCTTATCACTACATAGTATAAAACAAAGACGCTTCCCGCTGTCTGTCCCTATGTATGCTTATATCTTTAAAACTACGCTACGGATTTTGATGCAGATGCAGTTTTTAATAAATAGAGTGATTCAAGAGGAAAGTTTTTATGTATAATACATGTATAATATAGTGGAAGTTCGCTGGTTACACTAATAAAATATAATTACAGCTTGTTACTCTTTCACGCAAAAACTACCGGTCGAGTTTTACTGAAATTTTGGCACGCACATAGTTCATGACCAAGTTTAACACGTAGGATACAGTATAGTGGTAGACATGATCGAGTCGGGCGACGCCACGGCAATAACCTAGTTTATCATAAATCAATTAAAATAACATACCTGCGTGCGTTTTTATTCGTTGTCATACTAGTATTAGTATAATAAAGAAGACATAGACAATAGTGTGCTAGTATTTAGTTTTGTGTGTTACCAGGCCGCATTCTTTACGACGTGCCGTGTGCGGTTTGCCGTGACCATTCATCGGGAAAACACTACGGAGTTTTTGCGTGCGATGGCTGCGCTGGTTTCTTCAAGCGATCTGTGAGACGAGATCGCAGATACGCATGTAAAGCCAGGAACCAAGGCTTATGTCTGGTGGACAAGGCGCACCGCAACCAGTGTCGGGCTTGTCGCTTAGCCAAGTGCTTGGATGCAGGAATGAACAAAGACGGTAAAGACTCACGCTATAATTACCATATATTTTATAGTACTTAATTAATATGGTGTTAACGAATTTGTCTTCTTCCAGCTGTCCAACATGAGAGGGGTCCTCGTAACTCTACCATTCGACGGCAAATGGCAATGTTCCTGAAAGACCCAGTTGTTCCGAGTACCGATATTGGCGTTACTGTTCCGTCAGTCTTAAATCTAGCCCTACCGAAACACAGCTTAATCCCACCACCACCTCTGACAGCATTTCATAATCCATATCATACTTATAGTAGGATGAATATTCTTGCATCTCCGCTGACCCCGGTAAATCCACCGTCTCCGCCACCAATTACTGCCGCTCTTCTAAGACCAACTGATCCTGAGGCAATGTGCGAAGCTGCAGCTAGATTGCTATTTATGAATGTGAAATGGGCCAAAAATATACCGGCGTTCACCTCTTTATCACTTTCTGACAGATTGCTCCTATTGGAGGAGTCTTGGCGAGATCTGTTTGTAATAGGGTCCTCGCAGTTTCTTTATCCGCTAGATTTAAAAATGCTTTATGATGAAAAGAATCCTCGAGTGAATATAAAAGATATAGAAGAGTTTGAAACGGCTCTCACCGAGTTGGCTAAAATCCGTCCTGATAGCAACGAATACGCCTGCTTAAGAGCACTTGTGTTATTCAGAACTTCTATTGAAGATAAAAATGAAGGTAGAAGTCTATTCCAAAGTCCCCAGGATATAAGACGACTACAAGACTTACCGGCGGTAGCTGCACTTCAGGATCACTCGCGGATAGTGCTCAGTGAGGTAAAAACTACGAGAAATCCTATTTATATTTAATAGAATAATTAGCAAATACCGCGCATCTTTGCCGGTATTCATTTGATTGTATATATTTTTGTTTATATCGTCAACATAGATATAACTGGCATAAAAAAATAACTATATTTTTATATTCAATCTATTTGCATAATATGGCATATGTTTCGGAAATAACAATTATTTTATTGCTGATAAAATGTTCCCATATATATATATAGTTTATTATGTTCTTACGTTTTCAGTACGCCACGCGAATGTACCCGCTGAATTTGTCACGATCAAGTCAACTTCTGCAAGTTCTCAGCCTCATAAGAAGAGTGCATAGTGTAATGATTGTAGAATTATTTTTTCGCGCTACTATAGGAGATATACCGATTGAAAGAATAATTAGTGATATGTACCGAACTGGGAAGGATAATGTGTAAGTTCTGGTGAAAATAAATTCAGCACATTCATAGGTGCTATAATGCATATCGATGTTTATTGAATTTTAAATTTTACTTCAAAGTCATTCCTCTAAAATATGCATTAATTGTATTATTTGTAAAAGTTTGCTTGTACACTGTGTAAATTAAATTCAACTAATTATTTCCTACGTACTTCAAGAAAAACGGCATTTATTTCCACTTAAAATTAGTTGATTATCTAGTCAAAAATAATATGTTCATTAGTAAATATACGTGTTTCTGTAAGTTATGTTTTATGTATGTACAGTACCTAAATAGGGGAGAGAGGTACCTAAAAGTAGAAAAAAACTATTGAAAGAACGAAATTTTGTATGATCAGTTGTATAAAACTAATTAATAATTGTTAGGAACACACGTCACTACCAATTATATCAATAAATTTCATTACTTATTTGATAACATATATTTACAACACGTCACAAAGAAGTGACATAAATACACGTTGAAATCATAGTTTAACAAAATGTGCAATTGCTACCGCATTTTGGATGACATAGGGCTTTCTATAAGGAGAACCTACTAACCAAGCATCATCGTAAGTTAAATAATTGAATTTTGGAATATTTATTTGTCTACTCCTCTAATTTTAAAACTTAATTTAAAAAAGTAAATTTAAAAAACTGGTCAGTTCTACGTTACCCCAGATAGTGGCAGAAAATTGCGTACACGTCACTTACCTCCTTAATACATATTTTGGTAATATATCATTTAGTATCTAGAAAAGAAATGTAAATAAGTAAATGCAGTTGCTACAACTTCTAACGTTCAACTCGAAACCTCATACATACAAATGCATTTTATATCAACGTTTTAAAGCAGCGGTTCCCAACCATTTGGTGACTAAGGACCATTTAGCAAAATGTCTGTCGACCCATGGACCACCGGTATGAGGGCGTAATTAAAGATAAATAAAAAAATGAAAACTGAAAATTAATATGGTTTTTTTTTAATAAATCACGCGTACATTATTGTTCAAAGCAAACAATACTTAATGTGCTTTCTGTATATTTTTTACTAATTCCTGATCCTTGGTTCAGGCACGGCTGTACGCTACTTGACTGTCATTGTGATGACTTCTTATATTACAATATTTTTTGATGACTTCTCGGACCACTTCAGGTGCTTCTAGGGACCTTCAGTGGTCCGCGGACCACCAGTTGGGAACCACTGTTTTAAAGGAACGGTGGGAGACACTCATAATGTACGGTACGTTTGTTGTTAGTGCCTTGTAATTAAGTATTTCTCGGAACGTTTGGTTATGTGGAGAATATTGTTCATTATAATAAAATATATTAAAAAACCTAGATGAATGTTATACCGTAAGAAAATTGTAATTATTTTCAATGAGGTTTAACATCGTGAGACCATCGTCGACATTTTTTGATAATGTAATACAATAATTGGATATGCGTAATATTTACCTAAAATACATGTGTCTTACAATTGTACCGTAAATAATCATATTTTAAAATTTTACAAAGTTTGATAAGCACAACTTCAATATGGATGGGTGGAAATGGATTCAAATTATAATTATTTAATTAGTGCTCATGTCGTGATATTAAAGTTAGTTTAAATTAAGAAATTACTATTTGTAAACTTATTTAAATAATAATAAATGATTACGCCTGTGATTTATCGTAATTTTTATTATCTACCCCTTGTGTATTTTAGATTTAACACCGTACTATGTGGTAAGCAAGAGTTAATGTGCAAATTTATCGTATACGGAATGCTTATACTTAATGTATTTGATTTGTTTCTACACTTATGGTATATTACAATTAAACACACGGATTATAGTTGGGTATTAAGACAACAAAATAAGTCAAATTGCCACTAAAACCCTCATGAAAGAGGAGAGCAAAGACCGGGTAGGCAAAAAAAAAGATCCTAGGTTTTTTATACAGGAGCGTGGCTAAGGACCTACAAAGTTGCCGAAGCAACTATCAACCTACCGTAGCCACTACCAACCTACCGTAGCCGTAATGTAAGTGGCCAGGAAAAGATGAGGCCGTAAAAATGACAATAATGTAACCTGGTTATATTATATACGGTCTTACCTAAAGATTTTATCAACTTCCCTAAATTTTCAATCTTATTATAGAAATAATAATAACCAATTTGGTCGCAATACATAATATTTAGTTCGATGAATGGTTAACATTTTAAAAAATGATATTTAAAAATTGAATTGTAAAGCAATAAAATAAATCTGGGCCACTTTCGACCAAATTAATATTCCCCATAATAAAGTTATGATGCGCCCTGCTCCCCTATGATGTCACTGACAAACAAACCAACAGTACGCCGGTTCGTCTCTCATGACATGTGTGCGCCCGACTATATTGTGTCTAAATCCCCGATTAATCTCCAACTTTTATGGGCTTTTGTTCACTCCCTTTAAAATTTTTTGCACCGTTCTGATTTACTAACAATGCAATCCATGTATTCGTTCTAAAAGCAACCATAACTGCTTACATTAAAATCGACCTCCAAATATCCTATCGAATTAACTTAACGGTCGCGAGTTTGTTCTCTGTTTCTATTGAAATAAGATCGATTTTGTAATAAAAATTCAGTAATAGCAGATGCCCGTAATAACTTCTAGAGTTTATAGTCTTTCGGTCACGTCAATTTGTGTATTGTCATTTTGACATAATAGAGATGCCATCCCGAAGGGTTTATTGGTTGAAACCCGATGAAAGTTACCTCGTATTTTTGACAAATAGCTATCTTGCATCCCTGTTTTGCTCATGCGCATCAAAGCTACGAAGCAAGACAGATAGGGTATTTATGGGGAAATGAAAGGCCTACTTAACAAAATATGGCCAGATTATTGAGTGAATTTAATGAAGTATAATAGGGCGACAGTCCTTTGTGTCGCTATCATATTGTAGGGCTGATGATACGTGATAATATTTCTTAATATGACTTTTGTTGTCACCAGATGATGTACCTCAAATCATTTAGATATAAAAATACATGGCGTCTCTATGAGACACTTACTTATAAATACCGTATTATTAAAAGTCTTTCCCTTTTATATTTCAAGCTAAAATTAGTGTAAATAATTTAATTTCTTATAGAGTGATAATTAAAGTTATCCAATGCGTCACATATTTTAATTAAATATAACACAAGACTTTTTTAGAAAAGGTCTTGTTTTTGGAAAAGATTCTGAATTTGTTCTGGTTTAGTTACAATGTACCTAAATTCATTCAGAGTTTTTTTTTACTACAAGTAGAAGCATGAGGCTTAGGTAATCATGCTTGCTAATGATATGTGGTCACTACTGACACAATCATGTTTCTCTTTCTAAAAATTTATACTATAAGTATGTTTCTGTATATATTTTTCAAGAATAATGAATGTATATTAGGTAATATATATTCTAGTGTTGAGTATAAAATCAACCTTCAAAGCAAAACACAGTTGCACCTTTTTAGGGCCGGCACTCATATGACGGAGCGCAGCGCAGCGCATTTTTTGCTGTCAAACTATTATCGTCATTGTCCCTTTAGAAATAATATCCAAAATTAAATAACAGCAATTTATTTCTGAGGAGCATGGAAGCGACCACATGCGAAAGGTAGCGCGGGAGCGCGACCGCGCGCGCAGGAGCGCGACCGCGCGCGCACGACGCGCTACTCCGCGAGCGTCCGCTTTCGGTCGCCGCTGGCCGCTGGGCTCGCCGGAGCAAAAAAAAAACTCGAAAAACTGCAAAACGAATGACGACCGTTTGTCGAGTATATTCCAGCGCATGCTCGCGCATCCGCGCGCACCCGCGCGCATCCGCGCGCGTTCTCCCAGTAATTAGCGCGAATTTCGGCTAGTGTGTGATTCGTTAAGAAAATTTCGCGGGCATGCGCTGCGCTGCGCTCCGTCATATGTGCGCCGGCCCTTATACGAAAGAGATTAGCGCGCTGATGCCGCGAATGCAGTCGTAAGATTGATAGATGGTGGTAGAGCCACACTTATTTCTGGCTACTTAGAATTAAGCGCTTAGGTATTTTGTTTAAAGGTGTCGTTAAACGAAAAGAAACTACTTTGTAGATATTTTTATCTGAAGTAGCAATCGAGCATACAGTCCACCTGATGTTAAGTGGTCACTGCCACTCATGGACATCTCATTATATCTCATCATCATAATCAACTTCATACAGAACATGGGGTTTCATCTGAAAGTCAACCACAGATGCGTTTCTACTCACGAGGATTATGGTGGTCGCCTCATATAAAAGTGTGTCGGCAACCATACCCTTCCATCGAAACACAAGACATGCTTCACGCTAGAAATAGGTGGTTCTTCCCCGGTCTAACTACACTTTTCTACTACCTTTATAAACTCCAACATTGCCATCGTTTTCTGCAAAACAACACTTGATTAACTCTCTGGTGTCAATTTTTAAAAGTCACTCTAAAAATGTTTAATTAAGCAAGCTATACGTACACTAACAATTTCTTTAGATGTACTGATAATTATTTTAATACTGTGGAAGGTGATAAGTAGAAGTTGAAGGTATTCCTCGGACCCCTAATTTTGATGTCCGGGCATTCATTTCCATGTTCAAGTAACCTACATTTTTAATACTATTTATTAATTATATTGCCCTTATTTTTTAAACCCATTTTTTTCCTATTTTCTTGCATAAATTAAACATAACATAAACATAAGACGATTTTTTGAGAGTTCCAAACGATTATGTAGAGTAAGTATTAGGTACCTACTTGGTTATTGCTATAAAATTTATATTTAATTGATTGGATTTATAATCAAATTTATTTTACGTGTATAAAATTATGAAAATAAGATTTGTCTGGGGCAAGAGAGATTTGACCAGTAGAAAACTAATACATAAACGATGCGTGTTTTAATCGATGGTACGTATAAACTTAGACAACGTAGAGACCATAGCGCTACAAGGGAGACTTGTAGTCGATTGGATTAAATTTTAAGGCAAGTGTTTGAATATTTTGTACGTTTCAATGAACTTGTAATTACAACGTTTAGAATCAACGTTCCACTAAGTTTTAAAGGGTATAAAATTACCTTTAAAAACTTTACCATTCGCGTAATTGATCTTTTTTCCAAAAAGTCGTACACTGATTCCTCTGAAGTAAAAGCATATACATGAACATTTATCTGAGTTTTAAATGTAGGTATATATCATTTACCTTTGTTTTATTATTTTTTTTGTTATCGAGGGGGTTATGTGGGATTTTTACCTCACTAAACCCCCCCCCCCCTTCCGGTGGCCTCAGCACGGCCCTCAGCGATCCTCAGCGCTGCGATGAGAACTCCGGGATCTCCAACGGAACACGTCCCGAGTCCTCCGAGCGCGATGCCCCTTTCGATCTCTTCCCCAGTGAGCATTTGAGGTCACCGTGTATCCAGTTATTTATGACGGCATGCAACCATACATGCCATCGTCATACCCGGAGTCGCTTGGCTGGACGGTTCGTCCTCCCACTCTAGCCGCCCGCAACCCTGGAAGCCCCTCTTAGTCGCCTCTTACGACAGCAGGGGATACCGTAGCCCTATTCTGGTCCCGGAACTACAGTGACAATATACCGTTTACCTAATAGTCCTACTACGTATAAACACATTTGTCCTGTAGGTAATGGTATGTATTGTAGTGTAGGTAAATTGTGAAAAGGGGAACAACGAACAATGGCCCCGTCGGGTAATAAGTAATGCCTCTGGTCAAGAAATTATACTTATATAATTTTATACCAGGTTTATCAAAACTGAGTCATGCAAATAATTTATCGATTTCTTAACATCAAAAAGTATCTTAAAATTACCCATACGAATCAAATTTTAGGGAAATATCCTTTCAACGCCCAGAAAACCCGCTAGGTATCCCTACAGAACACAAACTACACAAAAAAAAAAAAAAAAAAAAAAAAAAAAAAAAAAAAAAAAAAAAAAAAAAAAAAAAAAAACGACCTCCCACACCCAGCGGCGGACCCGTTCTTTGGTTCTACCGCAAACCACCAAGCGGCCGCAGGGGACAAGGAGGAAGGCAACGACACACCGCATCTCCTCTCCCTCTGCGGCTCCACCGCCAACGCAATTAACGGTGCGTCCCCGTCCGGTCGCGGGAGGCAGGGTACACGGTAAAGACACTCCGATACACCTCTCCTCCCGCAACCCCTCCTGGCTGCAGAGGCCAGAAAACTCCGTCCTCCACGGCCCCCTCGGACGCATCCAGAGCGGGCCCACGGTCAAAGCCACTCGCAGCGTCCCCTCCCTGGGATCCCTCTGGGCTTCACTGTGGTGGTGCAAGCCACGGTTACTAAGCCCCCTTACCACGACAAGGTGGAGATCCCCTCGAGGCGGACCGTAGTATTTCTGTGTTAACCTAATTGTACGTACTAGTAGAGTACGTAGGGCCTATTTCACAACTAAAAATATTTAAAACAAAATAAAAGTAAATTAAAGTACTTCTCTTCTTATAATTATTTATGACATTTATAATAATTCTAACTTTTTTTTATCAAATAACAGTTTTTTGAGCAACGTGTAATCATTTGCATATACCACTTAGAACCTACCCTTATCTTTAGATTCATAATAGGATTTATACTAAAAGCATAGATAGTCTGTGAAAAATATACTATGCTATCGGAGTGTGGATACCTTGCTTATATATATACAATTTGCTGTAGCGACTGTCAAATAAACGGACATAGAGTCATATATGTATATATAGTATCGATACGCTTTAAAAACATTATCCTTCTTCTAACGCAGTCGGGTAAAAAGCATTGACGTTTCGTCGGGTGTTGCCTAGAAACACACACTTTCCCCCTCTATAAGCAACACGCTGATCTGCATCGAGTAGATGTTGTCGCGTGTGAAGATATAGACCCATATTCATATATTTCATTTAATGTGGTACAAGTTGTTTTTTGTGATTGACTATAATGTTACTATTTATAGAGTATGCAATATTTTAAAATATTATTTTTTTTTTTTATATATTAAGACCTAACGATAAGGCTGACGGGCCACCTGATAGAAAGCAGTCACCGTCGCCTATGGATATTTGCAACACTAGTCGCCAACGCATCGCCGGCTTTGGAGAAGAGCTCTTTTTACACCTTTCTTGAAGAACCCCATGTCGTAGCGCCCCGGGAATACCTCAGGAGGAAGTTCATTCCACATCTTGCAAGTCCGCGGCAGGAACGAGCGCGCAAACCGAACCGTGGAGGACCGCCACGAGTCCACTTGATGCGGATGGAACCTCATCCGTCGGCGAGTGGTGCGATAAAGGAAGGGTGAAAATATAGTTTAAAAATATAAAAATATAATTAAAATATATATAATATATTTTTATAAAAATATAGTTTCTCTAACCATTCTCTACTAAATAATATTGTATTAAACATAAATATTATTACATTATACATATTACTACCTTAAGTCAAAATTACATTAAATTAATTTGATAAACATAAATGCCAAATTTATATATTTTAAATAATACATTTTATGTGAGTGAATTAAATTAATAGTGATAATTAACTAATTACGTATCAGTTAAGTTACTCACTTTTATAATTTTAATTTATATGTAATTCAATTTGGAAAAAGTATTCAGATATTGAATTGAAATATTGAAAGGTAAGTGATACAAATAAGGCCTACATAATTGTAAACACCCATATCTTTAGAAATTATTCGAAAATGAGGTTTTTCCGAGCCTCCTTAGCCTTAGGCGTATTTAAAACAGTGTTTTAACAAAGCCTATATACTTAAATTTTAGAAATATTCTTATCAGAGTAACAATTATAGGTGATAAATAATATATTTCTAAGTCTTGAAATATAGTAAAACATGTGTTTCCTTACATATCTTATTTCATTATGCTAAAAGTATTCCATATGCTTTCTACTTTCTTTCTTTTTTAGGGTTTGAGATCTTTGCAAGAAGTTTTTTTTATTAATAAAACGATATGAATTTAAAGTTGATTTTGTTTTAGCGGGAAATGCCACATGGATTCTCCCACCCTGGGAGTGAAAGTTGGATCGTGGCTTGAACTATGGTGGAAAGCGAGAGGTCGGGCCTCATACAGAATTCAGCACGCTACGCTCCGCAATCCAATCAGGGTACACCTTCAGCGTATGCATGGCTCTCTCGTCGAGAGAATTGTCGCTGTGAAGGTACATAGCCCTCGATATGCACCCAATCCGACACAGATAACTCCTGATACAATCGTGTCAATTCCTTGAAGTATCTGATTATTCTGATTCAGGAAATGACAAACAGACAAAATCGATCCGTGTCCGCTTTTCTATAGACACAATATCTATGTTTAATTAATATCACTATAAAAACGCAAACATACGAAATAAAAATCTTATTAAAGATAGTTGAAAATTATATAAACTAATATTCATATATTTTTTAAACTGGGCAAATAACTAGCAAAACATGGCAATATTGCAAAAAGAACACGTCGCAAGTGACAGCTTCCCATTATGACAGTAATGACAGCATTAGATTTATGAGTGATGGGTACCGTTCAACAACTGCGCTTTATTTCTTTTACTTTATGCCAGGTATCTATCATCACGAAATATCTATTAATTAAGGTTATAAAGAAATTAGACCTAATAACAGATCATTAATATTATCATCAGATGAAACAATATTGTGAATAAATCGAAAACAAACACGGTAACAATATAAAATGGTATGTTATTAACAGCTGTAACACAAATGAACTACAGAATAAACATAATTTTCATGATGTACTCTATAATTAATAAAGTCTTCAAACATCTTTTGAATAAATAAACAATTTGTTTAATATAAACGTTAAATAATGTTTCACTGCCGCCATCTATTGAACGCAAACAGCTATTCAACGTTTCAATATCTCTCAGTTAATGAAACGTTGAATAGCGATAAAAGTTTATAGTGTTAGATTATAGATTAGCATTAACTGATTTTTTAAACTGTTGTCGGAATCATTTATTTATTAAATAATCGATATTATTTTCTTGCGCGTTCATATATTCGTTATTCGATATAACTTAGTGAATAAATTTATGTCAAATTGAAATAAACAGAAAAAACATAGCTTTGTTACAAAATAATGTCCTCTGCAGTTATTCTTTTATGGAAACATAGATGGAGCTATGTGTCACTTGGCCTAGAAAATACAGCGCACTGCCGTATTATATTATTATTATGTAAAGGAATCTCTGTGTGTGCGTTCGTCCGATTCAACTACACAACGGTGGTAGTGCGCTAGCAAGCAAGTAGCTGTCAAAATTCCTTTTGAATAGAAAGCGAGTGGCGAAGTAATAAAAATGGTTTTTATCACATATTTTAGTTAAATTTAAGTTATGTATGTCCATACAAGGTCGTATGAAGATTCATTATCTTGTTGTTTAACAAGTAGTACTTATACTGATGAAAGAAACCATGGTGCAGTGTCATCCACCTTTGGAACTAGAGGAATTACCAAAAGAAGACGAAGAAAGATTAGAGAAATTATTTTCTAAATTAGACAATGATGGGAATGGCAAGATTGACATCCACGATCTGTCCGTCGCACTCAAGGAGCTGGCCCCCCACATCAATCGCAGCTATGCAGAGGTTAGAATGTGGAACATTGTCTTGCTATGTAATAAAACCACTAACGGTGGTTTCACCTTCCAATCATTCACACGTCGCCGTCACTCGCATGAATCATTCGCATTTTAATTTAACTTTGGAATGTTAACTTTTTTAAAAATTCGCAAAGTTTAAAACTTTTAAAGATTTTAGTTAGTGTTCATGTTAGTTTTACTTTAATACTACACATTACAATCAAGTATAATATTCACTTAAGTCTTTTTGCTGAAGTTTGCGGTAATATTATTCCTGTGACAATTCATTATAGTAGTTAACTAACAATAAAAAAAAACATTTTTTTTAAATCAAGCATGTGTAATATTACAAATCGTAATGTTTGCTCATTTTAATTATATTTGCTATTTTTATTTTAATCACTTATTAAATAGGTTAAGTATACTTTAAAATACTCAGTTGTTTGTGTGTTGCATATTGTGTTGATATTTTATCTGGTATAAATATTTATGTAACATGATAGATGTGATTTGTATCACATATCTCCTGTCGAGATTTAACTTTCCTTCCTAAATCAGTTGATAAACCACAATCTTTATCCTTGATTATCATGTTCATGAAGAAAATATTAATCTATGCCCTTAATCCCTCACGGTAATCCACTGTGATTGACTTAAAAATTAGAAATGTATGTATATTATATGACGTTAATCACAAATGTACAGATTTAAAGCTTAATATACATAAACAGTTGAATATGTGACTATGTAAAGTTCGTACACCATAGAATTAGTCATCCTTATTAACAGCAACACACAATTAACTCTTTCTAAATTTAGAGCTACTCGTTTAATAAATATATTCCTGACACAGGCTAAACAGGACTTACAGAATGTGTGTGCTTTTAATTGCTCGGTAAATTGCAACCAATAACTTAATGAGGGCATATGTATAATTAAAAGAAATGGTGACATTCTACAAACCTTAAATAAATATAGTTAATTAGATTATTCCTTTACTCGCTCTGGTCATGTCTATCAGAGTTATGAGTATCCCATGTGTTAAACTAGGTCATGGAATATGTGTGTGTCAAATTTCAGTGAAATCCTACTGATAGTTTTAGCATGTACAAGTAACAAACTCAGAAACTCTTCCATTTATAATATTATAGTTATTTTGTTTACCCAAGTTTTTAAATTTATTCAAGAACATACAGAGTACCTGAACATTATAATTGAATACATAAAATATATAATTAAGAGCTACTTTACATATTCATTAATTTTTACATGAAAACAAAAAGCATGAGGAAGATTTTCTGTTAACCCGCAACCAATAATTATTTCTTCATTCTTTATATGATGAAACAACAATTATTATATACATTGAAAGTGTGACTTGAATTATGAATTATGTATTTTAATTAGAGAAAAGTAAGGACATGACTGTTTATAATAGATTCCTAGATTTACAAATTATTCTTTAAAAAAAAACTTTTTTTTAATTTTCAAATGGCAAATTGCTTACAATCAAGCGGATTCCTGGTGGTAAACAGTTAGTTTCGCCCATTATGGTCTACCCCATATAAGATTAGAGTCTTATCTAAATCTTGGCCATAGAATGCTCTTATAAGTGCCACACCACATTAAGCCGAACACTGTTAGCAAGAGGCAAACAAAAGAGAGCATGTTGGTGATGCCTACTAAACCAGAGGTTTCTATCACTAAAACATCTGCATGATACATTTTCTGGACAATAAGTAGTTATGTAACTTGTATAATTCAATTTAAGTAGCAAACGATCTGATGGGATCTATCTGAAGTTAATCACAGATATGTCGCTACCCTTATAGAGTAAGATGGTTAACTCATATAAAAGTGAGTCCGCAACCACACCCTTCCATTAAAACACAAGAATTGCTGCACGCTAGAAATATGGCACTGGTTACCTTCCAGGATGAACTATCACTTATATTACATGTAGTTATTTTCTAATTGAACCCAAGTTATCCTCAAAGTTTCTGAATAGTGGACAGTTTGAATGGAGAAATGCCACTATCACACAGTTTTTGTTCGATTCAGATTTTGAATTACAATGGAAAGGTATGGGTGTTAACAGACATGTATGAGATCAACCAATGCTTAGTCAAAAGTGGCAAAGCCTCTGTAATTGTCTTCAGGATGAAGATGGCAGTACCTTTAGGGGTTCAACTTGAGCATCGGATGTGGTGATGAACCACATCTATTTCTGTCTATTTACAGCAATGCAAAGTGCTGCTGTCTCCTGGTTAAAAGGGAAACTTAGCTGTGGCATTCCATATTAGTCCTCCGGAGAAGCAACGAGTTTGTGCCTAAACTCAGACATGACAAATTTTATATGGCATTTAACAAAGATGTCCGATTTATAATATGAAGTGGACTGCATGTTCGTTTGCTATGCTTTGCTTGTTTGTATATTAAATAAAATAAAACGACACTAAATATTAGAGATGCGCCATAGCGAATACTATTCGGTTTGACTTTTACCGAACCGGATATTCGGCCGAATTATTCGGTTTAACATTTCTTTTAAGAAACAACTACTAAAGTGTGTTGTGTGGGTGTAAAAAAATTAAATGTTTATTTGAGGTTTAAAAATGAATGTTGATGTTAGTTAAGAAACAAAATAGAATTTGATTGAGGTTTCAAAAACGTTGATTGAAGTTTAATTGCTTTTTGTTATTGGCTTTATTCAACACACTCTTCATAGGATTTCTTTGACTTATAACATATATCTTACGTAAAAAGTTATGTGCTTTTGTGCTCTAAGCGTGACGTGTAGCTAAGAAAATAGGAAAAACTAGAACCGAATTATTCGGCCGAATACAAATAGTAAAAAAAATGCCAAATACACCGAATACCGAATAACAACCGAGTATTGGGCGCATCTCTACTGAATATTTACAACCAGGTTGTCTGCATGGTTATTAGCTACATAGAACAAAAAAGATGATTTGATTTAATAAGTATGTACATCAATAGTTCTATGACGTAATATAGTAATATCATGTTATGGCACATTTTCCACGAGATAGGTAGTTGGTTAAAAGATCAAAAATATTCTTAAAACTTGTATATTTGTTTTTACTTCGCAATGTAGAAAAACATGAGTAATATTCGAGTACAAAATTATCTTACGTAGGTATCAGAATGTGCCTTTTTTGAATGTGAATCAAGGTCTTTTTGTTTTTATCATGGAATGGTTGATTGCAGAAATTTTTGGCGAAATCCGGCGGCAAAGATGCAGGTGACGTCACGCTGTCCGAATTTATTCATTACGTCCGCGAGCATGAGAAGAATCTTAAGTTGCAATTCTCTCACATTGATAAGAACCAAGATGGTACGTAGAATTTTATACAAATACTTCTTAAGATATCCTAGTAATATGTATTCTTAGTATCGTAGTAGGTATACTTAAAATTCTTATTTTAATAAAGTTACGTAATATCGTAATTATGTATTAGGTTTTAAAAGTCATACTTTATAGCGATATTTTATTACATGATGATGATGGACAACATTTATCGTAGGTACACAATTAATGAACATTTTATTACAAATAAATTTTAAAAATATGTTATTATTATTATAAATTAAACAAAACATTTAAAAGTAGTCGGGTGAGGCACAGTTTCCAAAACTTTTAACATTACGTAACATTCTGTAATTATATACAAGTGCGTATATATATGTATATTATTACTACATCATGTACTATTATATTATGATTTAAAAATAACACTTAAACAACTTTTTTAGAAAATGCCTAACAAAGTATAATAGTCAAGAATTTTCTAAAAAAGTCATTTCTATTTCTTCATTCGGGATAACGAAGTTATTGAAAAAATAATATAATATCAGACCTTATCCAGGCGTTAAATTCAGGTTTGGCTTTGTACAAATAGTGACCAGTCAGAACTTTTTATTACATAATAAATGTAGATGTACATCTTATAATTAAAAATCCTATATAATTAATACACCTATTTCTGAGTGTTACAATGTCGATCGCTTTTTAAACAAGAGTAATATATAGGCTTTCCGAGTCTCATTTATCTAACACAAAACTCGACTGTAGTCACTTACTGACTTTTAGGACCGCATTTATTATTTGGTGTCGAATACGTTACGTGAGCGAGGCATTACATATTCACTTTACGATATATATGCACTTTATTCGACTTGATACTTTGCACTCGGAAGCATTGTGTAACCTTGCTTGAGTTCTAAGCTTCATGTAAGGCTAAGAAGAAAACGAGAAGACATAGAGTTGTTTGTTTGGACTCATGATTGGATAATATATGTGTTCAGAGCATTAGTCTGTTTTACCTATTTTCGATAGTTCATAATACGAGCAATGATCATTTGAGGCTTAAACTCGGACTCTCAATCGAGTGTCCGAGGTTCAAATCTGAGGACGCACACCACTGATTTTTCTAAAATCATGTTCGTATTGTATAACACTCCTTTACAGTGAAGAAACATGCGAGAATACCTATTCTAAGAGTTCTTTGTGAATAAAACTTCTCAATGGTATATGAAGTCTAATTATTCGCATTTTACTAACGCAGCGGGCTATAGCCCAAAACTCTCATTCTGAGAGAAGACCCGTGTCCGTTATAGGAAAATGATGGGTTGATGACGATTTCATTGTATACCACGTGTATTAACAATTTTGTATAAAATAATTTCAGGTAAAGTTGATCTCGAGGAACTTATATCGGCGTTTGCTGATTTGGGCATAGCGATCGGACGGAACGAGGCCACAAATCTATTGAAAAGGTAAATTTCATCTTCTATTTTTTATTTGTCTATCTAATTTTGGCGAATTTTCTTTAGAATATTAATTATTTTGTTATTCTAAGTTTGGCGATTTTTTGCGTTATGTTTACTAATGCTAAATGCGAATTTTTATTTCGTATGTTATTATTTGTGCTACCGAAATAATAATTGTTCTCGTGACTGGTGAACTTTTTTTTTAAATTGTACATAGAAATACTTCGGAGTTAGACGTTCAGATACACTAGGCTAGGTTACATACAGTCTGTGGCTTTGCTGGTTTACTTTTACAGCTGACCGTTCATCGCATAATAGGCAATATATCGCAATGTGAAATACAATTATCTCCACTCTAATAGTGATCGAATTCAGTGCATTTGCCCGTTGTCGCGGACAATATACGACAATTTAAATTAACTTGTTTGTTTTGAGTTCTATTAAGGCGCTTTGAGATTCCAAAATAAGTCAAGTTCAAATCATCAATTGTGCATAGAAATTATATGTGTTTATTTTGCCTACGGGAGCACTTACAAATTCTGAGCTACAATATTTTTTGTTACTGAAGCATCGGATAGAAACACGACTTCAACTGAGTTAACAAGGCAAGAAACTCAGCTGGTTTGTCTTTCTTCTTTTCTCGCAGCTAGCAAGCGATACCCGGTTATTATTTGATCTCCGGTTGCAGACTGCGTTAGTCCGGTCAAGAACCGGATATATAGTTATAGAAAATAAACATCAATTCTAATTGTAGTAATGATTTGCAAATGTGATTGTTATATTACGCCATGCAATGGCGGATATGTTGTATGCACGTTGCATGTATGGCTAAATGTTATTCAACAATACTATTATCAAACTAAGCGTGATAGAAGTATTTTCATTCATTCAAATCTTGTATTCTAATGAAATAAAATAATTAATTGTGGGTTTTTTTGCTATATTATTTGAACTTTTTAAATTCAAATTGCAGCAAAGAAATTGTTGAAAGTATGATCCATTTTTAGAGTTGATGTATTATATTGTTCTAGAATGTCTTCCAACTACTCACAGCGCCTTCGACTGAACGGTCTTAGCTCTTTTGTTGCTTTTATGGAGTGGGATTTGATTTCGTGCCAGCACTAATATTAGCGGCCACTTAGTTTACTAAATCACATCGCATGGCACAGCATGCGCAAATATTTGACGACCCGCGTGGCGAAGCGGTTACCATACCGGTCTGACGCGCAACGGGTTCCGGGTTCGATTCCCGGCCAGACAGGTATCTGAATGATGAGTTTAGATTCATGTTATGGGTCTGGGTGTTCGTGTATTCGTCTTGTGTGTCCATGGTACCCACGACACAGGAGAAAATCCTAGTGGGGCTATGAGTGTAGAAAGCGTGTATTTCACCTTTTCTAAATGGGAATACTAAAATGTTTCAGAAAAGCGAGTTGGCCAATATTCTGGTGGTAAGTCAAGACCGATCACGTAGACGCTGGCTTCGCTAATTGAACATGAACGTTGAACGTGTTGCGTTCCAAAATTAATTTAATCTACTACTAAATTGAATTTGAAGGTGGTAGAACCAGTGTAGTTCGACCGGGGACGTACCACCGCCTCACCTATTTCTAGCGTGAAGCATTTCTTGCGTTTCGTTAGAAGGGTGTGGTTGCCGGCACGCTTATGAGGCGACCATCATAGTCCTCGGGAGTAGCAACGCATCTGTGATTGACTTCAGATGGAACCGATGTTCTGTATGAAGTTGGTTACAGATGTCCATGGGCAGTGACCACGTACCATCAGGTGGACTGTATGCTCGTTTGCTACTTCAGTTAGATAAAAAAAAAATATGGCTCGTTCCATGGACCGTTCCTTTGTGTTCAAGCCTGTGTACAGGTCATTCTGTTGTACGCTGGCCACATGTCACCATCGTTCGTCGCACACATTAGACTCGTTGCTAAGTCACCTTTGTCAGCGTCATTCTATGTCCCAATTCCTAACACTAACGACCGGATTGCTTACTGTCGTCCATCTTGTTAGTGATCATAAATAACTGTAAACAATACTCTGTAATTGATTAATCCTAGTCTCTGTGAAATTGTGATTGGTGTCGGTACATTCAAGTTGTAGTAATAGAATTTAAAAAGTGTAATTTATACTCTGTACAATTTGAACTAATTTACACCTATTATAAACACCTATTATAGCTGACTAATAGGGGAAAAAATGGCACATAGTAGATTGTAATTACAGATTTTTAATAGTATCTACGATTAAGAATGTTTATGTTCATAAAAGGATAAAAAACTCCTTTAACATTATTTTCACTATTGGCGTTGCCAAAGAGGACAGTTTCCTCCCCTGCCCTAGAAATGCATTAACCGCTGTTACAATTGTTCCTCTCTAGGTCAACGGCTGGCGATACCGTTGTTCATGTCTACAGACTAAAGGAAACTACGCTATAGTTGCAATAAAAGCGAACAAACTTGGTCTATTTCCAAATTCAAATGAATAAAATTAATGTGTGCATTGCTTTGCTCTGTATTACAGCAATGCCACACTAAATACGTATTTGCTTCGTTTATTAAGGTGGTATGAAGCGAAGTTTGAAGAAACAATAGGCAAAAAAATGATTAATGATACTTCATAATTTTTTACTTATAACATCCGTGCGTAGCTACGTCAACACGTGATTAAATTACATCGTTTCTTCGTAAAGACTCGATAGAATGACTTCATACAATGAATCATAGTTGCGTTAAATGGCCGCGCTGGATTGAAAAAAGACGCTTAAATGGTTTCTTATTAGATTTAGTTTCATTCTTACGTTTCTTACTACTTGGACCGATCAAAGAGTTTCTCTGAATTACAATACTGGGTGTAATCTAGCATGGTAGCTAAGTCCATTGCTATATTCTTTACTCTCAGGGGTTTTTTTGTTCTCGAGTGGAAAACCTTCAAAAGGTACTCGACGCCGCGGGAGCAACGCAGGGTTATGTGGATTTTTTACCGCTCTAAAATCCTCCCGGTGACCGTCCTCGGCGCTATAAAGAGCACTCCGGGACCTCTACAGGACCGCTGCCCGAATCCTCTGAGCGCGTTACCCCATTGGGCTCGTCCTAGATGGTCGGCTGGGCTCACCGCTCCATCTAGTTTTTACGACGGTACGCGATCACACATAGGTACCCCCGTCCTTCCCGGGGCCGCCTAACCAAACGGTTCGAACTCCCACTCTAGCCGCCTACAGCCCCGGAAGTACCTTTTAGTCGCCTCTTACAATAGGCGGGGGATACAGTAGCCCTATTCTGATCCCGGAACTACAGGGACGACTCTCATGGGCTATAGCAACAGGGGAGTCTGCGGCGGTTGTTAAAAAGCTAAGAAATCAGCTAGACTCTCAATTTTATATGATCTTTTGCCACGGGGGTCTAGAATAAGTTGACTTAGAGAATGGTCTGCGAAAAGAAGTTCCTCTGTCTGAAGTTTTTTTTTTTTTTGGCCTGCGTTATGGGCGCTACAACCCCTACCAACAAACCCACGTTTATACTTTTGAAAATATAGAGACGCAAAACGATCTTTAATAACATCAACAAAATTCGCGAACAAAATAAATGTGGGATGAGCTTCCTCTTGTGGTTTTAAGGAGTGCTGTAACGTGGAGTTCTTCTAGAACGATGAGAAAAGATTTCTTCTTTAAAGCCGGCGATATTTCAGCGAATCCTCGGGTGTTGCAAATGTCTTTAGGCGACGGTGTCTACTTTGCTTCAGATAGCACGCCTGTCTTATCGTTAGGTACATATAAATGAACTTGTCTTGAATGAGTAATAGAAGCGAGCAAAAGGACATAATCAAAAACTTGTACTATATAAATTACATTATATTACATGACTTACATTGCAGCTTAGTTATTTTAAAATTATTTACTTTCCGTTCTTTCAACATGCCAAATCATTTAAGTATAACTCGTTCAATTTTAATCCAATGCTCATTATTTCCCGTATTCTCTTTTATAATTTAAAAAATCTTTTAGAATCGCTACGTATTGTATGTACTCAATCTCTCGATAATTGAGAGATTGAATACATACATTTGAAGGTGTGGTATACACAAGAGAAAAGCGCAATGTTTCCTATATGTATAATTTCTTAGACATAAATATTAAAGCACCCTTGAAACATATTGTTAGAAATAAATACGTTCCTATAATATTGTTGCAAACACAAAGAATATTATTAGATAAAGTACATTGCACATGTACGTTTTCATATAAAATGACGATTGAAAACATTATAAATGCTTTGAGCAAACATAATTAGTTTTACTAAGGGTGTAGATTTGCCTTCACCGAACAATGTCGATGTATTATTTCATGGATTCTAGGGTCCTTATTAAACGTGCTTATTTTAGCTTTAGCTGTACATAGATCTCCACGATTACATTATATAGGCAACTCCATTATTTTCCGAAAATATAAATATAATAACAATCGATCGCTTAGATACTAACGTATTTCGTTGTATAGAATCTTGTCTAAAATTGTGTCAAGTTATCGTTTTGTTTTTAAGTGTGTTTGTTGTTTTATTTATTGTTGTTAAATTACCTCAAATTGCTGCTGTTTCATTAATTCAAATTGCTTCTTGCGATATTTTTTAATTACAAATTTGATACAAATACCTTAATTGGATTATATTAATGATTTCAAAGGTAAATTTTGCTGTATCGTTTCAGTATCTCATTCATTTTTTTTTGTACAATATTTAAATATTGTACAAAACTACAATACTTTTTATATGAATATTACATAAGTAGCTGTTATAGATTAAAGCAGAAGCAATTTAATGTAATACGAAGATTTGAGTGTCCTATAATGTAGGGGCTCATTATCGAAGTTTGTTCCCAGGATGGACCAGGACGGCAGCCTGAACATCAGCTACGACGAATGGCGGGACTACCTCTTGCTAGCGCCGGCCACCGATATACACGCCCTCATACACTTCTGGAGACACTCTACGGTGAGTAAACGTGATATTATATATGTCTGCATTTGTTTACATGCGACATCAATATCTTAATAGATGGTGTGGGCGACTATGGGTCTCGTGCAAAATAACAAATCTTGGTGTCAATTCTCTTGATTTAATTATTACAAAGACTTTTATCACAAATACAGCAATAGTGATCGAATACATTCAATAGTAATTAATTATATAAAAGACCGAAACGGAGAGACAGTTCCGTGTTGTCGCTTTTGAGTGACGTTCCACAATAATGTGTGTGCCTCCCTCGGCTGACTTCACGACTCTGCCAAGACGCGACGATGTGAAGTTAGCACCGTTCGACGCGCCTTCCGCTTCGATTCAAAATAACCGGATCCGACATATATTATATGAAGGTATAACCAGTGTTGACCGGGAAGGTTCAGTTCTGGCGTTTCGATTGAAGGGCGTGGTTGCCGGCACACTTGTATGAGGCGACCATCTTAGTCCTAGGGAGTAGCAGCGCGTCTGTGAATGCCTTCAAATAGAACCCTTGTTTTGTTTAAAGTTGCTCAAAGATGTTTATGAGCGGCAGTGGCCAGTTACCTAGTGTTTATATCTGTCGTAACACGGCCGCGAAGACAACGATACCCTTATATTACACGAGATTATTTTCATGCTCAAAACACACATTGTTTACGTTTTAGCTCAACATTACGAAGTACATTGCAACGTATGGTCCATAACTAAAGTGCATTGTACATTGCGTAAACAATTATTATTTTGACTAAATCTAATTAACTCCAGAGCAGTGATAGCCTAGGTTGAAACTTGCCCTCTCAATCGGCAGGACCGAGGTTGAAATCCAGGCACGCACCACTGATTTATGTGTGTATTAAAAATTAATTATCATTGCTTTTCGGTGAAGGAAAACATCGGGAGGAAACCTACACAACCGAGATTTCTTTAAAAAAAAGTTCTCGGAGGTGTGTAAAGTTCACCAAATCGCACTAGGCCATCGCGGTGGACTATGGCTTATAACTCTCTCATTCCAAGAGGGAACGGGGAGTGCCTGTTAATGATATTACCTATATAGAAAAGTATTATCTCGTGGGACATATCAAATATCTGTAGATATAAATGCGTCGCAATAGTTGGTTATTATTAAACATAGACATACTGAAAATATGCATTAAGACGAATAAATTAAGCGCCTGAAGTCTAAAATGGAAATTGTTACATTTAGTAAAGTGAAAATATATTAAAATAAATAATTAATTATTTAATTAATCATATTAAAAGTTGAAGACACAGATGTGACAATATTTGCAAAAACTTTTAGATACCAATATGGTATGAAGACCTGCTTCAAGCTAGAAATAATTATATTGTACCACCCAGGTCGTACTACAGGTACCACCAGGTGTACTACACTGCATCTCTCACCAATTCTTTTCAGAACAATTTTTACCGCTCTTCACTGTAAAACTTTGACAGTTTTAGAGCGTTTTAGTTTAATCACAGCCGCAGCGTAGATGTGCGTCGACCTTTATAGGACTAGGTCACTAAAAAACAAGAAATATTCTTTAGGGCAGTTCTTTTAAAAATACGTCGAAAGGATACTAATGTTGCTGCTTCTCATTTTTTGCGCTTCCCTAAATCGGATCGTGATTGAAAGGTCTTCGGATCTAGCTGAAACAATCGAGACTTATTAAAACTATTTTTATTGTAAAATGTAAGCATTGGGCCAAAGTAAGGGAAAGAAGACATTGAACATGGCAGACACAATTGCACACAAAGTACAACAAAGTATATACAATACAAGATAGACAATGCTCATAATTATTTTCAACCCATTATGGTCTTACTGCTGGGCACGGGTCTTCTATCGGAATGAGGGATTTTTAGGCCATAGTCCACCGCACTGGCCAAGTGCGAATTGGTGGACTTCACACACTTCCGAGAAGTATTTTTTCTTTTCTTTTTTAAAGAACTTTCGCGTGTGTAGGTTTCTTCGCGATGTTTTCCTTCATCGAAAAGCGGTGACAATGCTTACCTTATCTAAAATATCTTACGTGCTAAAATATTCTATAGAAAAATATGTTTTGTCTGCCATGATATGATCGATGTCTGTCTGTGTAAGAGAAGCTCAACTAATATTATAATTTAGTATTTAATTATTTTTATTTCTATTTCTTACCTTGTTAAGACCTACCTTGTTAGGTAACTTGTTTAATATTTTGAGAAATCGTAATTCATCTGTTTAATACTTAATCGCATCTATGCCCTGTAACTCGGTAAGAACTTAAAAACCATTAAAAAGTTTAATCTACATAGTACAGCAGAACAATATATTAGGAACAATTCACTAGGGGGCCAATTCCCTTAAATCCAATTTTAGTACGTACTCATTTACTATGTGAAAATCTATTATGCCTATAAATTCGTATAATTAAAACCTAGTCAAACCCGCTCGTCGGATGATAGTCAGTTAAATTACACTAGTACAACATTTCAAGAATAATGCTCTCAGAGGGTCAATACCCTAGATTATTTTTTATAAAATTGAAGTAGCAAACGCCGACCACCTGATGATATGTGGTCACTGTCGCCCATGGACATCACAACTTCACGTAGAATATATGTTCTATCTGAATTCAATGATGGATGCGTTGCTACTACCGAGGACTAAGATGGTCGCCTCTTATAAAAGTGTGCCGACAACCACACCTTTCCACCGAAACGCAGGAAATCGTGAAGCAGACGTCAAATGCATGAAGAAAAGATAAGCGTGAAGCAGACGCTAGAAATAGGTGTGGTTCTTTCCCGGTCGAACGATTGTTCTACCAGCTTCAAATTCATTCTTAGTGTTCATTCACGTTATATAAGAAGCCGTTATACAAAATTGTATCCCCAATACTCCAAACCGCATCGTATGCTAGTCAGTAGTATTAACTAGATAAAGATCGCACTCGTGATCTGGAATCACGATCGCGCAGTTGCTCTAACAAAGGACGTCGGACGTAGTTTCCTGTTTGCTATGGGTGTGTCCCCAATTACGTATATCACAATGGGGATAAATGAATCGACAAGTGACCTCGCAATATCGTCTGATCTTATACGAAGGATGGATCTCTTTTGTACCAGGATTGTCACTCGATATTTCTTTAAAGTTTATTTTGCTTAAGAAAATGAGTTTTTTAGCAGTTATTTGGAGAGTCTTCTCTGAGATTGAGAGAGTTTAGGCCATAGTCCACCCTGCTGGCCAAGTGCGAATTGGTGGCAGTAACCGTTTACCATAAATTAGGTGGACTGAGTAATCGTATCTGGTCAGAAAATTAAACAAAAATTCTTAACACCAGATGTAACGCCAAATTATTTTAACTGTATGGGCATTATAATAGTCTTGCATAAATATAAGTGATATTTGATAAATATAACTTACACTGTAAGTTATATTTATCATTTTTTTTATAAGGGACCTTTTTAACCCTAATAAAACCACAAACTGTTTACCATCTTCAAAGGTATCGGATCTGTAAAAGTCATAGAATTATGTCAAGTCCGAAAGCAACACCGCCACACTTATTTCGTTCAAGTAGGCGAGTAAGTTCCTGGGCTAAATAATTTGCAGGAAACCTATTGATCTTAGCAAGTATTGCAGCTGCGTTCAGGACATTGTGCATTTTGTTTGTTTGTCGACCCGCGTGGCGGAGCGGTTACCATGCCGGTCTGACGCGCAATGGTTCCCGGGTTCGATTCCCGGCCAGACAAGTATCTGAATGATGAGTTTAGATTCGTGTTCTGGGTCTGGGTGTTTGTGTATTCGTCTTGTGTGTGTCCACGACCCACGACACAGGAGATAATCCTACTGTAGGGCTATGAGTGTAGAAAGCGTGAGTGTAGAAAGCGTGTTTGCCCTATGGATACAAGTACCTTTCAAATTGGGCATTAGTAAAAGCTATGCTAAGCTTGGAAGCTAGGAGTTATGGTCAGCTGAGGATCACTTCTGCATTGACATCTGTAAGAAACTTCATACAGAATAAGGGTTTTATCAGACGTAAATCACAAATGGTTTGCTACTCTCGAGCACCCTCCTCCCACTAAGATTGTCGCCTCGAATTAAAGTAAACAGACAACCACACCCTTCCATCAAAACTCAATAACAAAAAAAAGGCTATGTAAAATGACGGAACTAAACGGGGATCTACAGGGATATATACCTACAGATGTCCTGATGTGCAGTAGGAGAGAAGGGTGACAAGCCTCAAGATAAGTGCATGCAGGCTTCGTGCGTGTCTCAAAAGAAGACGGAATGAAGGAATTCCAGCTCCATCCGTTACCAATCACCTTAAAGGGTGAGATACTATTGTTAAGTTGTCGTATAACTATCACTCGGCTTAGAGTGAAAGAACATGGGTTTCACAAGTAGAAGTTCGGCATAACTTCAGTCACCCTCGAGACAGTCCGTTGTTTTCATCTAGTCCAATGTTACCAAGCCGAGACCAACCTCTGGTAGGTTACTTGCTTGGGTACAACCCATTATTGTCACACTGTTGGGCACGGGTCTTCTCTTAGAATGAGAGAGTTTTAGGCCATATCCCACCGCGCTGGCCAAGTGCGAATTGGTGGACTTCACACCTAAGAGAACTTTTTTTTAAAGAACTCTCGGGTGTGTAGGTTTCCTCACGATGTTTTCCTTCACCGAAAAGCAGTGATAATCAATTTCTAATACGCACATAAATCAGTGGTGCGAGTCTGGGTCTGAACCTCGGACCTCCCGATTGAGACGGCAAGTTTCAACCATTAGGCTATCACTGCTCCATCAGGATACATCACTGTAGGATACTTACGAGAGGAGAATCCCCTTATTTGGAGTTAATGCATGCGCATTCACTACTGCTATCATAAAAAAATGATATAACAGTTCATATCATTGTTTTTTCACACATATTCCAATGACTTATTTTAGTTACGTATTGAAACTCGCATAGTGTATCTAACGTAGCTGATGCCGTCAGATCATAATATCGCTGTAGTTGTAATTCAGATGTATCGTGTAAGGTTTCATTCATCATGTGGTCATAAAGTAATGAAAACGAATTGAATTAGAATGATAAACAATATATTATGTACACAGTTCATTATAGCCTTATCTACACACTTTCTAATATACATATAAGGAGTATATTTAAGCAATAAAAATGTTTTTTTTTTTGAGGTTTCTCAAGCAGAATCTTGCCTTAATATCACATTAATTCCTCAAATAGATCCGTCCTACAAAGTTATTCAAACCAATATATAGCAGTTTGAAGTTGTTACAAACTGGGATATGATTTTACTGGTGTTGCCACGAAATAAAGTAGGAGGTGTAAAAGGAACTACTCCTTCAATCAATCTAACGATCTGATGAGTGATGTCAGAATTGAATCAAGTTCTCAAATATAGTAGAAACTCCTTATTAGGGGAGATTATGTCTCACCCATATCTCGCGAGAACTAAAGTGATGATTGACCAGCAGTACGCAAAGAAATTTCACGAACAAACGGAAGGCGCCACATCTTATTAGTTGTATCGACTACATCCGCGAATAAGGATTTTTTTACCCGTGAATAAAAGAAAATTGGAGAATTTTTTAACCCGGCAATACTGAAAAGGCGGTTGCGGAAACCGTAGAAAAGAACTTTTACAAAGAATATTTGGCAAAGAAAGAATTTAAGTCATTTTAGGAAGAAATTGTACAAAACAATTATTTATATCTTTAATTTGTTATTTCGATATGATTCTGCAACTCATTTTTCGGCGATTTTTAACCGCGAGTTTGTTTCTGTACAGATACCGACAATGTTTTGTTTTAATTATCATTTATGTAACATGCTTATCGGCCGATTTAAATTTAGTTATGCTAATGCTGACATTTGAATTGCACGGCTTTACATATTTGTTGCTATATGGAAAACGAGCTAACTAACCAGTTTCACTAATCTCTAATCGATATCTAGTATCGGTTAGCGATAGACTCGTTCGTCAAGGACGTTCGAGTTGTCACGTCGAAGCAAAGTCCGCTCTCGACAGGCTCAGCTCAGTAATAGGTATAGAATATATGTAATACATTCTAGTTACAACGTAACATATATTTTTATGTATTTTATTAACGATTACATAAAACGCTGGAGTTTGTACCTACCTATATCTTTTTCTCCCATATGTATGTACCTGAAAATTATTTTAATGCAAAAGGATCTTCAACCCTCTAGAATTAAATTTCAATGAGCTGCTAATCCTGTCTTAATGCGTCAATAAACTTAGACATGTATCTTTTCCGTCCTTTGATGACGATTACCATGTACCATCTCATGTGTTAATCCATGGCATAATTTGTGTGCCAAATTTCAGCGTAATGTTACCTGTAGTTTTTGCTTCAAAGTATACACATACATCCTCACAAATTGATTTTTAATATAATAAGATATTACTTCAAATAATTTACATATTATTATAACTTTGAATGTACAATCTGTCGTGATCTCAACAGAAGTTGGCAATCCTGCTCTAGCACAGTAATTGAGCAATCAATCAGAGCGTCGTGGCGGGCGCGGTTCTGGTCGGACAAGTGGCTACGTCATACCGATCCGCCGCTGACGAGCCCGCGCTGGACCAATTACGCGACACAATTCATATGTCCTCCCTTTTCATAATAATATAATATACTCATATAATATCAATAGTTCCATACTAAATTAATGAACGCTTTCTAACTCATAACTCCTCACTAGAATTTTCTCCTGTGCCATAAGTGTCAAGGACCCACATAAAGACGAATACACAAAGAAACCGACCCAAAACAAGATGGTAAATTCAACAGTAAGATCAGGACTTCTCATCGGGAATTGAACCCGGAACCCACTGCGTGTCAGACGGTATAGTAACCGCTGCGTGACGCGGATCATGGACATGGTACTAGGATTTTTGTGTCCTGGGGGATATGGTCACACAGAAAAACAGAGCCATGACAGAAATTTAATTCATCATTCAGATGTGTCCGGCCAGGGATCGAACCCGGTACTCACAGCAAATTATACCGGTGTGGTGACCGCTCTGGCATGCGGGTCGTCAGCGGAATGCCAGTGTAGTAGGTTGAAGTTCGGCCTCGCAATTTGCAAATTGATATCGGTAGAGCCTGCGATTGAGTCATTCCATTGAAATTTATTTGTCTGTATTCGTAATAATTCGTACACATTAATGGCCCACTGGGCATAGGTCTTATCTCAGAATAAGAGTTATAGGGCATAGCCCACAGCGATGACCAAGTGCGAGTTGGTAGTCTTGACACAACTTTGAGATCTTTTTGTCAACAACTCATCTGTGTGGGTAATTAATATCTATTACGCCCATCTATTTCAAATAATCAGTGGTGCGTGACTGCGACTTCAGCTTTGCACCTTCAATTGAAAGGCCGAGTTTGAACTATTATGTTATCACCAAAGATCGAACAATGTATAGTAATATTTAATATCAACCATCTATATATATTATCACTATACGGATACTGTTTAACCGCTAGGGACAGATTTCCTCTAAGTGTAATAGGGTTAAGACCATAGTCCACCGTGCCGTTCAAGTGCGAAAAGGTCGACTTAACACCCTTAAAGACATTATATTACTTACTATTACGTAAGAGCTAGACTTAGACTATTCAGAGTTCTTAGACTTTTAGGTTTCCCTAAGCTGTTTTCCTTTATCATTCAAGCTGACGATAATTGAATTGTAATATGCAGAGATTTTGAGAAATATGAATTGTGTGTCTGGAATTCACACTTCAGGCTCTCGAGGCTCTATCATATATTTAAGTGCAGGTTTATAATCAATCATAGCTATTTCTATTTGTTGAGATGCTAAACAGGTTAAATATCCCATTTAGCAAATATATGCTAAATACAAATATACACTATCGGATATAAACTCGAACTAAACTTGGTACCAGAAAAATGTAGAGTACGTAAAACATTAATATTTTAAGCACATAATAAAATAAAACGAATTCCTGGAAATAACAGTATTTCATTAATGCTTACAACAATTATCAAAAGACAAGTAGTTGCATCAACAAAATAATTTTATTTATAACAAAATAAATTCAATTTTAATGATTCCCCAACACAAATAATGATAAATGACACTCTGTAAAACAAGAAAATATTTCGAAATCAAAAAATAAACTGCTTAAACTGAAGTATCCATCGTTTTTTTTTTGTTTTTAATATACTTGATTTTACATTTTAAATAATTTTTCATCAAAACAGTGTTTAAAAATGACATATCTATTTTTTGAATAGTCCATTTACTACCTATTATTTGTTATTATTAAGATAATTTGGCAAATTATCATTAGTCGCCTTTTCTCCCTATATACAGGCATCATTTTTTAAATTATACAACCGATGCCACTTGGAATCTAAGTCGATTCTAACGACATGTCATAAGTTACCATACGTCTAGCCGTTTCGGCTGCAGCTCGCCCCAAAGAAATGGACATACATACATACTCATAAACATACATACGTAAGAAAAATAATACCCACCTGACACAATCGGATAAATCCCACCTAGTTACTATTGGTGTGGTCGATCCGATTACAACCGTTACGTGGTCATGTCAACATGACTTAAGGCGTCATGTTTACAGTCACATGCGATGAAATGCGCCGAGGCGACACGTTCCACGCATTTGTTTGTAAATAGATTACACTCAACACCCCGACGATAACTGGAGTAATTTCACTTTTGTTTGTACTTACTATTTTGCCATACTGTGACTCTTGCTGCGATATTATCTCGTCTTACTGCTGTCAAAGGACCCCCGTATAGCAAGGGAAGTCTTAAACATACTCCACCACGCTGTATGCATAACAGCACAAAATTATAATAACGATATATTGACGCGTAGTAAATGATTTTATTTATTTATTTGTTTAAAGGCAACCTAACGACACTTCACACATAATTTACATATAAATAAACAATTTTCAATATTATTGAGAGTGAAGACATCACTTAAAAGATTTTTTAGACTATTTGCTTTTTGTACATAACACGTGTAGTATTGATGGATACGAAAATTGATAATTTTTAAAGTATTTAAGCAAAGTTCTAGCGTAATATTGTTTTAGTGCTAAACTGTAACCTTTATTCCCTGTTTCTTCCGAACTTGACCTGGCACAGTTTGTGTACCGAGATTTATCTACAACTATTGCAGCCCAGCATTACCAATTCATCAATACTGAGCTATGAGGATATGATAACCTTTTATCATGCATATACCTAGGCTAGACTAATGACCTGTTTATTGGAATCTTATCCAAACGATGTTCCGGGTCCGGGTTTAGGTTCGTACCCAAAATCAAAGTTATAATTGAAAAAAACGTCATATGTTATTAAAAGTACTAGTCACACGTCGCAACTGTCGAAATTCGACCGTAATTTAATTGTCATATTGTCCAAAATAACACGAATATTTCTCAAATAATAAATTTTATTGATTAAAATTTCCCGTTAAAGGTCAAAAAATTAACTACGCATTTAAACGCAATAGCGGGTATTTTGACAAAGACATCTAACATTTTTGAAGTTATGTGTTTTCATAGTGAGACAATGAATGTTTTATTCGTTTTTGTTTATGTGTTTGTGTCAAATGCAAGGTACTGTGTGTAATGCGTTTTTAGTTGATTTTAGGTATGTTTGAATCATTATTTGAAAAAAATATTAGCATTTGGTAATGCTTCTCTACATCAATTGTAACCGTGTATAATTTCATCGTCCTCCGTCTGCGACAAGTATCTTAAAAGCAAATCACAAGTTTTTGCTTCACGTATTAATATATATAGATAGTGCATTTAAAAAGTGAACTTAAAAGGTTCAAATCAGGAAGCAGTAAGGAAGTCCACAAGTATGGAAAGAATATTCGCAGTAACTGTATTCCGGTTCTAGAAACATAGAATCATTTAATACCTTATTACCTTCTAATTGTGGCTAGAATGGAATGAAATTACTTTGTTAAGTAGGAAATAAGGAAATTTCCTGACACCTTTTTGAACTATTTAAAGTAAACTATTACAAATATGATGACTTACTCTTGTTTATACCTTGTGATACCGTTGAAATGAATTGATCAGGATGCACGCATGGTCCCAATTCTAACTTAATATAATAAATGCGAAAGTCAGTGAGGATATATGTGTTTGTTATTCTTTGAAATTTGGACCACAGATCGTTTAAAATATAGATTGACTTATTACCTACCGTATTAAACATGACGGAAGCGAGCGGATCCGTATAAGTTGATCAATAATATTTAGGAAAGTCATCGTCTTATTCAATAGAAGATATAAATATATATTGTAAATAGGCCCTTTTTTTGTTGACGGAGAGACTCCGAGTTATGTGGGATTTTTACCCACTGAAAACCTCCTCGGTGGCCTTCCTCAGCGCTTGCAGGGGCCCCAGGATCTCCAATGTAACGCACCGTGCCCCCTAGCGCAGCATCCTTCATGGGCTCGTCTCTTGGGGACGTGTAGCTGTCCCCCCGCACCTTCTGTGTCTACGACGACATGCAACCACACATGCCGCTGTCCTTTTCGGGGTTGCTCGCTGGGCAGTTCGAGCTCCCTGTCGAGCCGCCCGCAGGCCCAGGAGCCTCCTTTTAATCGCCTCTTACGACAGGGGAGGGGATACCGTAGCCGTATACTACTTCCTGACTACAGGGGACATGTAAATAGGGCCTAAGTGTGTAAAATATTTTGCATGAGAACAATCGATTGAGCCAGAGTATCTGCTTGGGGACAAATGTATAAATATTAAAACGTTAAATGTATTATTAAATGTAATTGGAGATTAAATAACAATTATATTGCTAGTTAGTAGTAAAGATAAGGCTCCAAGGTACACAACATGTTTGTAATGGAATTTTCTATTCAAACGTTTGCGCTTTCTTATGTACATAAGAAATTATTTATTATACGTACATTTAACACCACTGTATGATAGATATATTTTGGCTTGGGTATTTTTTTTATTGTAATTACTTTATTCACATTAATAACAAATTATTATTTACCAAAAAAAAATATTAAGGAGTATAACCTAATTAGAACCGCAAAACGGCTTTTTTAGTATTTTTTGATGAATTTAAATAGGTATGTATATAAAATTTAAACCTAATAATTAAACAAAAAGTCAGGCCCTGAAGCGAAAATAGGAGGGCGGGGGGGGGGGGGGAGCAAAAAAGGTAATATGAGCGCTGTTGATGGGAACTCTAGTAGGGATGATCTAACAGATTTAGATTCAGTATGTTAATAGCTACTTGTATATCGCTTTACGTACGATTTATGATTATTTTCAATAAACATGACATAACGGCCACTTTTCGATAAACCATGGAAAATCAGGTTGTTTTAGGTGCTTTTTTTGGGCAACGTATAGTTCAACTCATAACTTATAAGATTGTTGTCGTATGATAATTCCTATATTATGCCTAGAGTTCTTTCATAAAGGAGATAAAACCCTCTGAGGTTTGACTTGAGGTTAATCTTATCTGGGGTTGATTACGTACACATGACAGAAGTGAAACTTCTTTGGAAAACTATTTTTTAAATCTCGTTTATTTATAGTTATAATAATTAAAAAAAAGACTGGACACAACTGGAATCAAACCGCAGACTTCTTGTTTCCAAACCTCCTGATTTCCCACCCGAGCTATCGCGATCTTACAGATATTGGCGTAATTTACTTTTGTTCTCTTCTGATATTGTGGCAGTTTTACGACATATTTTTCTTACACTCGCACGTTAATACCAACTTTATTTTCGTGAAATATTAAATAATTCCCACATTTTCATGTCGCGTTTTATCCGTAAAAAATATCGTCATGCGCGCTAAGATGTTTCACAAAAATACAAGAAAAAGGATATAGAACGTAGTGCGTAGTGCAATAGAAGATGATACGTAGTTACTTTACATTTATATATGGTTTCGATCCATAGTATTACTATATACTGCCTACTATGTTCGTATGGCGTCATTTGATTATGATGTGAAACAGGGGGGCAACTACCAGTAGGTATCCCTTTTAAAAGTGTTTGTCTGATGGTTTCGGATACCGTAAGCTAATATCAATTAACTTTTCGATAACCAATGTCATCTATATGATGCGAGTCATGATCTCAACAGCGTTTTTGCAAAAGACAAAAGCATTCTTTACTTTTTATATTATTTGAACCACAATACTTATAGCAGAGGCTTAGCGCGAACCTAGTAGACGTGGGCAAACTCCTATCAGAGTATCTCCTATCCCTTTGCATGATTCTATTGAATGGTTTCCTTGAAAATGCCTCCGCCTCCTCCAAAGAGACTTCGCGAGGCCCCTTTAAGTGCGTGATCCGTGGGCGATGCCTATAACATTCTAGAATAAAACTAAGTTCTAAAGTTTCCGGCCGACACACTTGTGAACAATGTCGAGTGCAAGCATGCACATAGAGTTATCAGGAAGTTTAGAGTTAAGTGAGGTTGCTAACAGATGCTTTGCTGCTCCTGATATCATAAAGGATGTGGTTACCGGAACACTTTTATATGAGGTGACCATCATAGTCCTCGGGAGTAGCAATGCATTTGTAATTGACTTCAGGTAGATCACATGTTCTATTTGAAGTTGCTTACAGATGTCCATGGGCGGCAATGACCACTTATCATCAGGTGGACTGCATGCTCGTTTACTAGTTCAATCAGAAAAAGAAATTGTCTAAAACCTATGGTATGTATTTATCACTTACCACGTTTATCTACCAGGATAAACGTTATTACGCAGTAATACATAAAACAATACTCAGATTTCTAATATTGGTCCAACACTACTATCTGCATGAAATGACAAACGTATTCCTACATAACCATTACCGGCGTTAATTTTCTATTTGGTTTAGAATAAAACAATTCCAATTATTATTGTGTGCACAGAAAATATTTACTTTCTACTTTTTATTGTTTCTTTGAGAACGATTAGATAAGCATAATACACATATCTTTACATGACAATGACGGATCCGCGATGTCGGTTATTCCAATCCAGATTATGTGGGTTTCGTAATGTGACTAAAAAAAACGCAACACATTTTTATCTTTTGTACGTCTGACATTGCACTTGATTTTATTTTTAAATATAAACTTGAATTTTTTTAAAAAAAATCATGCTGGCCTCTATCATGTATTATGGCATATCCGTGATTTTGTGGGTTATATGGGAAAAGGTATATGTCAATTCTTTAAAGGTCGGCCTTCTACAGTATTGAGATCTGTCTTTTGGAACGACTAAACAAACTCCCAGACCCAGAACAACAATCTAAACTCATCATTCAAATACCTGTCTAGCCGAGAATCGAACCCGGAACCCACTGCGTACCAGACCGGTATGGTAACCCCACCGCCACTCGGGTCATCCCACTAAAGACTTTCCTTTGGGTTATCTATTCGTCATGCCACTCAACGCCTTTGTCTAAAAAATACTGCCGGTATTCAACCCAAGGGTTTAAGATAGATCTCTTACATACGCAATATTTACCCGGAGGTTACGTACCGCCCACATATACCCACGTGACGAACAATGACAGTGACCGTCATCTGATGCCGGTAGTTGAGTCATCACTTGGACTATTGTGATTAATACGCAATAAGGCTGAGGTTGATAAGAAACAAGCAATATATCAAGTCACGTGATTTGATTACACCAAATTTGTATGATGAACCTGTAGCTGTCGATGTTTTTTCTAGTAACATATGATATACATGTGCATTGGTGATGTAACGAATTTTCACATTCCCGAATATTCGCGTGTTTTTACATATTCGCATTCGCAAAAATTGTGCGAATGTTTTGACGAAGATTGAATTGCCGTTTTGCAAAAAGAAGGACGCCAAATTTATACAAATGTATTTCGACTGAAGTTTGTCGACAAATAAAGGTCGCAATAATTTATATCCTCCGGCACCTTACATCAAAAATAAAAAAACAACATTCGCGTTCGCGAATGTCGGTAAGGAATATTTGCATTTGCATTCGCGAATGTCAAATAATAGATTAATTCGTTACATCACTAATGTACACATGTATTTAAAATATAAATTTTACTTCTGTAATTTCAAATAGTATAGTTTCTTGTAGGGTTACATTACATGATATGAATTGATTTGTCGTTTTATCTGAATATTTTACGGTCCTTATAGAAAATTAAACCTAGTAACGAGAATATATTATAAAAATAAAAAACCCAACTGCTAAAATTAAATTTTGCAGTCAGAATTTTTTCGTTTTTTAATAATTTATTTCGTTTAACACTCTAAAATATGTCCCAAAATAGTAACGTAAAAGTGTAACGTAGGAATTGTATGGATTATAACTGTCTGGCCTGATCGTAACTGATCTGTCCCGAGACTATGAAGTGGAGTTCGTAATTTAAAATTTCTAATCTCACTAGAACCCCCCCGGTGGTCGTCCTCAGCGCTACGTGGAGGACTCCAGGATTTCCAACGGAACACAACCGGAGTCTTCCGAGCACAATGCCCCTTTTGGGCCCTTCCCCGGTGACTGATTGATGATCATCGTACTTCTCGGTGTCTAGGACGGCATGCCACACATGCCATCGTCCTTCCCGGGGTCATGTGGCTGGACGGTCCGAGCTCCCACTCTTACCCGCATCCTCGGAAGCCCCTTTTAGTCGCCTCTTAATACAGGTAGAGGATACCGTAGCCCTTTTCTGGTCCCGGAACTACAGGGACAAAAAGTGATGTGATGATATATGATGTATGATATTTGGAGAGTCCTATGCTACGAGGGAAACCGGTCGTGGTGGGGGCGGGGGGGCTAAGCTCCCACCATATGAATATGTCGCCTCTGTCACCATGTATGGGTTTAACAATGGAAATGAATATAAAATTTCTAATCTATCTTTGGAAGCTTATGATTGAGGTCTTCTGGCAACAGAAGTTCATAAATACACTAATTGCACGAAACGCTACAATGGCGCATGTATAAATAAACTCAAAAAAGACGTTTTTGCACCCGTAGTGCACGTGCACGTGTCTTCAAAACAATTATTGTTTACGATTTAGGAATACATTGCACTTTTTCGTTTTTTATTTTCGGCCGTAACTTGTGATTGTGGACGAAAACGTTTATAATGATTGTTTTAAACAATCGTAACAAACGAGTATTGAGGGTTTTGTTATTTATAATGATATAAAATAAAAATCAGGTACCAACAAAATAAAATCTTTATATAATAAGTAGACTTTCTTGTAACGTAAAAGTATTTTATGGTTAAATGTAATGAATCTCTTTTGACGTAAACACAATAGTTAACTGAAATTATATGCTACAGTATATAATGACATTCAATTATTTATCTAATATACAACCTCCTCGTGTCTGTCTGATTCGCAATTAACTTGACAGTCTTCAATTGGTTGCTAGACGAACTCCCTAGAAACAATGTTCAATCGATAGAGTGTTAGGTTGATTGCTCTATTATATACTTCAATATTTGACAGGCTGTGTGGTGAAGGTCAGCTCAAGTTGCTTAGTCGAGTTCGGCTTAACTCGATTTAACACGAGTTGAATCCGTTGTAACTCGAGTTGGGTATTCTGTCAAGTCAAATTTGTACTGATTCAAGTTTGACGACCAAAATAAAAAGGTAGTTTAATTTATACTGATTCAAGTATGACCACAAGAAGAAAACAGGTTAGCCACGTAACGGTTCTTACTGTCATGTACTTAACTCGAGTTAATGGGTTACGTACGTTTTAACTCGAGTTGTGTTTATCCCGAGTTGGCCCAGACATCACTAGGCTGTGTGAGCAATGATTGCTTACATAGCACTTACCGTGTCAGTTTCATGTAGTCGACTAAAAAATTAATAAATGACGAATCTTTCCACATAATAGCGGTTCAATTTCACGGTTAGATGATAATATTTTAATATATATATGTGAAAACAGTAATATTTTAAACGATTTTTATACTACAAAAAATAGCAACTTAGTTTGCTGTTTACTTTATTAACCACCGTAAGTTATGATGCAGTTTGTTATGATGCCGTTTGCAATGAATTCTTGGTAGAAGTAGAAATCCTATTAAAGAAAGGCTGAGTTGCTCTTGCTACTCGAAATGTAACACATGAGGCGAATATCATAGTTCTCGGGAGTAGCAACGCATCTGTGATTGACTTCAGATGGAACCCATGTTCTGTATGTAGTTGATTATACATGTTCATGGGCTGCAGTGACCACATACCATCAGGTGGACTGCATGCTCGTTTGCTACTTCAGTGAGGCAAAAAAAACGTGACCTCCACATGAAATTGGATGTTTTTAACCTTATCACGTTTCTATAGCATCTATGCTGCCAAACGGCGAAGAATGACCCCGTAGCAGTAAAATCACAAAGACTTCTTCCGCCTTAACAACAGCTCTTAAATACATTCAATTCAATTGAATCCAACGTCACATTTGACGTCATTGGTTCCACGTTTCTATGTTTATTTAGCTGTTTCTCAAAACATAGCTAGTAAATTTACGTAAAATTAAAAGTCATTTTATTTTTATAACGTATTTATCCTTTATCATTATTTAAAACTGATAACGTTAAATAAAAAAACCAACTGTTGTACTGTTTATACTTGGAAGGATTTATTAACAAAACACGCTTTCTACACTCATAGCCCCACAGTAGGATTTTCTCCTGTGTCGTGGGTGCCATGGACACACACAAAGACGAATACACAAACACCCAGACCCAGAACAAGAATCTAAACATCATTTAGATACGTGTCTGGCCGGGAATCGAACCCGGGGCCCACTGCGTATCAGACCGGTAATGGTAACCGCTGCGCTACGCGGGTCGACATTTATTGTTCCCATATCTTTCAGTCAGCCTTAGGAGATGCACTCAGCCATGAAAAGATCCCCTGGTATTGCGTGTATAATAATATGTTCTCTGGAACCAACGGTATCCCGCTGTCTTCTTCAGGTCATCAGTCCACCTGGTCCGGCGACCTGCTTCTCTTGCCTAGACGTGGTCGCCAGTACCTTTCTTCCCCGATGATTATTGCTCATCTGAGTGATGTGGAGCTCATTGCTACTTCAACCTGTTATTTCTGAAGTCGGTAAGTTTTGTTCGTCTAGATATTCATGTCGTGATTCTGTTGCCAAGCGAAATATCATAGCTGTACAGTTTTACAGCTGAGTGATTGAACTATTTAAATATGGATTATAGAGACGGTTAGCGCTCCCCTTGACAAGGATGGAAAACACAAATGGTTAATGGAACTTTTTAACCACATATTTTTGTCCCTTTAGTTCCGGGACCAGAATAGGACTTACGGTCCAGTCAAGCGCCCTCGGGTAGGACGATGGCATGTGTAGTCTAATAACGTCGTAAAAACCGGGAGATACGGTGACAACAAATGCTCACTGGGGAAGAGCCCGAAAGGGGCATCGCGCTCGAAGGACTCTGGTTTTGTTCCGTTGAAGATCCCGGAGTTCTGGCAGCGCTGAGGACGGCCACGGAGCAATCCCACATAACCCGGCGTTGCTCCCACGGCGCTGGGTACCTTTTGAAGGTTTCCCGCTCGATAAAAAAGGTACTACGGTGGACTGAGGTATATGCATGGCTCGAATTGGATTCTTCTAACTTAGCCAATGATGGGGTGGTTCGGTATTGAACACTACTCCAATACGCCATGTCTCTACAATGCAACAATTTCTTAAAGCCGACTTAGATTCAGTCGGATCAGTTCCTGTCAATGTTGTATTTTTCCATCCCGATCGTATAGTAGAGTTGAATACATCTCGTAAACAACTTACAAGAAGAGTACTGTCAGCAAGTACTGACACGAGGTACATTATTGGCTGTCCATTAATCATGTGAGGCTCGAAAAGGGGGGGGAGGGGTCCATAAAAAAGTTTTTTTACAAATAAAAAAATAGATTCCTTGCAGGTACGAATAACACGTGAAATAGGGGGGGGGGGGAGGGGTAGTCTTAAACCTCACCACGTATCACCAAGGGGGGGGGGGGGTCAAAAAATGCCAAAAAAAACATCACGTGATTAATGGATGGCCCCTTAGATATGATTTTCATTTTCGTCCGTGTTCGTCGTGTCCAAGGCACTGAAGTTAATAGAGATATAGATTTTTTTATACCTACGTTCTAGTACATTAATCTTCCTACAAATTCCGGGTTATAATTAGTGAGAAGCAATTATTTTTTTACTATGTCGCATAATTACTACCGTAATTGTGTTTAAAATTGAAGTCATTATATGTATATTGTTATCGAAGAAATAAATTATCTTTATACATTAAATGTGTATGAATATAATTATGTCATACAACTACATCATAAATAATATCAAGTGTATAATATAATTTTAATTAATATAAATCAAACACACATAACGAAGCCTGAATATGGGATTTCAGATAAATTAAGTCTCCCTCTCTTCAGTTGTGCCTCTACTTACTACCTACCTTACTAAGGATCTTGATTCTGACGCGAAGCTTTTTCTATTTGCTGCCTCCACTTATTGCGATCGGCAGCTTCGTGGAGTGCCTTGCTGACAGGTATCTCCAGGTGTTTAGATACCTGACACGTCCATCTACTGGGACTGCGGCCTCGAGGTCTCTTGCCCTAAATTTTGCCTGTCAACATCAGTTTCTCCATGTTGTCAGAAGATATTAAATTAAGTATGCCTATTTAAATAACAGATATATGATATTTATAAAGGAATAATTTTATCTATATCAAGTTATCTTATTGTATGTGCAATTTTTGGAAGACCGTAGTAAATGTCCGAATATGTAACTTCAACAATGATTAGCGTATGAAGATATAAATTACATTCAGTCTGTGTAAACAATTTGGCGATCTCGTTATAACCAGTTTACAACAGATTTAATGTACGGCCATCTGCCTCGTAACGTCACTTCACAACTGACGATAAAGCGCTACGTTGACATGTTTTTTTCCCGCGTCGTAATGACGTGTTCTAAAATTAACGTATTTACCGTATTCCACGACTTTTCTGTTTTTAAATTCATGAGTACAGGTGTATGGGCTACATAGTCCTTGCCTTGTAAAAGACTTGTCAAAGGTTTTATGACAAATGCTTTTTTACGCTATTTCACTTTTATATTTAGTCCTACACTGTGTAAGCAGTACACAGTGTTGTATGACTATCGAGTATGTATGCATCAAAGCCTTGTTAATGTAGTTATTAGTAGGTTTAACTTACCTAATCCTCATTGATAACTTGGGCTGTGTCCACTTGCATGCCTATTTGACACCTGTCACGGCCGCTCCTACTTAGACGTAAATAAATAATAGTTTAAAAAAACTAAAAAAACACGCTTTTTATAGAAAACCGAACTAAAAAATAGAAAATAAATTTAAATGAATTTAAATTAAGAAAATAGTGTTAAAAATTTCAATAAATATAAATTAATAATAGTGTGAATAAAAAAAAAAATATTTAAAAAAAAGTGTGGGGTGCATGGTGTCAATGGTTATAGACATTTTATTGACACATATGAGTAGAGTGATTATCATTTCGACAATATCTTAAAAAGCACCCCACGCTTATTTTTAAATAAAATATTTTTTTTATTCATTCTATGATATTATTTTCTACTTTTTAGTCAAATTAAAAAATGGAATAATTTTATCAAATTAGTGTATTTTCATCGGTCCTCAATAAATCTACAAAGTTTGAATGAAATCTGGCCGTTTAAAGTGGGTCAAAATCGCGCCCAAAGAAGTCGGTTACAAACATACAGGTGAAGCTAATAAAAAGCTAATAAAAACAATGTAGGTTTTTATTAGCTTACATTTATATAATTAAAGTGATCGATGTAAAAGCCCATAGAACATTTAATCTGATAAATTATGAATAATCAGGTATGAAATATACTAACATTGTAGGTATGTGTTAAATATGCGCTTAAACTCCGTTCACTATACTAATTTATATTCAACATTTAAAAGATAATAAGTTTCATATAATTTTTGTAAGTAAAAAGTGTATGATGCAATGTCATATTTTATTTACAAATACTAAAGTTATTATATTCATTTGAACTAAAAAGTTTCTCAACGTGGTAGAACCAGTGTAGTTCGACCGGGGAGGTACCACCGTCACACCTATTTCTAACGTAAAGCATTCCATGCGTTTCGATGGAAGGGTGTGATTGCCGGCACACTTTATATGAGGCGACCATCATAGTACTCGGGAGTGTTGTTACTCTTGAGGATTAGGATGGTCGCCTCATCTGTGATTGACTTCAGATAAAAATCTATGTTCTATAAGAAGTTACTTACAAATGACAATGATCACTTACCACGAGTGGAACTGCATGCTCGTTTGCTACTTCATTATTAGAAAAAAAATCGAACAAATTGGTATTCGTATAAAGATATATTTTAAAAAACGTAATTATCTTTAATACAACTCATTAACCTTCCTAATAAATTACATTCGTAGACTTGTTCGCGTATTAGACTAACACAAAATAAATTATTTATTAAGTTTTTCAAATGGCGTTACTAGGGCAAGTGTTAAATTATGTGCATAGATAATAGTACTATTTTTGAAATATTAGTTAACAAAAATTCAACTAAGAATGACATTATGGATACTATAGTAAAAAAAAACAGTAAAGTGCGAATCGGACACTCGCGTGAAGTGTTCTGTACTATTTACCTACAATAAAAAACGGCAAAATCTAACATTTGTTGTATGGAGCTTCTCTTAAAATATATTTTATACTGATTTTTCGTATTTGTAATTATAGCAGCAACATATTATATACATATCCATAAATATTTCAATTTTCTAGCTAACACGGCTTATGACACACATCCTAGTGACAGACAGACGGACAGGGTAGTCTTAGTAATAGGGTCTCGTTTTTACCTTTTGTGTACAATAAATGTCCCCAATATGTATAACAACTAAACCAGTCTCCCTCATCAGCAACCATTGCCTCTCTGAAACACTGAAATGTTAAGAAATTCATAATTAGGTTTATTTTTTCTACTGATCAAATAGTCGGACCATATGAAATGCAATTGCCGTAGACAATTATGATAAATCAAATAAGAAAGTATATATATATCTAATCAGCACAATTAGTATAGCTAAATTGCTAAGTTGAACATTTTTTGGCCTTTTAAAAATTGAGGGCTTATGGTCAAAGTTAAAAATGAATACAATTCTTTACTTAGTTACGATAGAAATAACATTAATGTGACGATTTTCATTTAATTAAAAAACTAATTACATACCAAAATATTTATTTAGAAGCGAACATTGATCTAGAGGAGGACAATCTTAATAATATTGTGAAGGCCAAATTTCATTTTATTTCAATATTTGTAAAGATCTATTCATTTCGTGTCCTATTTTTGTTCGGACATTTCGTTAATATCATATCATCATTTACTGCTTATTAAATAACTATAAAAGCTTTCTCTACCAGTTCCTTGGGCTAACAATTTGCTTACTATCTATAGTCTGCGAAAGTAAGTACACCTGTAATTACCCATGATTATATATACAAACGCAATATGTACCTATATAAACAGTTTTCAATAAATATGTTAAAAAAAACTACCAAATATATTATTTAATTATTTTTAAACCAAAAGTTTGTGAGAATATATGTTTGTTATTGATTCAAAAAACCGGTCAAATGCGAGTCGGACTCGCAGACGGAGGATTCCGTACCATTCTTTAAATACCGGTAAGAATATCAGTTGTAGGGGAGCCCCCTAATATTTTATTTCTTATATTCTTTTTAGTATTACTTGTTGTTGTAGCAGCAATATAAATAGATCAGGATAGACGGACAGCAGTCTTAGTAATAGGGTTCCGTTTTTACCCTTTAGGTAACCCTTAAAAACTAGCTACTGGTCGGATTTCGCTGAAATTTGAGAAGTTTATGACCTGGATAAAAACATGTGATTACCCTGGCAAACATGACCGGAGCGGGTAAAACCGCGGGAATAAGCTAGCTGCATATAGTGTTACAGGAAGTAAGATTTGACTATTATTTTTATTGTACTGCGTATTTTACTCTATACTCATTGGTCGATTGACAACGTTCATCTGCGTTTGAGATAAGATTATATATCGAAATGAACAACTATTTGTATCTGAATATTTTATAAACATTTAAAACTTACGTAATACATACAAATTACGAGATAATGTATCTGTATTTGAAATCGTTAATTGAGTAATGACCATCAAAGTTATTAAGGATCGTAAAGAAAAGTGATATAATAAAATTTTAAGATTTATAAATAAAATATAGAAGACATCATCTACTCAATAACTGAACTTGATATAATCCAAAGTAGCACGCATAGTTCTTAAATTCAATTAAATTGTATTAATTTTTGAGTTATTTTAAAAAGACCCGTAAAGGCAAATAAAAGGTTAATTTGATTAAGCTACAAAAGCAATAACGGTTATATTGACAAAGACATCTTGGCGTTTTTGATATTATGAGTTTCCATACAATAAAAGTTTTCTTTCGTTTATTATATTCGTATGTGTTTGTGTTACCTAAATGCATGGTTGATGTTGTTGCGTAATGTATTTCGTCAATAATGTATGCTTTATGCATTATTTTTAAGAAATATTAGGATATTGTACTCCTTCTCTATATAAACTATAACCGTGCAAAATTTCATACCTTTCCGTCCGCGTAATTATATATAGAAATTCATTATTTTGTTCATGCAAAGCAAGGTTTCAATTATATTTTGTAGGTCTCGGCTAACACTGGACACTCGATGACGGTAGCCTGACAATTGCCTCACTGGTCTCGTTTGGATTTTACTAGAATCCTGTCCTTCCTTTATTGAATGGAGCTAACACTCTTAGTGCATCCTTGTGTCTGACTTTATGACTGAAACGAAGAGCTCGATATTGAATTCCGAATCTTTTTCAATCCTTTTGTATCCTGTTCTTTGAATTATACTAAAGCCTCACATTTCTGAAAGTGGTCCCGGATCCTGTGTGATTCGACTACGGAAGTACGCACGGTATTTTTATGTGTCTATTTTCTCAGCTGTGTTCAAGATTAAATAACGTGTTGAACTGCTAAGTGTTTGTCAGTCAATGCAATTATTTTGTAATCTTTTTGTTCTGTTTATTTTTTAATTTTGACCGAAATAAATATGACAGTAGCGACTGTAGGTGAAATATGAGTTTGCGGTACATAAGATTTAAGATCTATGTATTTCATAATCTTACACTGATCTGATTTCGATCGATATCCGATCCGACGTTAGATTAAATCGTATTAGACTACAAAGCTAAATTCGAATCTGTAATAAAAATATGGTGCAATGTATTTATGAATTTACATGTCTATCTATTTATGAATTTAAATATGAGTCCTTCTTGACAGGCTTTCACAACTCCTTATCGACTAAAATACAGTCACGTTTTTGGAGTGCAATGACTATTTAGTTGCTTGTGCAATATATACCTAGGTAGATTAAGTTTTAAATCTTTGTACACGTTGTCCTAATATATTTTTCCATGTAATATTTTATATATGTATTTATCATTCTTTCCCCCGTTTAAAGATTTGTATGTTTTATTTTTATTATGATTACCTATTAGTTTGTTATATATGATTTACTTCAATAGCATTATTTAAACGAAAAGTTTTTTGCAGTTATTTCCTAACTTCTGTTTATAGAGGTATAATGGTATAGAGGTATATGATATCTATATACATTTATATACATACATTTTCGTAACTAAAAGTTCGAACTACTTTATTATCTACAACACGTATGTAGTTTAACCGCGTGCAAGATACGAGTAAGTTACAATATGCAATTGTTAAAATGTTTGTTACTAATATATTCATTTACTAGCCATTCTCACGGCTTTGCCCGTCTCGGTAACTGTTACCACGGTCTCTGTCTGTGTTAAACTAGGTCATAACCATGAGTGCCAATAACGCGGAATTTGGCCGATAGATTTTGCTAAAAAGAATAGATACAAACAGACATACGTCCACACAAACTTTTGCATATTAATAAGATGCTATTACTGACGCACCATTCATCATGCCGTCAGATGAATCTTGTGCTGATTCCTGATTAGAAACATTCCTGTGTATTGACACTTTTTTATCTTTGACATATCTCCATCGACGGATGGACTTAAAAAGAAAGTTTTCTTTATGTGAATAATTTTATTTTGGATATTATAGTATTGTTTATGTATTGTATAGAATTATATTTATTTCTCGGACATTATCTAAGTAATAATTAAACCTAAGTGTGCACATTGTAGGATATACATTATTTTTGTCTTTTGTGTAATACATAAAGCCCATAAGTTACAGCGATAATGTTTACTCCTATTTAAAATTTGGAACAAGTTTCGCTCAAATTATGCTTTAGTATATATTTTGAAAAATGTTGCATGTTATTTGTATATACTGAACATATAACTATTTGGCAAAATATAATAGACGAGACAAGACACCCATTTTCCTACTCTTTACATAATTATGGCCTTACTTTATTTAGGCAATAACTATATTCTTCTTAAAAACGCATTTTACACAAAACTAAGCAACATATTAAAGATCCGATATTATAAAAATTAATAATTTCTAAGAGAAAACAGAAATTTGAATTTCTTACTTGATTTGCATTTTTTTGTAAAGTATTGTATATCTTTTTATGTTAAACTATTGGGATCGAAGTATTAGGGTTTTTAAGTTTTGTTTAAATTAGGTCACTTGGCTGCCTAGAAGTATTTTAGAAACGGGTCACTATGGTACTATTTTTGGGTTGTCACTATTTCTTACTCTACATCTCTTATCTACATATCTTACATCTCATATATTTTAGCTTATACTTCTCCGACAGTTTCCTGTGAATTCCATGTATGTCCATTACTATTAATTGGTAAACAGACAAATCCTACAGCAAATTTCGCGTTAACTAGCTATGCGCAGGCGCTATCTACAGTAAACGTGGAGGGCGAGCCCCCTCTGAACTTGTATTTCGACCCGAACACGCCTTCGTTATCTGCTATCGGTCACCCAGTGCCATTGTATTCGCTTGGAGAATCGACTCCGAAGTAAGTAACGTCATACGGGTTAAATAGTTAAACCGCCATCCATTAGGCGCTATCGGGGCTCATTCCACCGCCGCCTGCCACATTCAACCGTCGCCGTGCGGTTCCGTTCCGAGTGTACCGATAATGTCGGTTACTCACCGTACTGTTACCACTCAGTGTGAGAATGCTAGTTGGCGAATCGAGTCGCGTGCCACCGTCGCGTTCCGTCAGCACACTCGATATAGTTAAAGTATTACGTTAGATCTGATCGTAAAGTTCCAAAGAAGTAATTAGTCTGTGATCTTAGTTTAATTAATATACCTATGTTAATACATTTATCGCATTTACGTGCCGTAAACTAGATAAAATGTCTCTGGAGTTAGAAGATGTGACAGGTGGAACCGGCGATGTCTTCGAGGATTTTCTCATCGTGTTCCGCCGTTGTTTGGCAAAGGTAATTGCAATCTAATTCCGGGTTAGCTAGTCTTGCATTTCATTCTTGCTGTCAGTTTAGTTACTATTCGTTCTGCTCTTGGATTGTTTCCACCGCAGACTTGTTTAAGTAATTAATTGCAAAAATGGATATGGATTCATATGCTGACTTTTGGGAATGGCTTCTGAAGGTACCAGAGTAATTTTGTTTTTTTTTCATGTCACTGTTCGTACACCATTTTTTTGTACTTTCTGTACCTTTAACTAACCTTGAGCTTCGAATTTGAGCGCACGTGGTTTGATTTTTTGGAACGTCTTCAAGATTTAAAGGAATATTTTTGTGTACAATATCTGTATAGCATTTTTATATGAAAGTTAGCTATTTAGGAATATGTGTACGTTTTGTCCGGATGCTCCTAAATCTGTTCGTCTCCCAGTTTGCATCGCGGAATGCGGTGGCGGCAACTCACGTGGTATTTAAAAGCTGGTTGCCAAGGGAACGGCTTTTAATAGATTTTTACAAACACGTGAATGAGTTTCGTAGATATTGTATTATAATACATACGGTAATTACATAAGAGCAGCTACGTCATAAAGCGTACTCACTACGTTTTAAATCAATTAAATTGTATAAGAGCACAGTACAAATGTACTGCGATTAAATCATAGAGACATTCATTGGAACATACTCGAATGATAAAAAATCTATATTATCGTTATTTGTATATATTTTTCCTTATTGTCTTAAGATCATATTAAAATCAAGAGTACCGTCAGCAGCATACTTTAAATTATTATTTTTGACTGATCTCACCAAGAATGATTACAAAATCAATAAATTGGCGATGCGATTTCAAAAACGAAGTTAATATGTTCATTACGAAGTTAGGTTAATTTATATTTCGTTTAAAACTGATATTCCCTATTGGATTGCTACTTCGCAAATATTTTAAGCTTCATTCCTATGACACTAAGATAACAGATTTAAATTAAAATTTGTTCAGTAATCTGTATTAATTTGTTAATTTGATGTATGTTTGGAGACATAAATTCCTAAAATGTTTACGTCAGGTAATCATCGAAATTGATTTATGTGCTAATATTTGTTATCGCTCAGCCATTACATGCCCAGCCATTGCACTGCGAAGTTATAGCGAATTGAATAGTTCAAAATGAAAACTATTGCATGACGTCTATATTTTTAAACCAACATTAGCTGCACGCGTAAATTGTCCTTCATTTTCCTCTCTGAAAATCTATTTTTAATTTTATCATTATATTCAACCTCATGTTTTCAGTTTGAATTGCAAATATAATCTCTTTATGTATTCTTTATTTTTATAAGTGAACTGTAGTCAGTGGTTTCATAAATAAAATAATTTAACTCTCCAAATCTCATTAACATGCAACGAAGCGTTAATACTAAACTTTTAAGTAATTAAATAAGTAGCTTTAGTTTTAAAAATTATTTTCTTTTTCGAACCTTAACAAAGTAGTAAAATGATGCAATCAAGAAATTGTATGCTTATCAGCACTGCGAGCGCTAAATCTTTTAGCATTTTTGTTATTCTGAAGTATACGTATCATATAGGCTAAACAAACTTACACTGGTGTTGATTAGTTCGTACTCATTCATTCACATGCTTCGTTCGTCACCTGTTTATCATGCGAACGTCATAACTGTATCAAAATGTATTCAAGAATTAGGACAACAGACTACCTGCATTGTATTGTGAAGGACTATAATGAAATGTAATAACATATTCATGGACTTATCGCAATCGTTTTGGTTCATTTGTGGCTTAGTTTGTGTAGGAACTAATACAAAATATAAAGTTGTTTCCTTAGTAACAATATTCAATGCTAATAGTCTATATAATTACCAAATTAAGAGAGGAGGAGAGGTGTGCTAATGCGTGTCTTTATATCAGATACACTCTATCTATATACTCGTTGTAATTGAACATTTAGCTATGACATTAATAATGTTTATAGTTGAAACGACGTTGATCTTTAAACCGTTCAGTTACTGTTACTACTATTGATATCAAAGTTCAACTTATCGTACCTACGACTCGCTGCTATTGATTATAATGTACTCTGTATATAAACAATTGTCTGAAGATCATGATGACGAATAGATAAAGTTGTACCTACTTAACACTTGAAGAAAACATAGTAAAGGCTTTGAGTGATTTGTTCTGGAACATCTATTTGGTTTTCAATCAGTAGCCTATAAATGAAGTGAAACTCTACCACGCCATTGGATTTGTGATTTCATTACTCTTGTAGATATCTTAATTAGTTTTCGCCTCGCCCATTCTCGTTCACTTACGTCATCGACAACAAATAATCATATTTAAAATGTATGCGGGAAAATCCTTATGATTACAACATATGGAGTTGTGGAACTCATTTTTGGTGACTCATTATTTATCATTGTACTAGTGAAGCAACGTGACAATTGCTGGCCTAAATTGATAATTGTTCTAATTTATTAGTATTTATAGATTTCGTATAACCTGATTATTTTTTGCTGTACAATTTTGTGTATATCACAGATTATTAATTGTCCTAGAGATCTTTAATATTATATGAAGTGTACTAAAAGAAGGACAAATCTCGAAGATTAAAACGAATTTGTCAGTGGTACGACCACATACCACAACGGTCACCATACGTCAAAAACATTTGCCCCGCGCTGTCCCTAACCGGACACAACTGCAGTGTATTGTATTATTTGGATTTGCTTATCAAATCATTAATGATTAATGTTCGTGGAATATTATTTGTAATGGACGTCCTGACGTAACAGACATCTTTATTAGACGCATTTATTTATTTATTATTTATTTTTTATTTATAGGTTTTTGTACACAGATACAAAATCAATACATTCATAATATAACAATAGTACAAAGGACTGCTTATTTCAAAATGAAATTTCTTCCAGCAGCCCTGGGATCGGAGTGAACATTTGTTAGGCAAATCGAGTGTGCACAAATTAGTATATAACAAATATTTATGTATAAATATATAAATAAATATATACGTATTATGTATAAATATAGTATTATATCATGAAAGTGATAAATAGTGCTCTTTGACTCTTTTTTTAAATATGAAAATTGACTTAGAAAGACGTATGTTAGGCGGCAGTGAATTCCATAGTCTAACCGCATGAACAGAGAAGGAGTGGGAATAGAGAGAAGTTTTGTGGGAAGGGAAATTTAAAAGCGATTTAAGATGAGACCTGCAGGGTGCTAGCGAGGGCCTGGTATATGCGAAACGATTCTGCAGGTACGAAGGAGAGGATGGATCTTTGAGGATTTTGAATAGAAGACAGAGAATTCTAGTATTCCTGCTATTTATTTCATTATACTCTGGACTTTTCGAATCCAAACGATGCAATAATCGCGAAGCGTTTATTTTTTATTTTATTAACTTAATGTTTTCTATGAACCATAAAACACTTACGCACTATACTATTTAAAGAGGCATTTTACCTTCATATAAATCTTTATATCAATCATCATTGGAATCATCATCGGATGATTCTTCTTATATGCTTATGTGTCCTTCTTATGTGCTCTTTTGTATCTGTTTCATTCCCAAATTATGTTAAGTATATCTTGTGATAGTGTTATAACAAAGGTGTTGTTACTACTATATAGGTATATAGTTTATATAATTATAATTACATACTGTTCAATATTGACAGACGGTCTGATTATGTTGACCTTGACTTTGATTTGGAATGTCCAGATAATCTCGCATGAAAGAACATCGGGCACTATTGGCTATTATTATATTGCTTGGAATAACTAACATGGCTCTAGATATTTGAAATATTGTAAAGTAACAAAACTGTTAATTATTTAGGTTTATTTATCAGGTTTCGCTTTCAACTAAAAACTCCCTTCACTGGCATAAATATCTCAAGAAATAAATATCTCCAGTCAACGTTGGTAGAAAATATAAATGAAGGGAAATACCTGGACTTGTTTGTGCACTTATCAATAACCAGTATCAATCCAATTTGGAATCGCCACATTATGGAAGTTTGATGATTTATTTTTTTAACATATTCGGTAAAGAGTACACTTGATTTAAAAATTGTAAAGGATTCCCTTTATATAATTCACTTCTCAGACCCAGTAGATTGAACAGTGTCACGAGAAGAAAATATGGATTTTCTCCTGAGATTTTCTTCTACTGAGTTTAAGAAATGAATTATGTTGTTGGTAGTACTTTCATTTATACCTGGATCGAACACGTCACTGAGTTTGCCCATTGCATAGATATATTGACAATGTATTGTAAATATAGAAGTGTTTGTGTTTGTAACTAGATAGTAACTAAACAAACACTTGTGGTTACTCCATCGTAGTTACTATGATTTATATCATAGCTTAGCAAAATTACATGCGTGTCAACAATTATAACGTTTTTACAGCTTATAGGCTAATGGTTAAAGCAAACTTTATCGTTTCACTTCATTGTAAATCAGGACAGATGTAATACAATTGCTTTTCAGTGTTGGTAATACAATAAAATTGACTAAATATGTATATTTATATATTATTGTAGTAGCAAACGGGAATGCCGTCCACCTGATGTTATAATGGCTACTCTTGCCATGAGATGTAATCAACCCCAGATAATATTAGTGGGAGTGTCGTAACGCGGACCAAAAGACGTGGGGGAACTCGTATCAGCGAGGCCCCTTTGCATGATTCCATTAGATAGTGCCTTTGAAAGTGCATCAGCCTCCTCCTCCAAAGCGGCCTCGCGAGGCCCCTTTTAGTGCGAGGCTGTGGGCGATGGCCCATTGCGCCCACGCCTAGCGACGCCACTGCACAGTCGCACCTAAGGTGGGTCGCAGTTGCGTTGCTGCTCCTGTAAACCTGACTGAAATGTTTCGAATAAGTATGAATATATGAATATATCACCAATACAGGTTTGATTAATTAAAAGATACACCTTTATGATATTTTTTACTTTTACCACAATAAAGCGTACACGGTTAAGTTAACATATGTGTGTTGTTTTGACGACAAAACAAACATTTGTTGTATAATATCATGCGCTAAATAGTTAAAGTTAGCATTCAATATCTGCGATATATCTGTCGTGTAGCGAAGCGAGCGACGCGTGAATACGTGTAAGTGTTGTAAAATTGATATTCAAATCTCGAAATCTATAACATAATATATTTATAAATTTCGTAACGTACTAACTGTCATTTAGTATCAAAAATCAACGTCACCATGTTACTAACATGTATTTACATTTAAAAAGATCAATTATCTACAATAACTTACAGTGACTAGTAGGTATGTCTACTGATTCGTTCGACCCTATGTTTGTCTTAAACTCGATCATTATTTTAGTCATAATCATTATTATATATGACTCACGGTTCAAAACCCCCAAATAAGACACCTAAATAATCAGCTGTCATTTGTCGTGGTTCACATTTTTTCATTACATATTTTTTGTATGTCCTTGGCATTTACGACAATGTCTTAGTAAGTAATGTATGTTGATCACGGAACTCAATTTAAAACACTATTATCAGCGACATTGACCGCCTTACCGAAAGAACCGTCTCAATGATACGTAGGGTGACAGAAGGTTGTGGTTACGAAACCAATCAGAGCAGCAAATTGTTAGCAGATGAAAAGCGACCTCCAAATCTTGTTTAGTCAATATGACGATTGGATTATGTGAATGGGAATTTATACGGCGTGTAACCAGTTATATTGTAATCCAACATATTTTTATTTATTCCTAAGCCTGCTATTTAGGTCAAAGTGTAATGTTTTCTCTTAGAAGTTCGTTTACAATGTATGTGCAAAGTACAATTTTCCTTAACGACAGAAGGATTAGTCGATTTTAACTAGACTTTCACCCATAGTTCTTATAGGCTTCGTTATGGTAGGTTTGAAGATGGTAGAAGCAGTGTAATCCTTGAGAGCAGCAATGCATCTGTGAATAACTACTGATAGAGCCCTTGTTTAAAGCTGCTTATAGATGATGAGGGCGGCAGTGACCACTTACTATGAAAAGGACGGCATGCTCGTTTGCTAGTTCAGCAAAAAAAAACAAGATTTTAGAGAACCTTCGTTACCCGTAAAGGTCTGGAGGCGTCTGTTGCAGGCGAATGACCCTCTCGGGGAAGGTCGTATGTGTATTTTTATCATCTTCGCTCAATGTGACGGAACTTGATTAAAAGAAAGAGGTGGTTTGCAAAAGGTTATTTGCTGGCCTTGAGTCGCTCTAACGGCCGGTGGACCTGTCGGCTGCTGGCTTTTGAGTTGTGGGCGCGATTTTATGACATGGATATTATGTTCTTAAGTCTAGATTTTCTTTATACATAGATAAATTGTTAAATAATGTAGTAAATTGAATGCTTTCGACAGTCTTGCGTTTTATTAGAACTTCATAATTTTTATCCCTTTCTAAAATGTGTACTTAATTCATTCGGAAATATCACAAGTACCATGCAAGGAAACATTAATATAATTTTATAGAGACTAATTAGAAAAATTCAAATGTTACCATCAACTAGGGAATTTCATAGTTTTTAGTCTGTTTCTCCTTTAAAGTTCTTACGTCATTGGTATAAATATATGCTGGTATATGAGTGTTCCTAGTTTCAGCTTATATTCATATTAAATGAGCACACTTAATGATAAATCGTAGCAAAATGACACAATGGAGCTATAATAAATTGTGATTGATGCAATTACGCAATTGAAACTCAGTAGAAGGTTAAACATTAAGTTGTTTAACAAGACAGCTAGGTAATGTATAATAGGGGATGTTTAAATTTTCGTTTTATTAAGTTTCATATAAAATACGTCGAGACTACAAGAAGGTATAGAGAATGCATCAGACGCTGCTAATAGGTACCATTAATAAAACTCATGTATGAACGACCTCAGACACGATCCCAACTCTGTCTGGAGTGGAATATCCTTCAGGTAGTCTGCATTTTCCTTTACTGCATCTTTATTTTATATAAAAAAAATCACGTGTTAAAATAACAATACCTTTGTCAAACGGGCAGATAATATTAGTAAAACGGCTCCGTGCCTCCGTACCTATACTTTGTAACTACCTGCAAATAACACGAAATGGCACATCAAAACCTTCCCACTTACATTTATTCTGATATCAAACATTTGCTAATTTTATAGTATTTACCATTAACCTACCACCAAAATTACGTCTGCAGCCAAAAGTGTCAAGGCTAAAAAAACACCAAAACAGAAAACGCGTAACAATGACGCGCCGATAATAATTGGCTAAGCTTCAGACTGAACGTCAACAATGTAGTTTTGCGTAAAAAATCACACAACTATAATCAAAAATTACCGGAAACTATTTGGAAATATGTTCCTTGTTATTACTTTTTATGATATTGAAGTACCAACTGAGCTTGCAGTACCAACAAGTAGTAGTACAGTGAAGAACTAACAGAGCTTTCCACCTGGTGTTAAACTATTACCGCCAATGGATAGCATGAATTAACCTGAGTCAGGTCTAGAGACCCACTGAGGTCGGCTACAGACGCATTGCTCTTAAGGACTAAGCTGGAACGTATCATAAAAGTGTCTCTCTTACCACACCTTGAAATCCAAACACTCACCCGAGGGCCATTCTGCCTCTAAGTTTAATCACATTGCGCTATAACTGTCAGCGTTGAGGGTTACAACTGTTTATTCCTTTAATCGTATGAGGCCATGAAATTATGCTAAATTAAGGCAAAAGTCAAAATTCGCTGAGCGTTGACGCTTGGCAGTGTTAAGCGAATACGATACAAAATTATGAGACAAAAATAGGGAAGTTACTAATAAACGCATGTTTTGCGAAAACGAAGCGTTCTTAAACGATATTCTCGCATACGCGTACTTACAAGCCGTTTACGCTTCGAAAGTGTGTTAGGAATATAAACCAGCCTTAAGAGGCAAGAAAGAAATTCGCGAAAGCCGCCGCGCATGTGGCTTTCGCCAAAATTATTTAATTAATCTAGAACAACTATGCAAAGTAATCACTTACGCTAATCGAAATGTGTGTTTGATATTTTTTATGAAAGAACACTAACATTCACTTCTCCGTACAATGTGTAGTGCTGAACAGAACGTAGAACCAATCGATCTATTTTAAACAGTAATAAATTTGGTGGATATGGCGACATCTTATAAATATTATAAAAGTTTGTGAGGTTGTATAGGAGTTTGTTACTCTGTCACGCAAAAATGAGGGGTTGAATTTCGTTAAAATAAGGCATACATATCGTCAGTGGAAAGGCAGTAATGCTAAAGCGCCAAAACAACATTTCGGGGAAATGAGGCTTGAAGTTTTTTTTTTTCAAAAAAAAACATGTTACCTAATTTTTTTGGTGGGGTCATATTGAGTAACAAGAGCAGTAATAGCCTAATGGTTGAAACTTGCCCTCTCAATCGGGAGGTCCGAGGTTCAAACCCAGGCACGCACCACTGACTCATGTGCGTATTAGAAATTAATTATCACTGGTTTTCGGTGAAGGAAAACATCGTGAGGAAACCTACACACACCCGAGAGTTCATAAAAAAAAAGTTCTCGGAGGTGTGTGAAGTCCACCAATTCGCACTTGGCCAGCGCGGTGGACTATGGCCTAAACTCTCTCATCATTCTGAGAGAAGACCCGTGCCCAGGAGTGGGACAATAATGGGTTGACGACACATGTTGAGTAGTATGATCCCCCAACAACAAGAGCCCACCAAAATAAAGGCGACATGATTTCTTTTCTGTAAAAAAAAAAAAACTTCAAACCTCATTGCCCACAATTGCTATTTTGCAGCAAATAAGGCATTATATGGCATATTACTATGGCAGATCTAACCGAAGAGCGTACCTAAAGCGCTGGGAATAACCTATTTAGAAATTTACCGTCTTTATAAATTTATGTGACATTTTCTATCTTATCTTTGCGGAAAATGAGTCTTGCTTGTTCTGATAACACCTTGAAATTAAAGCCTTTATTTGTCAGGATAATATTGTACATTTATGAGCACCTAGTTTATGGTCGCAGGATCACCTTTATTTAATTTACATCATTTTATTGATGCCTTATTCAAAATTACCCAGTCATTTCATACTTCACGGGTTTTATTAAAATTTAGCTAAGTCCTTTTTCATAAGTCGGAATTTTTATATTCATTTTTTTTATATTTAGTATTTATTAATATATTTAAAGTGACAAATTAAAGACAAGTAAAAGATACTCTGTAATTTCAATGTAACACGTAATTGTACACAGCACAGTAATATCAAAATTAAAAATAATGGCTACATTGAATATGTTTTATAGAACAGCATTTTCAAATAGAATTAGAACTAGGATCAGTCACTTAAAGTTTAAATGTTCTAACTCTACCTTAGTATTGTAGTCCTTTTTTATTTTCAATAAATCTAAGGTGGCTAACTAGATGGCTAAAACTAAATCGAGAGTAAGTGTATAAAATCCCGTATAAGAAATTCCAAAACATGAAAGACATTAATTAACGAGGCCTCATTCTTCGTGAAATAGCGCTCTACTCTAGCTAACGTTGCCAGTTATTTTTATTAAGTCAGGATTTAGATACATTTTGAGTGAAAAAACCGAGATTACATAGTCAAAAGCGGCAAAGCAGAGATGGCATAAGGCGTGGGCGGTGTAGGTTCATGCCTCGCTGACATACAGACAAAAATTTTAATTTTCTTGCTGGTGTATGGCCCGGGGGATTTAGCGACCTTTTTTTTGGTCGAAACTTTTAAACTGAAGAAGTTTGTAAACTGAAGTTCCACTTATTTGCAATTGGTGGCCTTTCTTTTTTGCAAAAATCCGGTCCTTCCCGAAAAGCGGGACCGAGCTTGTCCCGCGCGGGACATTAAATTTTGACTAAAAAACCGGGACGTCCCAACAAAATCGGCGGGACGTCTGGCAACGCTGACGCTAGCTGAAGTCACAATAAATCGTAGTGTAATTACTAAGGCTAATTAGTAGTTACTAAGGCCGTAATTTATATCGGAGTGATAACTATTAACAGCATATAATAGTTACCTATAAAATGTGTGCTATAGCACGTTTATATACTTTGTTGCTATCAGCTTTATATACGTCTTTATTTAACTAACCCCTTTCAATAAATAGGTGAAATGGTTTATCAATATACAACGGTAGGTAATCATTGTGAAAAGTAATTAATCAATTTATTTCTAAACATCGTTCCATGCCTCCTTCAGTTTTGGGAAGATACTTGACCTAGTCAAGCTACAATAAGGGTTGTAGCCAAAATGTTTAGAAATGTTATTAATATTTCTTGAATCTAGATTATTTAACTTACTTAATGAGATTACTTAATAATTAATTTACTTAATGAAAGTTTCATATGTCACATTTTTAAAGCAGGTAGGAAATCGTGTTTCCTGTTTTACTTACATTGAAGAAAATGTATCAACTAATAATAACAGTGTCGTGTTCATTCTAGAACCATTAGACTTTATTCAATAAATTACTGATGCAGGAAATGAAGTAACAGTTAGTACTTCCGACTTACTTTTGACTGGGTACTTTATTCACGAGATAATATGAACCTAACGATAGCTTAATGCTTATTCCCCGGACTTTGGTACTTCGAAGAATTAGGCACTTGAGAGGTTCAACTTTGTATATAAGGTCGTGTGTACTTATTATTATTTTTTTGTTAATAAAGCATTTAATGAAAAATTGTATACGTTTTCTTTCGCACGTTTAGACAATGAGCGAGAGGTAAGAGTAGACGCGATTTTAGTTTTCGTTTCGTAGGTACCTATATTTATTTGAACTAGTGACATTATCCTATACACTACGAGATCCGACTACGTAATTATTGAATGTGACATATGTATTCGAGGCGTTTCAATGAAGTCTTCGGGAATCAATCCATACGTGTCCAACTACTAATAAGACGGATATTATTTTATATTGAATCCATGAGCTCACAGGCGGCAGAAGCCACTTACCATTGTGAACAGCGTGTTCGTTTGCCACTTCTAAATTTAAAAAAAAAGGATATTCCGCCACGTAAATCCTCCTTAACGCGCAACGCGTCAATTCGCGTCAAAACGCGTAATTCATACGACCTCTTCGAAAGTAAAAAATATAAACCACTGATGGCGATAGGTTACGTCAAATATCATGGCAGTTTATCATGTCACTAGACTTTATCATGTAAAAATGTCAATCGAAGTGTTCTGTGCCGTTTTCTTGTTCGGAATACGGAAGCACAGAGTTCTAGGAAAGTTGCAGTAACAATGAGTACAACGGCACAGTTCCTTATTAAATTTTTTGTTTATACAAATTTTTTAACACGGACATGATGTACTGGGAGTATTTCATTGCTATCATCACAATGAATTGGGATAATAGGATTCAATGTCAATTTCTCAACGTAACGGTATCGTTTGTTTGTAATTTTAGAGTGTTGAAATAAATGATATTAATTTGTATCTAATCTCAAATTCACGTTATTATGTAGAGTTTTGTTCTTATGGCAGGCTGAACATTTACGATTACAAGCCAGGATATGGACTGGAGATGGAAAAGAAAAGAAAAATGGTAGTTGCGATGAAGAAGAAGGCCACTTTTGTGGGACAGTGTAATACCGTCATCAAATTATAATAAATGTTACTGTAGTTATGATGCTATTATATGTGTTTGTACTTTGTATTGTTTTATGAACAGCGTTTACAATTATTTATATTGTAACAAAAACTTGTTGCTTTCGAGACGAACACACAGTAGATAAAAGTTAATGACAAGGACATTACGAACACAATATATCCACAAAGACAGTATATACACTAACTTGTGTACCAAGTCACCGGTATTGTACTAAAGTTGTTAATTTCATCTTTTCAGTACCTGGACATCGGTGAGGATATGAACGTTCCCGATGACTTCACACAGAGTGAACTCCAAACAGGGAAGTGGTGGCGGCACTTACTGGCTGGCGGCATTGCCGGCGCTGTCAGTCGGACTTGTACTGCACCCCTCGATAGGCTCAAAGTATTCTTACAGGTCAGTTCGACCTCTTTAACATCACTTATTCTGTATATCTCATAGACGATGTTTCATAATTTATTGCTGAAGTTAACATTACACGTTTCAGGTAAATCCTACCAGAGAAAACATGGCTAAATGCTTAGCTAAAATGATCAGTGAAGGTGGTATAACCGGATTGTGGCGTGGTAACGGGATAAACGTCATCAAAATAGCACCAGAATCGGCGCTTAAATTCGCGGCATATGAACAAGTGAAACGCCTTATAAAGGGTGAGAAAAAGAACCATCCGTTAGAAATACACGAGCGGTTCATGGCCGGTGCTACTGCCGGAGCGATCAGTCAAACTGTGATCTACCCACTAGAGGTGCTAAAGACAAGATTAGCTTTAAGAAAAACAGGGCAATATAATGGCATCGTAGACGCCGCAAAGAAAATATATGCGAGAGAGGGACTGAAATGCTTCTACAAGGGATACATTCCAAATATCCTGGGGATCGTGCCGTACGCGGGTATAGACCTCGCGGTGTACGAGACCCTGAAGAAAAAATATATTAACCGATATCAAGCCAATAACGAACAGCCCGGCATGCTGTTGCTATTGGCCTGCGGGAGCACATCGTGTACGCTCGGTCAAGTCTGCTCCTACCCGCTGGCCCTCGTCAGAACGAGATTACAGGCGCAAGGTGAGATTTATATTGTTTTATAAGATTGAAATTATAAACGTATACAGACTACCTACTGATAAGTCACTGCGGCCTGTGAGCATCTGCAATCAACTCTACATACAGAACAAGGGTTCCATCACAGAAGCGTTGTTACTCGTTACTACCGAGGATAAAGATGGTCGCATGTAAAAGTGAGCCAAATATATAATTTATATTAGAAAACCTGAAGTAGAGTGACTTATGGCCACTAAGTTAACGTATTGTTTTGTGGTTTAATAATTTAGGGTTCTACGAAAGGCAATGACGTTCTTCTATTAGCGAGGTTAACTCTACATTCTAGTTTAAAGAGTTACTCTAGCAATCCATTACAAAGTAAACTGTCATGCACCCATCGATACACTAGATACACAGTCTCGAACAAAAATGACACCTAAAACTGTTGTCAAAAATACGTAGTTATTTATAGATGGTCATAACAACCATATATTTTTGCAAAACAACCTTACGTTCATGATCTAAAGTTGTAATTACAAAGCTTTAACCAAAAAGCAATAAAATATTGCTACTTGAAATGAGCGCTCAATTTTGAAATTTGAATGAGCGCTCTTTTTCACCGAAAAGTATTGAGACTCTGAATGTGTACCTCGGATTTTCTATATCGATGCATGCACCTCTATTTTTAAAATGAGCATGACAAATGAACAGTTGTAAACTCTATCTCCAAAATGGCTATGACTCTATGTCCGTAGCAACGATTTCTGTGTTATATTATAGGGATTATTTATCTCAAGAAGACGTAAAAACTCAAGTGAAAGTTTGCTTGTCCCACAATAAATTAATCTGTATGTAACGTACGTACGAGGTTGCATCATGCACCTATTACGCACATTTCTATTAATATAATCGTCATTGTATTGTTACTTAGATTGTATCATCTCAAGAGTTAAGAAAATATATTCGTATTTTTATGGACATAATAATTTAATTGATCAGTGAAAAAACAAGTTGGTTAAAATGTTAACTTATCAACATCTTTTTTTTTCTCCAAATCAAATCTTTTTTGATGTTCTTTACTTGTCATTTGTGGGGTAGCAAACGAGTATGTAATCCACTTGATGGTAGATGGTCACTGCCCATGGACATCTGTAAACAGTTTCATACAGAAATATTCTATCGTAAAACATTTACAATTGCGTTGCTACTCCCGAGGACCAAGATCCGACAACCACACCCTTTCACCGAAAAAAAAGCGTTCTTGCAGCAAGTTTCTGTGTCCATGCTAAATTAACAACAGAAAGCGAAAAAAAGTAAAGTGTTCTTGACGCTAGAAATAGGCATGGAGGACGTTTCTCGTATGTCTGGGCATCTAATTTCTACCACCTTGTACCAACTTTATTACTACCACGTACCACTTAGCACCAAGTTTCTCTATGTCACAATTTAATTTAATTAACATACGATTTCGATTATTTCAGAGAAAGCAGCGAAGGGCGCGGAAGGCACGATGCGAGGGGCGTTCCGGGAGATCGTGCAACGGGAGGGCGTGCGGGGCTTGTACCGCGGCATCACGCCGAACTTCATCAAAGTGATCCCGGCCGTGTCCATCTCGTACGTAGTGTACGAGTACGCGAGCCGGTCCCTCGGCGTCAACATGACGTGAACGCCGCGGCCCGCAACACCTTACCCTCTCATCACATTCTATTTTAAGAATACTAGCAAATTTTGCATTTGTTGTACATAGCTCTCGTGTTATTTAAGTTTATTGTTATTATTTATTTAATTCCATATTTTACGCTGAAGCCTCTCGTTGCGGCGAGCGGACGTTGATCGGTACGCATTCGGTTTGGAAAATCGTCAGGTGGAAATCCCTGTTGACCGCCGGCCGCTGTTAAATAGTGGCCCGGGTGATCATCTGTGATTACAATAAATTATGCAATTTTTTATTTATTTATTTTATTTTATTTCCTTTTGCTTACTAGTTTTATTATTTACACTGCAGTTTTTAAGTGTTGCCACAGCTGAGTTTTACCCACGTTATGTTGTTGGGGGAAGCATAGGTATACGTAAGGCGATTTTTTACTATATAATCTTTGTAGGTAATAAATTATCTTATGCCAAAATGTGAGAAGCAAGAACACCACGCACTCGTGCACGGTCTGTGATTATACTGAAAGTTACAAAATTTGAATCTATGACAATTAGTGGAATAATTCTAGCAAATAATTGAGTAGCAATGAGAATTGTTACAGGAAAAGAACTATACTTGTGAAAATAAAAGGTTAACCGCAATAGTATTTCGTAGAATCTATACGAAAGGTACGATGCTGCTATAGAACACCTAGATTTAATGAATACATTTAGATTTTGTGACTGATTTAGGAAAGTTGGTAATTGTAGACGGAAACTTTGGATATTGACTTTTACTTTTAGTCAAACTTGGTTGATTGAACTTTTTCAACATTTGTTGCTACGAAATTAGTTAAAAATTTACTAGCACGTTATATTTATAAGTTAATATGAAGATTGGAATCATGAAAATATACATTTGCTTAGCTCCAACTTTGTTTTCTATAGCTAGTCGCGACGCATGTGCCTGATTTTGCCTATATTAATAATTGACCTAAAGTTCTGGGCCCCCCATCTATATTGAATCTAATTGGAAATTATATGATTTATATTGCATTTCTATGTTAGCCTTTATGTGAGAATCCTGGGCAAATTAAAATGTGTGAAATATGACAGTTCGAAACGCTCGTTGCTATCTGATAGTTAAGATTTCATGATGGCTGTGCTAACCTGATAACAATTCACATTTGATGTTAGCCGTGCAATTACGGCCTCCATAATGTGCGATAAATTAAAATAAAATTAGTGATTTACTATAAAGCCCAAGCAGTGCGGATATAGGTCTTATAGTGCAAAACGGGGGGTTAACATATATTAACATGTATTTACTTACAATTTTACTGTGTTCTACAAAAATATAGGCCCGAAACTCCATGACAAACATAAGAATTCAAACAGCAATACATATAATCTGTGATGGAATAATTGAATTAAAATTAGATCCTCATAAGTTTAAGTGTGATATTCTTAGCATTTGTGAATTGAAATTACCATTAAAATAATTAAATAAGCTTTACTATTCCTCACAATAATAGGATAGAAACTTATTCAAGCGTGACATCACAAAAGCCTCCGATTACACATTAAATATAGCCTTTAAATGTACTTATAGTAATTCTGAATCTCCAATGGTCCTACTTTTAAACCTGTAGCTGCGTATTGAACAGACATATAATCAATAGTACGTTATACTTGTTTTAAAAGGTTGTTTTAAAATGTGACTTCATTGAATCCCGTATGCTAAGTACTATAGTTAGGGTATGTTATTGAGATATGAAAACGACGCTAAACGATAAATAGAAAAAAAAGAGATGCTTGTACGCAGATAGCTTTATAAAGTTTACGAGCCGAGCAGAGGACAACAGCGTTTCTTCGTATTCAGTGTCTATTTTTCTTACAAAATTGAGCAATTTCGAACAAACATAAGAATATCAAAGCAATTTGTTTATTACTAATCTTAGTAAAAATTCTAATGGAAAAAATAATGAAAATATTTTTGCATGAAAATAGAACTATTATATATAATGATAGTCCTGTCGACGGCGTTATGGAGAAACAGTAATTCCTATCATGTAACAATGAACAACTCTTGCAACAATAGCATAACAACGATGGCCGGTATAAACTTCGTGCAGATGGCTTGCATATGAACGAAAAAGAGGAAACTTTATTCGCATACATATGATTTGGCAGCTTATATTTCAAAAGGTTGACTTGCCTCGTCTTCGTGAGGATATCAAATAATGGAAGTAATACCGAAATATCTGTGGTCAGCATTTGTAGTATACTTTTGTTCCCATAGGTATTGTTTCACATGTTCTGATGTAGTTACGGTTACGCTACAATTAACGCTACAAACAACGCTACAAAAACGCTACAATACGCTACAATTAACATTGCTAGTAGTAGTAGTAGCAAAATGTTCACGGCCCATTGAATTTGCGACGTATCGGTTTAGTAACGCTGCAAACTGCGTAAAGTGAGTGAAAACTAGCAAACTTTGGACATTCCATTTCAAATATATGGAAGGGCGTACTAAACCGATACGTCTCAAATTCAGTACGCCGAATAGTTCGCCTACTGGGGACACAGCATTACTTACAAAACGTCCGTGACTATTCTTCCGTTTGTTCAAATCGTCTTCATAAAAATTAATCACCGTATAGTGCCATTAAAGCTCTCAAAACTCTTTTGTAATATTCATATACAATACAAATAGACGCGAGAAATAGTATTTTCAATTGCTTGTAATGTTATTAAATGACAAATATTTATAGTAGTTATTATTATCATTAAAATAGCTATTTTAAAAAGCATGTAGTTTTTTAAATGTTTTATCGTGTCAGTCATTTAGAATCAACCGAAAACATAAATCGTACAATAAAAATATACTATAATATGTAGAATAACGTTCAAATCTTTAAACTCCACTTTTCAATCTAAAATCAGTCCAGTATTGTTGTAAATTAATCTAAGTAATGTTCTTCTTAACTGCCTTTTTCGATTTCAAAGTTATAGTAATTAGAAGTTATATTCTTCAATAAAATACTACTTAATTAAAATGATTAGTGACTATCTTGGATCTCTATCTAGGTCAAAAGCTTAAATTACTTCTGTCAGTTTTACTCTACGAACTCGATTTCTCTTAACTTCTATGAAAAGGGTAATGCCGTTATTATATTATTAAAATGTTCTACTTCAATGAAAACTTCTCGTGACGATAGTTTTTATAATAAAAAAAGAAATCCAGATCTGTTGTGTGTTCAAATTCTTTAAAGTAACTTAATATTTTATTGTATTAATGTCTTTATTACAAGTTCGGCTTACTCTTAAGACATAAGTACCTGGTTTCAAGAAGTGATGAATATAATCTATGTGAAATTCGTAAGAAGTAATTCGTTAACGACAAACAATGTTGTGCCTATACCTTCAATAGATACAAATAGTCGATAATAATAATAGCTTAAATAAAGCGTAGATAATATTTGAAGTTTGCAGAGTATATTATTACGCCTCTCTATATTACACAGTGATCGTTATTATTGACGATAATAAATTATTTTTAAAAATTTACATGTTCAAAACGTTATATCTAATGTTGAAACAAAGGTTGAAAATATGTAGGCAATATTAGAATAAGATTATAACATGGAATTTCAAATTGAAAATTTTGCTAGAGTTAGTCCATATAGTAGTAGCTTGTTAGCCCATGCGCAGTTAAAATTATAACACGAAATCTCTGGCAGTT